>JAWNPG010000003.1:225000-825000 GCA_035045145.1 Drosophila meridionalis | reverse complement strand
CTTCTCCTGCGACTTTTTCTTCTTTTTGGCCGCATTGCGCGCAGTGAGCAGCGCATTCTGTCCAGCCGTCTTTCCCAGCTGCTTTGGGATGACCTTCGCATTGAGCAGCCGCATGTCTTGCGGGGCATGCGACATGCGCCTACCTAGCGGCAGGCTGAACTCCGAGTCTCGCGATGGCAATGGGCGACGCGTGGGCGGAGGCGCTGTCGTGACCACACCTATGCTGCCCGTAGTCGCCGTCGAGACATCCTCATGTATCATCTTTATGGAGGGCCCGCAGTCGCCATGGACACTTTGGTTGCCCAGGGCGTTGTTGGCGCCACCTGCTCCGCTGCCGGTTGCCGTGCTGGCGCCATCTGGCGGCAGCCGAATGAGTATTGTGTAGACCGAGTCCTGGCTGACCGAACGGGAGCCGATGCGATTGCTCACGGGCAGCGTACGCGAGTCACGCAGCGTATTGGCATTCGTGTTGCTGTTAGCGCTTCCACCGTTCAGATTGTTGTTGCTGACGGGACCACTGCCGCACCCACCGCCACCGATGCCGCCAGCGCCGCCGCCGCCTCCAGCACCATTGGCGCTATTGATGCTGATGTTGATGTTGACATTGCCGTTGTTGCCATTGCCGGTCGCGTTCATTTCCTGCATCTGCATCTGCGAAATGGAATTGAGTGGCGGGCGCAGCGGCGTCGGCGACACATCCGCCAGCATTATGCTCGGTGGCCTCACCCCACTCACGCTGCCGCCTATCGAGTAGTTGTCCCGCATGACGTTCATCGAGGTGCATCTGCGAACGACAAAAAGGACACAAAGGCATGTCGCTCTTAGTAAGGTTCTACATGCCACAAGGCATCGGGTGCTCGACAGTGACAAGCCTTACAGCTGACAAGCTACGACAACAGCAACAACAACAACAATAATCGAATTGAAGCGGAGCAGCGGATGCAAGCTGCTGCCTCCAACGGGCAACTCCCCTGCGTAACCACACGCTCGCCTCATCACACAGGTGATTAGCGCACAGAATCGAAAATGTCGGCGAATGAGACCTCCAAACTGAAATTGATTCTGTCGAAAGTTCTTTGAAGCCTTGGAATGTGATCAAATTTCTTCGACTTTCGATCAAAAGTAACTCAATAGCACTCAAACTTAAGTAAATAATTAGTACAATAACTAAAAGTAAGGTAATAATAATAATCTTTAAACGGCAAACGAACTGAAGCGGACCTCCCTTTTTTTTAACCTATCTAATTTGCCAGAACACCCATCCCTTTCCTCAAGTATAGAACTTTAGGTATAGGCATTGTTACATCTCCTCAATAACAACATGATGGCCAGAACTGTCATCAACATCCGAATAGTAGCGGACGATTGTATTGCGAATTCAGATCTCATATCTGATAGGTATCCTAACACTCTGCCGTTCCATTCGAATCAAATCTATTGCTGCCGAACAGATCTATAGATACGGAGACCATTTCTTCTTAATCGATAACATTCGATGATTCTGTAGCAAATACGAAAGCCGAATTCGTTATTTCGCGAGGAAATATTTCGTAGCTTTCGAGCTCTCACATTCGTATGAGACCAATAATGAATATCTGGAGAGAAAGCTTAGACAAATAATTACAAACTACTTTCCGCAAAAAGGAATACCTAGCTTATGATAAATCGAAAACCCGAATTTTGCAATTTATCTTTTATTAAATTATATTATTATATTCAGTTTCAACTAAATTATTTAAATCGAGAAATAAAACATTAAAATTAAAGTATGACGATAATTGTTTCGCGAAATTAGATTTGGATATGCGCAAATGTTTATTTACTAACCACTGACTGATCTCTGTCTATACTTCAATATAATATAAGTTTCTATCAAATTAAAATGAAACATATTAACTACTTTTAATTGTGTCGATTTAAATAATTGAAAAAAATATAAACTTAAAATAACTTCAAATTCTAATAAATGAAGCACAATTACAAAATCAAATTGCCAAATTGAAGACGAAAATGATCCCATTAAAATCATAAACAGGAGCCGACATATGAGGCATGTAATGGGGATCGAAAACTGACACTACTGAAGTATTCGAAATAAAATGCATCCAATTATTTACTGAGGTTGACCCGTGGCTGTGCATTGAGCGGTGTATGTGGAGTGCCATGGGAATACTTTTCGGGTGCACTGTGTGTTGTCTATTGATGGCTGTGCATGTGCGAAGTGAAACCGTTGAGTGATGGCAAGTGAAATGATTTCCCTTTCCACCTGAGGACAGGCATCGGAAAACGAGCGGCTTTTCTTTTGGAATAAAGTGCTCTAAGTGCCTTTGAGATGCGAAACATACACATGCAACACCCACGCGTACACACACACACACAAACAAGTCGAGCAAGCGAGTATGCTATGCGTGTGTGTGAGTGCGTGTGTGTGGGTGTGGGTGTGTATGCGTGCGAACGCGTGCATGTGTGCCAGGGTGCGGTGTTTGCTTACTCGAAAATAGACGATTATAAAGAGATCTGCGTTTGTACTACCTGGAGACGGAGCTTTGTAAAGGAGTTTCAATTGTTACTGGTGTTGCATACCCTAAATCAGATGGCTCCTCCTGCTCGTAGGCAAAATCATCGGAGTCCTCGCGGCCCGAGTGCCACCACGCGATGCACCACTCCTTGATGCTGCCAAAGCAAGAATATGGCTTTTTGATTGTATTGGTGCTCTTGATCTGTGCATATAAATACATAGTAAGCATGTAAACATTAATATGAAAATCATTCGGAATAGTATGGTGGTATGTATACATATCCAACTTACGCTCGACTTGCGCGAGTGCATGCCATGATATCCCGAATCGATGACCATGTTTGTCATGTAGACACTCTCCGCATCCGCTGAACTCTCGGAGCGCGGCCGCCGCCACGTATCATGATCGTTTCCGCCCAGCTGAGCAAACGACAGCAGGCCGCCAGATGTGTGATTCACCACAGTATTTTCATCGCTGAAATGGAGAAGAAGAATGGATAATGGAGAACAGTAGGTAACTATCATACAAGTGATCGGGAGTGCCTGGAATTAGACACCCTGGGCAGAGTTAATATTCCAATGACATGTTCCTTTTATACATATATGTATAGCAAGCAACACATTCACCCACACCCATATACACATCCACACGTAAGCATAAGTTGCAGAATGGGCTTTACAACTGGAGTTCTATTTTTGAATAACCCTTCTTTTAGATAGCCTTTCGTAAAGAAGTTACATTTCATGTCTTTTTGTAAAGCAGAAGGCTATTGCATTTGAAATTTAAATTTTGTGGGGTGGAAATGGCAAGAAATGGAACGGAAAGAGGCATCCATAATCCAGAACATACAAAATTGGATTTTATCATCCTTAGCGCTTAAAAGCGGAACTAAGATATCGGTTTTCATCAGCAATATCGACATGGGATAAAATATCGAAACAAATGATAAATACTTCATGTATACAGGAGTACAACCTTTTCACATGTACGGTCAGGGGAACATGCATACCAGCCTGTACCGATTCAGCTCGTAGTTCTGAATGTATGTAATATAATGGGCCTGCCAAGCCTCCAAATACTTGTTACATACATTTTCTCCAAATTCATTATACCCCGTTTCCCCTATTTAATGTTAAAGCTTTCCGCTTTGCATTCAAAAGTATTCAGCTCAGTTATAAATGCATCTCAAAAGTTCACGCACGTATTCAATATTATTTTGAGAAAGCAAAATATCGAATAAATATATAAACTAATTGCAATGTGCAAAACGGAATTCCGTCCACAAATCGCAGACTGCGTAGAAGAATATCGGTCCTCTACTGCACTAGGTGGCAACACCCAGCCCTCTTTGTAAAAGCTTAGTCTTAGAATTCTCATTTGAGAACAGTCATATCGACTGGACAACGGAATCAACGGAATGTCGGGGCTCGAATCAATTGAGTAATAGTGTATTTTAACTAGAGAAAGCACCCCAAAGTCGCACTATGCTCGATTTTTGCCTTGCTTTGTGTCGCTTTCTCTCTCCCGCGAATATATATGCTATCCCATTATGCTGCATATGACACTAGTTTCTGAATCATGCTGTAATTGTTTCGATACTTTGGCCCATAATGGGTTTAATTTTGGTCGTATAACAAAATGTACAAGTTTTGGCATTTACTCTATATTACAGATTTTGTTTTGGAAAGTGGTCTAAAATAGAACCTAGGCTAGTCGGAATTATTTGTAAATATTAAGCACATACAAGTAAGATCGCAGCATTCGAACATAGCCGAATGTTTAAACTCTGTCCCCATAGGGGCATCTGGTATATTCAATTTAATAATATATCTTAAGTTGTTAAAGTCACCGCCCTAATTAATTTATTGGTATTCGCAACACTTACAAAAAAGAAGTCCTAGCATCAATAGTGCTCAAAATATTGCCGAATTTCCAAAAGTCACCATATATACAAATATGCAAATTCCAACTCTTTAGCTCAACTAATACAATACAAACATTTTTTAATTTGCCACGCCCCTAGTGGACGTATCGGGAAAATCTTGACACTATAATTCGAGGGTATACAGGAGTATATGTTCCAAATTTCAAGTATCTAGCTCTAATAGCATCGAAAAATGATGCATTCATACGGACAAACGGACAGACGGACGGACAGCAAGAAATCAATATACTCTTTGCCTTCCAGAACAGAGTAATTAGAGAACTGATAGATAGAGAATATTTGAATTTTTATTTGATATCTTATCACTTGTCCCTTTCCTTTACTCAAGCGTTGTCCACTTTTGGTGCCATTATGTAAATATATTTCAATTGGCACATGAAACTCACCTGCTATTGGAGCGCTTGCTGGAGTCCTTTTTGCCGGCCTGCAAATTGGGCAGATCCTTCTGCCGTTTCTTTGTCTCCCGCCAGATGCGGAAGTAGAGGAAGCACATGATCGTAACAGGAAAGTAGAACGCAGCCAGCGCGGTGCCAAAGGTGATATACTGATTCGTCTCAATGAACTGGATGTAGCACTCGTCCTTGGGCACCGTGCGCTTGCCCTCGATGTAGGGCCAGCTGTAGATCCAGGGCGGCCACAGCAGCAAGCTGATGCCCCAGGCGGCCCCAATCATGACGGCGGCCTTGTTGGTCGTGCGCTTGGCGCGATATGTCAGCGGCCGAGTGACGCTGAAGTACCGATCAAAGCTGATGATGAGCAAGTTCAGCACGGAGGCGTTCGACGCCAAGTAGTCGAGGGCCAGCCAGGTGTCGCACACGTGCGGCCCCAGGGGCCAGTAGCCCAATATCGTCGTGACCGCGAACAGCGGCATCGAGATGGCGCCGATCGCAAAGTCCGCAATGGCCAGCGAGAAGAGGAAGTAGTTGCTGATCGTCTGCAGCTGCTTGTCGATCTTGAACGAGATCATGACCATGAGGTTGCCAGCAACTGTCACCGCGCTCAGAATCGCCGCTACGAAGCCCATCACAAGCATCGAGGCCACTGAGTACCTCGGCCCCTTCGTCTCGAAGCCCAGCGTACTGTTCGTGTGGTTCGCGTACGGATCGTACAGGCCACTCGCTGCCGTTGAGGTCAAGTTCTCAAGCAGCGCCGTCAGCAAGGTGGTGCTGGTGGTGGGGCTTATGGTGGGGCTGCTGCCGCCGCTGCTGGGCGTGGCAGCCGTCGTGGTCGTTGTTGTGCTTGTGGTCGTAGTTACGGTTTTAAACAACGGCTCCAGTATGCTGGGCGGTCCATGGGCGGCCAAGGCCAAGCTCATGACTGGCTCCATGGCGTATGCGTGATATTCGATTTGCTCTGATTCTAGTTTCTTTCCTCTGCTGACGATATTTTGTAGTATGTACTCTATACAGTGTGTTCTCGGCCTCGCTTTTGCTTATTTGAGTTGTGATTTCTAAATGGCCAGGCGGTCGCCTTTCTGCTGCTGCTGCTGCTGCTGCTGCTTATCCTTGTTGCACCCACGCGCCAGCGCTGTCGCCTGACTTCTGCGCATTTTCGTACTGGCCCTGCAAGGCAGCACACAAACAACGAAAATAAAATAAGAAACCAGAGAATTATGAGCTGTCGCAGGGCTTTGATAGAGCAGAAGCCCAACACTAGCCGCCCACTTGTCAAAGGGAACTCGCATGGGCGAGGGTGGAGATGGGGAGGGGGCGGAGGGGAGCGGGAGCGGCCGAAGGCGCCTGCGGTCGCATTGCTTTGTGCTTGCTGCAAATGACATTTTCAGTGTGATTTGTTTTAATGAAAATGTAAATGAAAAACTGTTTGAATGCGTTTCCTTGGCAGTCGCACAGTAACAGATAAACATGCCACGCCCACGCTTAGCTCTATTTGCTTCTGTTTTGGCCTCTGCCTGTTCCTCTGCCTCTGTCTCTGCCTCTGCCTCTGCCTCTGTTGTTGTTACTGGTGTTGTGCCAACAATAGAGAACATGCAACAGTCAGCATAGGCAAAAACTTGGCTATCGACTCGAACAGAGGCGTAGTTCCTCGGCACGCTCCCCCCCTCCGCCGACACCTCTTTCGACACGGAAATGTTCAAAGCAGCCTCCTCTGACACTTTGCAAAACTATTGATGCTGTCATTGGCTGCAGCACACACTCACACTCACACACACACACACGCACTCACACACCTACTCAGAGCTACACATTGTGTTTTGATTTTGAAAGTTTTTCAATAAGGTACGTCTGCGCGGCGTGGTGCGGAGCAACGAGGCGTTACCCAATGCCGCGCTCACTGATGCGCCTGACATGATATGCAGCTTGATTGATTCGTATTGAGTCCATTGGAAGTTGTGGACCATTATTCTGCGCCGCGTTGACAGCACTCAGGCCTCACTATTGTTGGGCCGTCTCAATGCCCGAGCTTTGTCCGTGCTATATTTGCCCCGCCCTGTTCCGCAAATCACAAATCACGCCCAAAATATGTCAGAGGACCTTCGAGCGTACGAGCGCAACAAATGATAGAAAATAACGAAATAACATGAGTTTATAATTGAATTATGTGACTTTAAGCCGAGACCAAAATAGATGGCAACCACTGTGTGCCATTGTCCACACACTGCCGTAACAATCGAGTTTGGCTACAATTGAATTACTGATAATGGAAAGCTTTTAGTCGACCAATGAATATGCGAAAGTCCCCGCCGATGCAGCTGTAAAATATATCTTCAACTGCTTTTTACATTTCGTTGAAATCCAGAGAAGGAAGCCTTATTCGTTTGCATTCTTCAATACTAATAGAGCTTAGGCCATTTCAAATAGTTTCAGTTGGCCCAACCCGATTATATTCAACAATATTTGAAGTGGACGAAGTGAGCAAGGCCTTAATTTGTGGAACATTTGAACAAATTTGAATAAGCACAAGCAAGATATACCTTTTTCTACACCATCTTGTTTTCATAAACAACTCTTGAGTGTGAGACTGATGCGTGCTGAGCTTCCAATATTTGCAATACGAATATTGCCTCTGCAACTGCACAAAATTTCAGAAATGTTTCTGAAATCGAAGGTGGTAAACGTTGTGGCAAGACAGTCAACTGTATTTTGGCTGAACAATTTGTAATATATGTGTAGCATACTTTTGTGGAGTACAGAGAACTGTAGTGTTCAAACTTCTCGAGCATCTGTCGAAGTGCTGCCAATTTCTATTTGTCTAACAACTATTAAATTATTGATATAGCGGAGTTTGGTAGTCTCTCTGTCTCTCTCTCTTTCTCTCTCTGTCTCCGTCTCCCAGCATAACATATATTTTTAACAAATTCATTGCATTAACCGATTGCATAGCAGTCTAAATATATCTGTATGTACGTTCTTCGTGTACTAGTGTAGCTAGAACATATTCGCGCACCTCCATTTTAATAGATTAATTTGATGACGCATGCACAACCTCGCTGTTAAGAGTATGCTCCACATTGGTTAACTTGTTCCCCAGCAGTTGAAGTGTACAATAGCCAGGCTAATACCAGCCAAGGCGATGGCCTGGCAGCTTGAAATTGTGAAACTGAAGAGGTATTCGCAGAGTGTGCTGAATGGGGGGCAGTTTTAATAGCATGCACAGCTCTAGGGAAAAGTTGTGCTGGAATTAAAATTCGTAATTAAATAACGAGCATGGGAATTGACAGAGCTGCCCGCACAGGAGACAAGTGGCTAGCTTGTAGCTTTCCAACTGAAGCTGAAACTGAAGCTAAAAGTCAAAGTGGAACAAAAAGAAATCTCGTCGTCTTGTCGTCTCATCGTCCTCACGTTTCAGCTTTTTGGGGCAGTTCGACAAATTAATCGCGCGCGCGAGAACAAATCAATCACAAATCCGCATATTTAGCGCGTTTGTTGCCTGGGGCAAACACGCGCATAAGTGAGAAGGCAGCGAAGACAGGGGCGGGGGAGTGGCCAATAAACCACAACCAAATGAAGAGCTTCCCAAATCGAAGCTCAGCCAGTGACAACAGCAGCTGCAACAGCTAGGAAAGTGGCAAGAAGAAGCAAGAGTCCAAAGCAACTGATAGTATCGGCTATGCTATGATATCGCTGGCTCTGTTTGGGTGTGCTCTTGTTGTTAGCCCGGCTAACCCGCCCAACCATTGGCCACGTCAGCGTACGCTGAGCAAGGCCGGCAGCGCGGCGCAATCTTAGCCAACTGTCGGCTTAACGTAACATTCAAATCATGGCGAATAATCGCATTGCCTGCCGAGCCCGTAAAAAATGGATTTATGGATTTATTATGAAAACGCGACAAACAAAGACGCACACACTCATACAAACACAAACACACACACGCACATTCGAATGCCCGAGCAACCTGCGGCCATCCACGGCATTTCGGTTGCCAATTTATTAGGCTATGTTTATGACAGTTACACACATACATACTCACACACACATACACCCATTCGCACACGCACACTTCAATTCACACACATGCCTTCGAGCCTGATCAGCTCATCAGCAGCTGCCTCAATTCCATACGATTTTATGTAAAATTTTATGTAGAGTTTTCGCAGCATTTAATGCGGGCGCTGTCAGCTAGATGAATACACAAACACACACACACTCACAGACACACACATAGACAGCTGCCCACTGGGATCTTAAGCTTTTGAGCGAAATACGAGAAAAATAGAAAAACCAGCTGCAGACTTTTGTGCGTTTGCTACTGCTTAGCTTTTATGTTAATTTCTTTGCGCGAGTTAATTGCTGGGCTCTCTGGCGCTGGCCTTTGCTTGTTGGCGGAAATTGAATTGCTTTGCTGGTGGATGCTGCTGGTGGCTGCTGCTGGTGCTGGTGCTTCTGCTAACTGCTTACACCTTATGCTCGCGGCAGACCCAATACTAAGCATATTGCGAACTGCTTGCCGCGCCCCACCGACCCGATCCGACCTCTTCGTAAGTTTAATCAAAACGAGAGCACTGCGAATAGCAACACCAAAACGGCGTTCCGACGCACACACGCGCCACACTCGCTCTCCCGCTCTTGCTCACATTACTTACATGGGCGCTTACGTTGCGACGTAAACTCTCGTGCTTTCGTACTCTCTACCAAACTCTCACAATCTGTACTCTCTCGCTCTCTCCCTCTATCGGTCGCTCGGTTTGTATGTGTGCTTCAACTCCCACCACTACGTTGCTTAGTTGCGAACGCTCAGCGTCCGTTGTAACGTTGACATTGTTGTTGTTGCTGCGGGATGCTGCTGGCTGCTGTTGTTGTTTCTGCTGCTGCTGTTGTTGTTTCTGCTGCTGCTGCTGTTGTTGATTTTGGCCATTTGCCGCTCCCAAAAGTCTGCTTTGTAATTTTTTGTATTGTGCGCGCACATCTTTGCTGGCATCAGCGTCGGTGTCAGCGTCGCTGCTCGGCTCTATTCATTCCGCCTTTTTTTTGTTGCTTCGCAAATTTTATTATACACAATGCGGGCCGCTGCGTCAACGTTGACGTCGACGCCGCCGTCAACGCTCTGACGCGCTTAGCGTGTGTGCGCTGGCCCCCAAGTTTTTACATTCGGCCTGCGCTTAACATTGTAATCAAATTTATGCTTTGGTGTTATAGATACAAATACACAGCGATTTTCTTTCTTTTAAGTTGGACTTGGAATATTTGTTGAAAAACCCACGAGCTCACACGACAGGTCCGCCAATCGGTGGGACCTTATTATCAAATAGTTTATTTAACGTGTTCGTTGTTGAGGTAAATCTAATCCGATGTCAGCCCATAAATAATCATTGCTTTTTTTTTACGTTGCGAGTTGCACGCGTTCGCCGCCCGCTGGAGAGCCGAGCTGCTAATGAAAGCCAAGCGCACGTTGCTAAATCTCGTCCGGGACTGAATCCGAAAGCTTCAAGCGTATACCTTAACGGTACCTTTGACGCGAGAGCTGCACGCAACCCGAATGCGCGCGCTTACTCAGCACTCTCTCAGTTTCCTTCTCTCTCTCTCTCCCTGAAAACAGAGAGACCAGCCAGGAAGCTGAGAGTACTTGTAGCTGTATATGCGGGTGTGCCTGCGTGTGTATGTGTGTCTGTGTGTCAAAGCTGTTATCTTTCGCTTTGTGCTGGAATTTGTGTTTGTTGGGCAACACGGCGAGCATCCTCAGCAACACCCTCAATAATGCCCCAGCTCGGCTAATGTGTGTGTGGGTGAGAAAAAGCGGAAAAACTGTTACAATGTGCCCACATCTGTGGATGTGTGTGTGTGTGTGTGTGTGTGTGTGTGTGTGTGTGTGATTCACATGCGTGCCTACACTGAGCGCCACTTGAGCAACGTCCTCTTTAATACATCCTATACAAGATGGCGTACCGAATATAGAAAGAACAAATACCTAGGAAATAAATGATGTAGAGGGCTAATGCAAATTATCATTTTGTAAAAACGAATTCAAACCTTCTCGGCCAATTTATTTGAGTATTATTTGTATTATTTAAATACAATAAAAAAGATCAGTTGACTTAGTTCACTATAGAAATTGAAAATAAATATTTCTTATAATTTTAAATTTAATGATATAGATGTCGCATTAATAGCATCTTCATGTTTCTAGCTCTAAAAGATCGAAAATCATAGGATTATAGTTTGGTGAAGAGAAAAAATTTTAAAAAATCTACTGATTTTCCTGATTTGTGACACCCTGAATGGGCATAGATATATTTTTGATCTTTTCAGCTCAAGTAAAGTAATAGCACTCTCGATTTGCCACGGTCGTAGTGTGCGTATCGGGAAAATCCTTAATGTTTATAAGACAATATAGAAAGTTTCAAGTCTATAGCTTTAATAACAACACGGACAGACAAGCGAACAGCAAAACGAACATTGCACAGAGCCAATATACTCTTATGCCTTTGTGAACGAGTACAAAATGAACGAGTGCAAACAATGATGCATGTTAATCAATCATCTAACATGGCTAGAACTTGCTCATCAGCAGCAGCTCTTGATATGTATATATATAATATAATAATAATATGTGTATATTCTACTATCAGAAATTCGGATAAGCTCGTTTTTCGTTCAGTGTAGCACTAAGTTGCACCAGCAACAACAGAGCGACAACGTAAAACACAAACTAAATGGATGAATATGAATGAAAGATCCGCAAGCAGCCAAGTGCAGAGTACAAATGCTCAACTGCTGGACTGCTTGCTGGCTGCTGACTGCTGGCTGGGTGACTGGGTGACTGGACGATTGGGAGGAGGAGGATGGGCGTGTGCCCCAAGGGGACGTTGGCTCAAGCATGCTTCTGTGTAACTGTGGCACAGTTGCTGTTTTTGCTCTTCATCAGGCTGAGCAGCGGCGGCAGTGGATGTCTGTGAATGGGCCTTGGAGGATGATGGTAGGTGGGGGCGATGGTCATGATGATGACGATGGTGATGATGAAGATGGACTTGTGTTTCGGCGTGTTAGGGGATACGCTGGGTCTGTGAAGTAGGCGCCTGAAAAAGCGCATTCTCACATTTCAATTAAATAATGCCAAGAGTGTATTTGAATTTTTTATTTTATTCACTCCTTTCGCTGAATTCGCTTTTATTAATAAATATAAAGTGTTGCGCTTAAGCCGGACAACAATGGTAGGCCAACTGACCAAGAGCAAATGCGAACCGACAGCTGACACGCCTGCAGGCCATCCAAGCCCCATGGGCTAGTCCGGTTTGTATATTTAGGTATGTATATATTTTATAAATATATTTTATATATATATAGAAAAATGGCCCAATCGCCAAGTATACCGAGGGACTATTCCTATGATATGTATTATCAAAAGTGCCCAGCATTCATAGTAGGTTGCTAATTCTCAAAAACTAGCCATAGGTCAATAAGGTAATGAAAAGGAGTCGCATATTCCATGTTCATAAATATTTATACTAAGATATATCATTTTTGAAATTAGTATAACAAAATGCAATCAATACAAAAGCGTTTAGCAAAACTTTATATATTTATACCATGAGCCCAATGAAAATGGGAAATCAGGATATAATAGTTTTGATAAATGTATGTAGCAGAGAGAAGTGGGCGTGGCAGACCCCACAAAGTATATATATATATATATATATATATATATATATATTCTTGATGAGGGCGACGAGCTGAGTCAATTAAACAGTGTCCGTCTGTCTGTCCGTCCGTCCGTCAACGCGTCGATCTCAGAACCTAGAAAAGCTTGAGCTTGTAGGTCTGTGTACAGCACGCGCAGGTTAAGTTTGTTAAAAAAAAAAAAATCGATAACTATTTTTGCTCTAATGTTATCGAAAACCGGGTTTAAATGATATCTTCCACATCTTATAATCTATAGCCTCAAAAGTTTGCATATAAATTCATGTAAGTTTTATGCAATTTTGATTTCTGTTGTTTTTTTGATACCGGCTCCAAATTGTTTCAATTCTAAATATAGCCATGTGAATGAATTTTATAAGATGTAGAAAAGGCACTAGAATCATATACTGAAAGTTGTATTAAATTGAGATAGTCTTAATTTAATAATCCATTTATTTGGCCAATTATCATACACACGCGGCAAGCAGCGCTTAGAGGCGTTAAACATTTTCCCTGTACACATACTTACATGTACATTCAAACAGGCCAGCGTTTTTGCTACGCGCACACACATACATATTTTTTGCATTCATGCCGCTTCTTATAAACTATAATGTGTGATCGGACGAGGCTCAGGACCCTCCCGAATAGAGCTTCCTTACCTGTTCTTAATAGATCTAGCTTTTATAAATAAACAAAAATTTGCAAATCTTAATTAAGAACAAGTAAGTCTAGTCCATACTGCCCGACTAAGAGATACCCTAAGTCCTGTGAGGAGCCGATATTCCAATCATTCTACGCTTTTTATATGCATACATACAAAGAACACATGCTTGTGCACATACGCACACACACATACGGCAAGAATCAGCAGACGATCTGTAATCTATGCTTTATTCTTTAATGGTTGTTCTTGTAGTTTATTTGTAACAAGTTTTTTGCAAATTTAAGGCGTGGTATTCAAGATTTAAAAAATTACAAAAACTTCGAAGTCATTACAGCTTTAACGATGTGCAAAACAAAACAAAAACATTTCCTGAACGAATACTGTCATATTAACAGTTGGAGGTTATATATACTTATAAGAAACATTCAAGTATGTTGTAAAACATTTGGTATAGTATAAATATTGGTAATAGAAATTTATAAATATTTTCAAATAGAATAAAACTAATTTTACGATTCAGTTTTTTATATATATTTTAATATATGTTTTTCTGAATTTATATATATATATGTATATATACATATACATATATATTTATATATATTATATATGTATATATTATTATGTATATAAGCATACAAGTTTACTTAATATCATACTCCAGCAGCTATGCACGGCCCGCTTTATCTCCTCCCTTTCATTCACTGCCTTTCCTCTTGTTTATTACATATATTTTTTGCTACTCTTTTGCATTACGAATGCTTTTCTATCTTAGGGTAAGACTGGATATGTGGACATGTCATTTAGCCTGGATAAAGGGTAATGTCAAAATAAGGCGAGTGTTAGATGAGTCGATTCGCCAAATGTTACAGGTCGTTTGCGTCTTCTTCCCATGCGGAGTCTTCTGGCAAGTATATTAGGGTTAGAGAGCAGCGTATAAAAATCTCCAGCTTACTTTTGTGTTAAGTGTTTTATTTGTAATTGAGAGTGAGTCGGAATGTCAGCTGCCGTTAGAGTGGTCTTTTGTCTCAATTCTCACTCTTTTCTCAGCTCTCACACGTTTCGTGGGTATAATGAAGCCGCATCATCTAACACATTTTTAATATGGTTTACAATAACTTTTGACAAACTCTCACATATCTTCATATTATATACCTATGTATTATGTGGCTGTATATAGATTTACTCATCAGGTGTGAATAATATATAAGTAAGTATATTTACAACAGCGAAAAGGTCAACAAAAGATCTGTGTGTGGATTGGTGTTGTTATGCCGTGTTTTTTGTATCTATTCTTAAGTTTGGATAGCAAATAATATATATATATATATATATATATATATATATATATATATATATAATATGCTATTTACTTGAGAGTTACAGATAGGACATGTACATCGTAATATATGTATATATGTACATATATATATTAGGTATGAGTAATTGAATAAGTAGGCTAAAATACAATGCAAAAAAAGTTAAATTATGTCTTATACTTAAATTTAACGACACACTTTTTCGGTTAACCGGAACGACGCGCTGCTTGGCATTTTCTATATATATATATATATATATATATATATATATATATATATATATATATATATATATATATATATATATATATATATATATATATATATATATATATATATATATATATATATATATATATATAAATATGTAGATAGTGTTGGGACTATAAGCCTTTGGAGACGGCTGACAAATGTTGCATTGTTGCTGTTGATGCTGCTGCTACTGCGGCTGGTGGAAGTCATCCCTCGGAATACGAGCTTAGGCTGCTGCGCGTGGAACCCGTGAAGTGATCGCGCTGCAATGTATCCGAGGGTATAGAAACGATCAACGCGCCGCCGTACAAGGTTTCCATCTCATCCAGCTGCTGTGCGAATGTCTCCTCCAGGCGCTGAGCACAATAAAAATAAACACAAAGTTGCTCAGTTTATTATTCAAAATTTTACAACGTGGGATCAAACGCAACAGTTATTGAAACACACAACATCCATCTAAATACGTTTCCGATTCTGCATACGAAATTAAATTTGATAGTTGATATTTGGCATGCATATTAATAGCTAATGGAGTTCTATAAGTATTTATTGTTTTAGTAAGTAGGGGTAGCTATAGATAGATAGTATAGAGTTAAGAGCACTCTGGCCCATAGACTAACCTCTTGTTGCAGCCGCTGTTGTAGTTGCTTTACGAATAGAAGAGCCGGCAAGAAAATGTTTTTGTTTTTAACATAATTTAGACATTTTTGTATTAATTTAGATGTTTTTCTTTTTTTTTTCTATATGAAAAGCAGCGCGTTGTAATGTTTATGGTGATGTGTGTGTGTATAGTGAAGCATCGTAAAGTGAATATCAGTGCGTACATATACATATGCAAATGTATATGATTAAAGTGTGTATATGGTAGGTTTAATAAGTATTATCTTACAGCTTTTTAATTCAATTTCTCGCTTTTTTTTTGTCTAAGTACTGTCTGCATTATAATACTGCTAAATGGAATGCAACGGTTGCAGGTAACACCCGCGCACAAAACAATATTTCAACAATCGTTCAGTTAACAGAATACAAAATATATTTATATATATATATAACTTTGGCAATTTGTAATGGCAATTGGAAAAAATTAAATGTGAAGCTCTGGATAGTTCGAAGAGTCGAGTGTGTGTGTGTTAGCGTATATATGTATGTATGTATGTGTGTGTGTATATGCCTCTGTGTGTATGTGTGTGTGTGTGTGTGTGTATTAACCACCAATAGCAAACTATGTTAATAGAACGGAAAGTATAGCGCAATCACGGATTAGTAAGGTGTGTAAAAGATGCTGCTTAAATGAGGCGAATGCATAGATGTCGTTGTCGTCTAATTTTTCGGGGATCTTTAAGCGGCCGATGTGTCATCGTCAAGGCTGAGCTGGCGCTGAGTTATGCGAGGCAGCCTGTACTTTGCCGCATACAAATCTTGGTAGAAGTCATCTGTGACGCTGCCGTTGTGTGTTGGCTTCAGCGTGGAGCGTAGCTGCGGCTGCACCTCATTCAGCAGGGCGGCCGCCTTGAGTCCCGCATCGAATATAAGTTCGGCGTCGCTGCAGTAGCGAGTCGAAGTGCTCAGCTCGTGCATGTTGTACATGGACTGGGCGCTGCTCAGCGAGGAGCGCCCGCTGCTGCGGCTTGCCAGCGACGGGCGCTTGATCGCAAACGAGGTGGAATGCAGCAGGTGCTGAGTGCGGGCCGTCAGTTTGGGCCCCTCGTGTATGCGCAATTCCACGGGGGCTTCTTGAACATCGGGTCGACCGAACCGATTCGCTACCAGGCCCAACTCCTCTGGCGTCTTTGCTAGCGGTGGGGTTGTTGTCTGCTTGAATGTACTCATCGTTGGCTTGGCATTCGCCTCATCCGCGGTGTTTAGCTGTGGCGTCGGGGTCACCACCTTGACCAGCTCATTCGGCGTCTCACTTATCGGCCTTTTGGTAATCAAGCGCAGCTCGTGCGCTGCTTGCGCTCCCGGCAAGGTGACCACACTCGCACGCTTCATTTGCTCCTCACCGTCCTCCTCCTCAGGCAGTATTAGATCACTTCGCATTTGGGCCCGCTGTTGCTTGTGCATGATCGGAGTACTTGGTACGCTGCGGCTTAAGTCGGGCGCCGAGCCGCGGAAATTGCTACGACTACCGCCTGACCCGAGCATTAGAAGCGATGAACGCGATCGGGGTAGCTGCTGCTGATCTATGAACGTGTTCCGCGGCAACAGTCGCGCCGATCGATCATTAAATATGCCGCGCAGCCTCAAAGGCAGCTCCACCTCGAGGTTCTCAAACTCGCTTCGATTGGTTACGAGCCCATGACGCTTCTCATGCTCATCGATAGCAGCGCTTACCAGGACATTAAGTCGCTGGTCATTGTCGCAGTTGAGGTTAAAGTTGGAGTTGTATTGGTTAGCACATGCAAGGCCCGAGACCAGCCAATTGGTCAATTGGTAGTTGGTATTGGTTAGTAGTTGAAAAGCACAACGTAAGCATTGGTTTTATCAATATTTAAAATAAATCGTTATCATATATATATATATACATATATATTTTTTAGTTTTGTAGGTAGTATTGAGTAGGTAGAGTAGAGTAGAGCCACCAAAGTGTATGCATATGCGTGGAGGTGTAAAGAGAGAGAAAAAGTTTTTCAAAATATTTATAATTTGAATTGCTGTTGTTATTGCTGTTGGGTTCGCCAAACGCAGAACGCTTTTGAGTTGAGCAGTAATTGACTAATGCGACAGAGACTTGATTTTCAAGATATATGTATTATTTGTATTTTTGCAATATTTGTATATCAGTTAAGATACGAGCTCGGAGTGCTGAGCTGCCGGCAGAGTGGGACCAGCACGGGCTAGCGGATCTGAGCTGTCACATATATATAGTTTCTTAAAAAAAAGCTTTATCGAATGCCGAAATCTGGTTACGTTGCCGTAATTGCGAACTGTACTTAATCTGATCCATTTTTGCCTAACAGAAGTAGGGCTTCGTAGAAATTACAATTATATTTAATTTCCCCTATCACCTTGATTTTATCCAATACAATTAATTTATCACTTTAAACGCTATCTCAATTTATTTATGACTCACAAACTGTCATTATATTGTGTCATAGATAAAAATAAAGATAGATAAAGTTTTATTAGTCATGGAAGCGATATCAGCATATAAGTTGCAAGTCGTAAAATATTCAATTATTGCTCAACTGACATTTGTAATAACGTTGACGTTTGAAAGAACGGGCAGGCGAGAGGACTAGGTCAGAGGTCAGAAGTCATAGGGTAGCACAAGACACCACTAAACACCACCGTAAACCAAAAAATAATAACATTTACAACAGTTTTTAGAATTAACTTAATATCGAACTAAGTCGAAACACACACAACTGTACATAGCACAAAACACCAACAAAATGAAGCGTAAAGATCTCCATTGATACAACTAGCCTTGACTTGCAGGGGCCTGGGAAGGTCAGGTATGGGGCAAGGGGCCTAACAGATAGAGACAAGGAAACAGGCGAGAAAGTAACTGTAAAACCGGAACCTGGGCATACACACCTGTTTGCGGGGCACTAGCTGTTCACGCCAATCTCGCAACTCAGCCTTTAGACGCTCATCGATCTCTGACAGCTTTGCATGCTCGTGTTCAACAAGGGCCTTGCGCTTCTCGTTCTGCAGCTGCTCCAGTTCTCTGCAATGCAAATGGCATTAAAGTATTGCCAAAAGGTGCTGTCGTTTCTAGCTGGCTCACCTAATGGCGCTTTCACGCGTGGCACGCAACTCCTCCAATTGCTTTTGGTGCTTGACCTCAAATCGACGCTCCTCCTGCATGTAGCGCTTCTTCTCCTGCTCCTGGAACTGTTTGAAGAAGAGTTGTAGTTGATATCAACGGCGATCGGCTATCAACCTACCTTCTTTAAGCGATCTCGCTCAATGTCGGGATCGAGATTTGTAGAGATACGCAGGGACTCGCGGAACATGAGATCACGCGCCTTGCGCTCGGCTCGTATGCGCTTCGGCAGAGCGCGCTTCTCGAGTGCTTGCTTCTTTAGTAAGTCCTCCTCCTTGCGCTGCAGCATGCGCTTTACTTGATCGAGCTCCTTTTCATGGCGTACGATCATTTGATGGCGCTGCATGAAGCATAGCTCCTTAACGTGCCGCTTCGACAGTTGATGGCGTTCATGCAGCTGCTTTTCCTCCAGTTCCCAGAGCAGAGCTTCGCGCGTTCGCATGGCATTCTGTTTCTGTTGCAGGAAATTGCGATTGATGGTGGCCAAATGATCTCGATGCTTCTCACTGAGACGACGCAGTAGCAGCTCGTGGCGCTCCTTGAGCGAGTCAAGGAACGTACGCTCCTTTTCCTCGTGATCCAGCTCCATGGCTGTGCGGCGCTGCTTGAACTCGTCCTTTCGTTTGTCTTTGGGAAACAGATCAACCTCTTGCTTAAGCAACCGTATCTCCTGCTTAAGATTCTCGCGGAAAATTTTAAGTTCTTGTTCCTGCTCGGAGCGTATGCGTTTCGAAGAGCTGCGCAGCTCATTCTCCTGCGTCTGCTCCGTTTTTTCGATTAGCTGTTTGTGTTGACGTGCAAGAGTTTCCATGTCCGTATCGTAGGTCTTCTCTAGCGAAATTCGCTCCTGTTCGAAGCGACGATCCTGTTGCTCCTTCGCTAGCTGCTCCTTGACATGTAGCTCGGTTTGCTGTTTCTTTTCCTGCTTCTGCAGCATTTTCAGTTCGCGCAGCTCCTGTTTGCGGAAATCGTGGTCATCGTAAATACGTCCGTTATCCTCATCGCCATAGATGACTCGACTAGTCGTTGTGGTCATTTGCACGCCATCGATTTCAAATTTACGCGTGCGCTTGCGTGTCTTCTTGCGCAAATTGCGAAGCTCTATTTCCTCCTTGGTGAGTCCACTAACACCTGCGGATTTGGCCGCCGGCACGCGCGGTTTTTGACGTATAACCACAATATCCGCCTCCTCCTCCTCCTCATCAATGGATAGCGCCTGCCGTTGATGATGTAGGTTGTTGCGGTTGTTATTGCTCAACGGTGGCGGCGGGGGCAGCATGGTCGAATGCATCTGCTTGTTATCCACTTCGTTGCGACTGTCCTGACTAGTGTTGGTGCCAATGCTGTCCGCATCGCCGCCTCCGCTGGTTATCAACACTTCAACACCTCGCTTTTCACGCACGGAGCCGTTCTCGCTCGATCCGGATCCGAGGCTGCTGTCGGGCGAAAGCCGTTTTTCTTTCTCTTGGCCAGGCTTAAACCGGTTCACAATGATGCTCACATCCTCTGGCACAATGCCATTGGCCTGCTGACACTTGCCGATATCACCCCCATCATTGAGCTCTTGATGGCTGCTATCCTTGACCTTGATGACCTCATCACCAACGGTTACAACAGAGACGTGACTGGTGTCCATGAGCAGAAGCTGATCGCTGTGGTCGTGGCTGCCCGATGCCGTGTTATATGCCGAGTCGTCGTCCGCGTACGACGGGCTTATAATCAACACCTCACTCTCATCCAGCTTGCGAGCGTGGACAGCGGCAGCAGATGCTGGTGCTATGCCGCTGTCTTGGCGTTCATTTACGGACAGAATCATAGACGACTGTTTCAGCTGATCCCCAAGACTGTCGTCCAGCGAGGGAAAATCTTCATCAGTTGATGATTCATGCATGTGCCTACTCTTGTTCAAATCATTCGACACGATTATCACCTCATTTTGCGCCATTAGCGGTGACGGTTGTGAATTGTCAATGATCACTGGCGGATGGGTGCTTGTCACGACAGTTATTTGACTAACCGACTCAAGGCTGTTCGGCAGCACCAAGTGCTGCGTTGGCGGCGGCGGTGGCGGCGGTACCGATTGCTGTTGACGCAAAGCAGACGATGCATCGCTGCTGTTGATGGTTATTAGTGAGGTACTGGAACTGAGCATTGCGCCCGTGACGCTTCCAGATGTGCTGCCCGTAGAAGCTACCGACTGCACGGATATGATGGAAGAGGCGGTCGGTGAGGGTGGCTGCGACTTGGGCTCGCCGGCATCTTGCCCAATGGTCACTTCAATGTCACCTGTGGGCCCTGGCAAATGCTTAGCCGGTGCTGTTGTCTCCGCTTCCGATATTGGCGTACTTTGTGGCTTGGCAATTGTAGCAGACACGACAACTGCTGATGGTGGTGGAGGCGCTTTGCCCTTCTCCTTTTTGATAAAGTGCTATTGGAACGATTATTAAACAATGTGGCAATGTTTTAATGAACCACTGAACTCACCTTTTTCTCAGCATCAGATTTCTCATTTGTTTCTGCAAAGTCCTCACTTGATTTCTTTTGCACGGCTGCAGCTGGTGGCTGGGGCTGTGGTTGTTGGTGTTGTTGCTGCTGTTGTTTGTCTGACGCTGGTAGTATTGGCGGCACTGGTGCGGGCACTTTGGTTTGCGGTGCGGCTGTTTCGGATACTCCCGGCGCGTTCTCCTCCTTGATCTGGTTTGGTTTTTCTGGTGTTGTTGCTTTAGTTGTTGTTGTTGTTGCTGCTGCGACTGCTGCTGTTGTTGGTAGACTGCTACTTGGTTGGGATTGCTCTTTAGAATCCCGCAAAATGGATGTAGGTGTACCTGGAACTGCATACAACAATAGATCAATATTAAGTTAATTTCAAAAGGTTCAGTGAACACTTACGTTTATCAATGTCTTGGCTCTGCAGCGAAACAGAGTCATCGTCCAGGTCGAGCTGGAGCGCCGAGTTGCGGGGTTCCTACCCAAAAAAAACCAAGAACATATCGTTAGTAAAATACAGAAAACTATTTTATGATAAGAATTGCTCGCTGAAGAACTTCAGTACGAGAGACACATTAAAAACTAAATTCCATTTCTGGAAAAGTTGGATTCGGATATAAATATTAGTAACCCGCGCTTAAAAACAACAGGAAGTATAATATGTATATTCACACATAAAAAGCGTGCATATATATATATATATATATATATATATATATATATATATATATATATATTTAATTATATATTATATCTGTATATATGCCTATATGTATTTGTGACTTCCGAAAAGCAACAGAACTAAAAAATTGCCACTTGAATGCGAGTACATAAAACAAGATAAACATTTGGCAATGCTGATAAAAGTAAAATAACTTGAATATAGATGGAGCGTGCATTGGGCGGAGGGACGGCTGTCGGGGTGTTGCTGTAGAACGACTTACCAACCCTCTGATAGAGCGAACGCCGCTTCTCTTGGCGTTTAAGCTTCTAAATCAATTGTATATAAACACACACAACAAATCAATAATACAGAAATGATAACAAAATACGGCCGAAAAATTGACGGAGACAAATAAATGAAGATATTTTCGCAGTTAATTTTTTAAATTATTTTTTGATTGGGCATAGTAGACAGGGCAAGGAGGCAGCGTGTAAAAAAGAGATATACAAAATATAGAGTTAGTGTCATTTCTAGCTCTGGAGATAACGCAGGTGCAATTGTGCTGGCAACAACAGAAAATACAGTGAGAACTCAAAACTATAGCAAACCTCAGCCTCATCATCGACGACCTCCTCGACAACTTCGGCCTTGTACTCTAGTAACAGATCCTTAATCGGTTTCGCATCCAGATTACAGTTGATGAAACCGTGCTGAAGCAGCACTTCTGTTGACGGACGCTGCTGAGGATCCTGAAAAAGTTAGGTAATCGGACAACAGATCAGTTTTACAGATTCTCATTGGCCGCAATAAACATAACACACCTTGACTAAAGACTTTTTTAGAAAATCATTGAATTCCTTGCTCCATCTGTTGGGGTGATCCAGTTTGGGTGGCTCACTCTTTTGTATTTTGAGCAGCACACGCATGGGCGACATTTCACTGTTGGGCGGCTCCATCTGCGCCAGCTCAATGAGTGTGATGCCCAGAGACCAAATGTCCACCTTGTGATCGTATGGATTATCACGAAATGTTTCGCACAGTACGAGTTCTGGTGCCATCCAGTAGGGCGTACCAATGAACGTGTCATGCTTTTGCATTGTGTGTTTATTCTTGGCGGACACTCCAAAATCCGCTGCAATCGAATTTAAGGTAATTAGTTGAGAACTAGACCGCTAACTTCAAAGCCAGCATACCCAGCTTGACACCACCCTCCATGGTAAGCAGCACATTGCCAGCCTTCAAGTCCCGATGTATGACCTTGTTCTTGTGCAGAAATGTAAGGCCCTCGGTCATATGCTTGCACACATAGGCGATCTGCGGCTCTGTCAGTGCCTTATCTAGTTCAACCATAATGCTGTCCAAGGCCCCGCCGTCACAGTATTCAATGAGCATCTATAAAACATAGAATGGTTAATTTTCATACACATACGTCAACTAAATCAATGCTAAGATAGTGTTTATGCATTGTATATTGCTATGGAAAGCATACTTACAATTTAACTAAACAAGGCATTCCCACTTTCCTACACAAATATGCAAGCTTTTGTACTTAAGACAATCTTTCAATAATTATTCATGCCACTCAGACTACCCTTACAAATGGCAAATCCGGGTAAATTGATTATGTTAAAATATATGTAACAGACAGAAGCAGACGTGGCATTAGGGCCATATGCTTAGTCGATCTAGCCTTATCCGTCTATCAGTCTGTCCTCAGTATACTTACTGCGCCGATCTCAGAACTAATATAAGAAATACTCTATAGCACGCGCTGATCACGTTTGTTTCCAATGATCGATAATTAGTAGCGCTTCAACATAATCGATTAACAAGTTTAATAAATATATTCGATATCGTCTAAAAATTTCACAAGATTCTTTAAGTTATAGCTCAGCTTGCATATATAGACAATAATGGAGTTTGCATATTTACTAAATTGAAAAACATTCAGTATACATACATATGTAGAAACTGTAATGTCTATGCATTGAAGTCCGTCAAGTAGATTCGCTACGTAGCGTGTGAGCAAAGAAGTTTAGGGTATATCCTAGTCGTTCAGCCCTGACTAGAGCTTTTCTACTTTTTATTATTCATTATTGTTGTTCAGTCAATCCCCCAACTAACCTTACAAATGCCAGTACATTAGCATGCGAATTTGTATGACTCACCCAGAGTTTGTCATCAATGGAGAATGCTTCGTAGAGTTCCACAATATTTGGATGCTTGATCTCCGAGAGTATATCGATTTCGACCATGTGGTCGCTTAGATTTTCCTCATCCTCGAGCGTGCACATTTTGGCGGCTGCAAACCGCCTATGCTCCTTGTGCTGGGCCTTGTAGACCTTGCCGAAGGCGCCGTCGCCTAGTTCCCCGACCATTTCCCACAATTCCTTTGGGTCGGTATCCATTTTTATGTTGTTGTAGAGGCGTTTCTTCTTCGCCTCGCCACCGCCGCCGAGGTGGAAGACTTTCTTCAAATTCGTTATAAACGACATTTTGGGGAGCTTCTTGATTTTCTTCTTTTTCGTCTACGACTTGCACAAATGCGAATGTAAATATTGTTTTATGTCGGCCTGTTTGTTCTACATGCTGCAAGGTGCAGTGGCCACCGCCAAATTAAACTAATTTCAGTTTGGTGAAAGCTGCGTAACAACAAAAACAAACACATGCATCATTCATTGAGCTTTGGCTTCATTGATTGATTGAGCTTTGCTAGCTGTAGTTTTTTCACTTTTTTTAATTTAAACTCTCTTGTCGCTCGCTCACCTGTCTTTTAACTTTAGCTGCTACTTCTTTTCCTCGTCGTCGTCTTGGTGCAAATAGAACTCGGCCAAAGTTTGAGGTCGTGGGTTTGGCTCTAGCTGTAGCTCTTGCTCGGCGACTGTTTAACGCTTCTGTATGTTTATAATTTAATTAGCGGCTCTCGAGCTCTAATATTTGTACACTACATAGAGAGAAGCACATAAGAATGGCTGCAAAATGATTACAAACGAGATAAGTAAAAGACGTAGACAAAAAGAGCGTAAAACGACTGTCTGTTCGTATGCATGTATTTGTGCGTGAGTGTGTCCGTGTTAGGTGTGTGCGTGTGCATTTGCATGTGTATGAGTCCGTCTACGAGCTACGATTTCAGAGTTGGCTCTTCTTTTACTTGGCTCTTGCCAGGGCATTAATTTTGCTTTGATTAAACAGCTTTTTGAAACAGGTAGCAGCTTTACGCATACGTATGTGATAAGCACCCCAATGCAAACAATACAATGCACAATTTGTAAACAACACGCGCACTCAAAGCCTCAGCCACGATTTATAGTTGCTCATTGATGATTTCGCTTCGGCCGCCCATCAAACTGGACCTATGTAAATGCCTGTGTGTGCGTGTATGTGTGAAACTGTAGACGAACGCAGCAAAAACAATTACCTCATCGTCGCAGCACAACCATTTTATCATATCAGTTAGCTACACTATACAAACGACAAACACTCCCTGCTGAACTATGCGTGTAGATAAAACGGTTTTGCACTCAAATTGCTAATTGCTTCGGATATTTTGTTAATTTCTCTCGCGCAACGATAACCAGTGTGACCAGTTCTGAAATTCCCAAGCGACGATATGGCAACGCGCATTCAGGCATGTGTTAGAAGAGCACAACTAATGTGCATGTGCAAATGCTGCCAAGGGCAAACAGAAACAGCACTTCACAACCTCTACACATGCACGCAAAGAAAAGACGATAACGGCATATCAATTGTTAGGAATTTTGTTTTTACAACTATTATTTGTCACTCACTGTACTGCTTGTAAAAAGACATTATTAATTTAGGAAATCTTATGGCTAACACAAATATATCGATACATCGATCTACACGTAAAGTCTGTTCTGAATTTACAAAATCGACAAACGCTTGAATTATTTTTATTATTTTATTTCAATGGTATTTAGAATAATCGACTCACAATAACCATCTGATTGTTGTTGTATAGAACTAATCGATAGCACGTATTGAAGTTATTTAGTTTGCATAAGCAAATATCGCTAGCAGTACGTATTCGATATTACACTCATCTCTAGACCCACGTCAAAGAAGAAGAATTTGCTTGTCATTTCGGTGTTTCGCTCAATTGTTAACCGCAGCAAAAGTTGCAATTGCAATTGTCGCAAATTCATTTTAAGGAGAACACAAGCATAGTACGCTGTGCGTAGCAAATCCCCAACACTAAAAATCAAGCCACAAATTCAAAATGCCGTCGCTGGAGGTTAGCGTAAACAAAGTGATTGTCCACCCGCTGGTGTTGTTATCGGTCGTGGATCACTTCAATCGCATGGGCAAGATTGGCAACCAGAAACGCGTCGTTGGCGTGCTTCTTGGTTGCTGGCGTTCCAAGGGCGTACTAGACGTCTCTAACAGCTTTGCAGGTAAGTAGATATTTTCACATATATTAGTTGATTTTTATCAATTATCCAAATGCCTTGCAGTTCCATTTGATGAAGATGACAAGGACAAATCGGTGTGGTTTTTGGATCACGATTATTTGGAGAACATGTATGGAATGTTTAAGAAAGTGAATGCACGCGAGCGCGTTGTGGGGTGGTATCACACAGGACCGAAACTGCACCAGAATGATATAGCAATCAACGAGCTGATCCGCCGCTACTGTCCAAACTCTGTGCTAGTCATCATAGATGCCAAGCCAAAGGATCTGGGTCTTCCGACAGAGGCGTACATATCGGTTGAAGAGGTGCATGACGATGGCTCACCCACTAGCAAGACCTTCGAGCATGTGCCAAGCGAAATTGGCGCCGAGGAGGCCGAGGAAGTTGGTGTTGAGCATTTGCTGCGCGATATTAAAGACACCACCGTCGGCAGCCTATCCCAGAAAATCACCAACCAGCTAATGGGCCTCAAAGGGCTGAATGCGCAATTGCGTGATATCAAACAGTATCTACAGCGCGTCGGCGGTGGCAAGATGCCCATCAACCATCAAATTGTCTACCAGCTGCAGGACATATTTAACCTTCTGCCGGACATAACCAACGATCAGTTCACGGGCACCATGTACGTGAAAACCAACGACCAGATGCTGGTCGTCTACTTGGCATCTATGGTCCGTTCGATTATTGCTCTACACAATTTGATTAACAACAAGCTGGCTAACCGCGACGCGGAGGAGGGAAAGAAGTTAGTTGAGAGTGATGGCAAGGATAAAAACAAGGATAGCAAGGATAAAGAGAACAAGGACACTAAAGATAAGGACTCCAGCAAGAAGGCCGATGAGAAGTCCGACAAGAGCAAGGACGAGGGCGGCAAGAGTAGCAAGAAATAGGAGCGAAAGAAAAAACGCAAATCACGCCGAAAACGCAAAAAGCATCCGCCAGAGCCTTAGACGGCAGTCAATACATCATCAATATAAGAGAATCGGCAGTGACAACAAGTTTGAGATCAGGAACGTCTTTTGGCCAGCTGAGTGGGAGGTGTTCAACGAGTCAACAACTTCGAAATGAAATAGCATCTATAATTCCTCTTCATAACACATTACATAAATATATCGTACCTAGTTATATATATATATATAAATAAACGCAGCCAGATCCTCTTTAACTATTTTGTATAGCTAAGTTCGCTAAACAGTAACCCAAGTATGTTGATGTAATTAAAATGTAATAATTTTAAAATTAAATGCGGATATTTTATTCAATGCGAAATATCATAGAAAGCGAGCAGAGTCCGCATTGAGCTTTCCAGGTGTACGGTTCGATCCGTAACAACTGAAGCATCCAATATCAAGTAGTACGCGATCATAAATCTAGTGAATATCTAAAATCTGTGCTGAAAAGTGTGCTTCGTAAGCTGTAAATATTAAAAAAAAGCTTTAAAATTCAAAATAAACAGTAATTAATACAAAGAGCTTTTTCCGTAAGTATTTTGTATACGGTTCACTCCCACGGTTAACCTTGACCACCGAATCTGTTTGATTTTATATTAACCTTTTACGAACACCTTTTTCCTCCGTATATAATTAAATATATATGCATTGCTGTTGCAAACAAAACAGATATATTAAAAAATATTGTTCAGATAACTTATTTGTAGCCAACTAATATCTGAACCATTAGTTTTTTTATAGGTCTCTAGAAATAAAAAAGTCATATAAAATATATATGTTTAAAAATATACACAAAATATATATGTATGTCGGAGCGTACTGTATGTACGCACTGTATGTGATTGTTGTTGCGTACTGCACGTACGCGCTGTGTGTGGCTGTGTAAGTGCATGAGTATTCAGTGTTGGGTATTTCACCTCAAAAGTAATTACAACACATTAGTAATATTGCATCATCTTCTAATTGTGTTGTGATTGGTCGCTTACATCCTGTCGCTTAGCGGGGCAACAGCGTTGTGTCGCTGTCGCCGAGTGTGGTTCGGAGCTATGCTGAGGAATAGCACTGGCGGTGTGAGGCAGTCTAGAAATACACGTGAAAGCATAAGCACCGAAACTCGCTTCGCTGCGCACGCGACTATGAATCAAGTGAACCAAGTTCCGACATCAGAAGTGGGATCGGCGCCACCCCCTACATTTAGTGAAGAACAGTGGCGTGTAATTTTGCAAATGCAAAATCAAAATATGTTGGAGTTTGTAAAGACAATGCAAGCTTCAACATCAGAACAACAACAAAAGCGTGAGGTCACATTGCCGAAATTTTTTGAAAACGCCGCAGGCATAGACGCTTCAAAGTGGTGTGCGACTGCAGATATAATTTTAACCGAACAGCCCCTAGAAGGAAGCAAGCTTATTATGGCATTAAGCAATGCGATGGATGGCAGTGCATCCCAATGGCTAACAGAGATCTCCTACCCTGGCATGAAGTGGAGCGAGTTTAAAGAATTGTTCCTTGTTAAGAGAAAAGATAAGTGGCAAATTGTCCGGAAAGCGCATAAATAATATAGTAATGCTAAAAGGTATCGGCGATGCCGGTATTTATAGTACTATGCAAATTCTCAGTCAGGTTACCATTAATGAAAATATGATAGAAATATTATTTCACGTTGTTCGAGATGAGGACTTGAAGAACGATGTCATCATTGGACGTGAAGTTCTTAATCAAGGTTTCAATGTTGTGCTTTCAGCAAATGAGTTCAAATTTGTAAAATCAAAATCTGTAAATATTTGTGGCGCTACTGATTCTCCAGTTAATCTTGATGAAATTGATACTGAATTGGCCGATGCTGATAAAAACAAATTAATAAATTTAATTAAAAATTATACCTCAGCATTTTCTAAAGGAATCCCAAACACACGAGTTAATACAGGTGAAATGAGAATTCGACTAATTGACCCCAACAAAACTGTGCAACGTCGGCCGTATAGGCTCAGTCCAGAAGAGAGGGAGATAGTGCGCGAGAGATTAAGAGAGTTACTTAGATGTAACATTATCCGCCCAAGTTGTTCTCCGTATGCAAGTCCTATGCTGCTTGTAAAAAAAAGAAAAATAGATCTGATCGTTTATGTATTGACTACAGAGAATTAAACTCAAATACCGTTGCTGACAAATACCCCTTGCCGCTCATTAGTGATCAGATTGATAGGTTGCGTGGTTCGGATTACTTTACTTGTTTAGATATGGCTAGCGGTTTTCACCAAATTCCGATTCACCCCGATTCCGTTGAATATACTGCATTTGTGACTCCGGCCAATACGAATTTCTTACAATGCCTTTCGGACTCAAAAATACGCCTTCCGTTTTTCAAAGGACAGTTATGCAAGCTTTAGGCAATCTTGCATATTCATATGTAATTGTCTATATGGACGACATTATGATCGTGTCACCAACAATTGAGTTAGGGTTGGAAAGATTGAGAACAGTATTGAACGTTCTAACAAGGGCTGGATTCATCTTCAATATCTCGAAATGTTCTTTTCTGAAAACAAAGGTACAGTATTTGGGGTTCGAAGTGAAAGCAGGTGAGATTAGGCCGAACTCACAGAAGACTACTGCATTAAGTTTGTTACCACCTCCGCAGACTGTTTCCAGTTTGCGACAATTTATTGGTCTGGCTTCCTACTTTCGCAAGTTTGTACCCGATTTCGCCAAAATAATGAAGCCACTCTATTCTCTTACGACAGGAAAAGGAAGTATTGTCTGGGATGTTAAACTCGAGATATTCAAAAAAAAAAAAATAGTAACTGTCCTTACAAACGAACCTGTTTTGGTAATTTTTGACCCACAATACCCCATAGAGTTACACACTGACGCCAGTTCCTGTGGATATGGTGCAATACTCCTACACCGTATTAATGGTAGTCCTCATGTGGTGGAATATTTTAGCAAAACAACTTCTTCCTGTGAGGCTAGATATCACTCATATGAGTTGGAAACATTTGGCTGTGGTTGCTTCTGTAAAACACTTTCGTCATTATCTGCTTGGGCGAAAGTTTGTGGTATATACCGATTGTAATTCGCTTAAGGCTTCACGGACAAAGATAGAATTAACACCAAGAGTTCATCGCTGGTGGGCCTATCTGCAATCATTCAATTTTGATATTCAATATAGAGAGGGAAAATGCATGGCTCATGCAGACTTCTTTTCCAGGAATCTAGTTCCTTCAAAGCCACAACTCGTGTTAGAAAAAATCACCGAGAAGCGAGTAAACTTAGCTGAAATTTCAAATGAGTGGCTTCCTACGGAACAGAAATTAGATCCAGAGATTGTAGAAATAGTTCGTAAGCTCAAATCCAACGAGCAACAAGACGATTTAATTAAATCCTATGATTTAAGGAAAGGTATCTTACATCGCAAGATTCAAAGAAACAGTAGAACACGTTGTCTACCGGTGGTGCCACGAACATTTAGATGGTCCGTGGTAAATCAGGTACACGAGTCAGTTATGCACCTTGGTTGGCAGAAAACTCTTGACAAGGTTTACCAATATTATTGGTTTCATAACATGAATAAATATGTTCGCAAATTTGTAAACAATTGCATAACTTGTAGGACTTCAAAGTCGCCTTCTGGGAAAATACAAGCTGAGCTTCATCCAATCGTGAAGGTGAACATCCCTTGGCACACTGTTCACATAGACATTTCCGGAAAGTTGAGCGGTAAAAGCGACTATGATAAACAACGCTTTGACAAAACCAAGGCCATGGTTGTAAGGCACAAAGTTGGTGATTATGTTCTGCTAAGAAACGAGGAGAGACACCAAACGAAATTAGACCCGAAGTTTAAGGGCCCATTTTTGGTTACTGAAGTTCTGGAAGGGGACAGGTATATGTTAAGGTCGTTAACAAATAAACGACTTTACAAATACTGTCACAAAGACATTAGAAGAATTCCAGATGGTAAAATTCCCGATGAATTGGATATTGATAATGAAAATCAGAGCTTATCAGAGAATATAGTCAGGACTGAGAGTGTTCCGTCCAAGTGAGACGATGAATTAAGTTTATTATTTTGTTTTGTTAATAATTTTTGTATATTGGACATTCATTTTCTGGCGCACGTTCATTTGAAAGTTAAGCAAATACTTTGTTGTTTTGTTGAAGTCGCATAGTGCAAGTACAATGATTAGTTGTTTTGTTAAAATTTAAGTGAATTTATGAATTATGTTAAAAAAAAGAGAAAAAGAAGAAAAAAAAAAGAAGAAGAAGATACTCTGTATGTTATGGTTAAGAATAAAAGCTTAAGTTCAGTTTATATTATGAAACACAAAAGGTGTGTTTGAACTTGATATTTGGACATTACACGAGGATGTGTGAATGTCAGAATGGTTATCCGTCTGTGAGAGACGATGGTTATCCGTCTGTGTGAGACGATGGTTATCCGTCTGTGAGAGACGATGGTTATCCGTCTGTGAGAGACGATGGTTATCCGTCTGTGAGAGACGATGGTTATCCGTCTGTGTGAGACGATGGTTATCCGTCTGTGAGAGACGATGGTTATCCGTCTCTGAGAGACGATGGTTATCCGTCTGTGAGAGACGATGGTTATCCGTCTGTGTGAGACGATGGTTATCCGTCTGTGAGAGACGATGGTTATCCGTCTGTGAGAGACGATGGTTATCCGTCTGTGAGAGACGATGGTTATCCGTCTATGAGAGGCGATGGTTTTCCGTCTATGAGAGGCGATGGTTTTCCGTCTATGAGAGACGATGGTTATCCGTCTATGAGAGGCGATGGTTTTCCGTCTATGAGAGGCGATGGTTTTCCGTCTATGAGAGACGATGGTTATCAGTCTGAGAGAGACAATGGTTATCCGTCTAAGACAGACGATGAATTCAGTTACGTAAGAAATTTGAATCTAAAATTGGGAGTACTACACGAGGACGTGTCAAGGTCAGGATGGCCGTGTCGGAGCGTACTGTATGTACGCACTGTATGTGATTGTTGTTGCGTACTGCACGTACGCGCTGTGTGTGGCTGTGTAAGTGCATGAGTATTCAGTGTTGGGTATTTCACCTCAAAAGTAATTACAACACATTAGTAATATTGCATCATCTTCTAATTGTGTTGTGATTGGTCGCTTACATCCTGTCGCTTAGCGGGGCAACAGCGTTGTGTCGCTGTCGCCGAGTGTGGTTCGGAGCTATGCTGAGGAATAGCACTGGCGGTGTGAGGCAGTCTAGAAATACACGTGAAAGCATAAGCACCGAAACTCGCTTCGCTGCGCACGCGACTATGAATCAAGTGAACCAAGTTCCGACATGTATATATTTGATGTTTACATATATATATTAACACTTTATTCACGGATTAGGTTAGTTTATAGATTATTTATTTTTGTTTTCTCTTGGTACTCTATCAGTATACTATATAAAAGGAAATATATTTCGCAAAAACAACCGTGGATGGCTGTTCCACACTTGTTTTCGCAGTTTTCCGGGTTTCCGTGACATACGTAGCCATTGCACAGGGTATGCTAAACATGCAGATTGAGCGAAGTTTTATTTCTGCTAGTGAAAAGCTTTTGTTACCGATTATACTAGCAACTGAATTCTAGTTCCAGTTGTTATTAACTATATTATAATACCTAGTTGTATAATATGTAAGAAGCGCGACATATTTTATGCGTATTATATAGTGTATATAGTATATAGGGCTAGCTTTATAATTAGGGGTAAGCGAGCACAGTTTTCACTAGCTTGAGCCGTTGTGACCTAGGCATTGTTATACAACTATATATGCCTTGAATACTTGGCATGGAAAACAAGATCCTAGCAGGTGGGCCGAAACACTTTGCAAATGGCTGTTTGCAAAGCGCTTCCAGACGTCCTCATCCTCAGGTGAGGTCATCTTCAGACCAACCACTCGCTGGCTAGCGGGAATTTGAGTGGCTTGCAGCTGCTGATCCTCAGCGCGCGGTTATTGTCCTCGGCAGCAGTTGCTGGATTGCTTGAATAGCACTTCTCGTTGGCCGAGCCGAGATTGAGGCTATGGCTGAGACTAGCACTAGCACTCGCACAAGGCGCGTTCATACCATCTCCACTCCGTGTATTTGTGTTTGGCACTGATTCCGCATCTCGCGTGCCGCCTGCCTCTGCATAGCTGAGATTTGTGTGATAAGCGTAGTAGCTGTGGAGGTCCAGCACCTTATTGTTGCTCACTTCCGTGTTTGTTGTAGTTTTATTTGTTGTTGTTGTTGTTGTTGGTGAATAGGCCTTACAATTTAAACTATAAATGTTGATGCTGGTGCTGCTGGTGTGAATATTCAAATGCACAGCATTGTCATGTCACACCGAAGTGCCCTGTTGCCCAGGCACGACCGAGCCACAGCTGACATCCGGCTTGAACGACTGCTGCAGTCGCTCCTGGCACTTGCCCTTGGATGCGAAAAAGAACTTGTATATCATGTACATGGGTATGCACAGCACCGACGAGCAGGTGACGGCCCAGCCCACTTGAATGCTCCATGGCGGATAGTAGAACTCCTCGCCCAGCATTTCCTTATAGCCCAGTATCGAGAATATGAAGATGGTCTGCGAGGTAGTCAGTACAGTAGTTCAAATCGTAATATCGCACTTCGCACTAGGTGCACTTACCAACAGGAACACTGGGCTTATATATGTCCAACAGATGCGCCAGAAAATGCCCGGCTTGGCGCCCAGCATCTGCTCCACATCCGCGCTGAAGCGATCAACGCCGTAAAACCAAAAGACGCCAGCTGCCTCAACAAACACCACAAATAGTATGGCCAGACCGGGTCCGTAGACATTCAAAAAGTTGACCAACACAACTCCACCCTGGAATAAAAAGTGAGACGATCGAAAATACCAGACACCCGTTGTAAATCGCTTTCATAAATGGGTCTTACTCTGCTCTATTTCTTACAGTTCTGAAAATGTCTTTCGGTCTAATTTATTATTCAGATCTATGTGGACGCCAATAGCACATCTATGTATTTGTAGCACACCCTTAAGAGCTAAGCTCGAGCGTCCATTAGCTATACAAGAATACAGTTCCCTAGAGGCAATTTCTATATATCATTACTCTGCTTTGTCCAGGCAGTCGAATATCATAACCATTGCCGATTGCTATTTAACAGCAAGCGAGAGACGGATGCAGTTGTCAAATCCTTGGTTGATAAATGGCGCAGGCAGAGTCCCGGCTTAGATATGCATATAAATGGAATCGCTTGATCCATTGACCGATACTCAAGTCGAGTGGGCCAGTTAATATATAAAAGATACTAAATTACAATTTCAAATGTAATCAGACAAAGTGCCGATGGGCGGACCGACAGAGAGTCAAGTGTTTGGCCAACCCCCTCCTCCATTGGGGTGGCGTGTGCCTGGCTAGGCGAAGAGCAAACAAGCGCGCGACCCACCTGGCTGACAGCTAATAAAAATGCAGGAGCCAAGACGAGTAAACGAACCGGGCAGTCGGATAATGCCTTGACTGGAGCTAAGTAAGTATGTGTGATTATCTGAAGGAACGATGGAAAGCACTTAATATGGCAATCCATCGTTTTTTGCCTCGGAGAAACTGGCATATTTAAACAGTCAGCAAGTTCCGCTAGTCCCCCATTCCATTCCCTTCAGTCCGGCAGACAGACATTTGCCTCTCATGGCTGCCGCCCTGGCTGCGTTTAATGAGCCATGTGAAGCGCCCCTCCATCCCACTCCCCCCTCCACCCCTCCCTGTGGAGAAGGGCGCACGCACTTAACAGTTAATTAAACGAATCACTTGCACTGATAGATAAGCGACAGCAGCTCCACGTACTCCCACTATACTTACATAGGTCATTGTGGGCAGCGCGCACAGAAAGATGAAGGCAAGCAACAGCAGCACGAACAGCTCTCGCCGTCGTCCAATCACACGTGGATACTCGTCGCAGAGCGCTGTTATCATCGCCTCCAAGCCGCCAAACGTGCTGTCCAATCCCAGCGTGATGAGCATTAAGAAGAATATAATGCTCCAAAAGACCGAGCCACTCATGGTGGCTATAGCCTCCGGATATACAATGAACACCAAGCCAGGTCCCTCTAAGCCCACCTTATCAATCGACGTCTTCTGCACATTGGCCATATAGCTATGGGAGAGATTCAATGGATTAAGGTGGAGAGATTTTGAGTGTTGAGCGATTAAAACTCAATTAAACCAATTTAGAACCCTTAAAACTAAATTAGATATGCTCGCAGGAGACTCGTTCGAGATCCACTGAGGCGTATTCCTAATTCCTACTCTTCAATATAAATACAAATATTTTAGAGTGAATTTAGGTTGAGAAAGATGGGCTATGAGTATAATTACTTTTACTGTCTATAGCTATAATATATGTATGACATGTACGCCCCTGCATTTTCGAACGATACGTAATGCGTAATATCTAGCACATGCAATAATTGCCTGTTTTTTATTTTCTTAAAAATAATGTTAAGCTACAATGAGTGGGAATTTGTTTCTTATTTTATTCTATGGTTCTCTTTCTATAACCTTAAATCATTGAAAATGGGATATCAGAGTAAAATGGCTATCTTAAATCTACGTAACAGTTCGTAAGATGCACCAAAGACTAATACCAGTTTCTAATGACATATTCCCTTCTAAATTCAATAAAAATAATGATTATTTTATTATTTATATACTCACCCCAACACCGAAAAGATAACGAATCCAGCCAGGAAACTCGTCAGGCAATTGATGCTGCTGGTGATGAGCGCGTCCCGATAGCAATTGTTGTTAAACTTATTATAACTGGACAGCGCGAGCAGCGTGCCGAACCCAGGACCCAGTGAGAAAAAAATCTGTGAGGCTGCATCGATCCAAACTTTGGAGTTCTTCAGCTTGTGCCACTCCGGCGTCAGGTAATACTTGATACCCTCGTCAGCGCCAGGCAGAGACACGCCGCGCACCAATAAGATAATGAGCACAACATAGGGTGCCAGGGCCGTAACCCAGACGACCTTTCCAGCACTACGTACACCTTTCCATAGTGAGAAGTAGACGAGCACGAAGACTCCAAATACACAAAGTGCCAAGGTGGGCTTAACAGGCCCCATGAAGTCCAATCCGTTGCTCTTGTAGCTCTCCAAAACTCGACGCCTACAATATTTATTTATGACCACATAGGTATATATACATATATAAATATATATATATATATATATATATATATATATATATATATATATATATATATATATATATATATATATATATATATATATATATATATATATATATATATATATATGTATATATAGTTAGCTTACTCGAAAAACTCCTTGGCCGGTGAAGTTGCCAACTCTGTGAAGTTCTCGCTTGTAACGGGCATGCAGTTCTGGGTGTTCCATGGATTGTCGCATGACGTCCACGGCAACTTGGAGGTGAACGAGGCGAATAGATAATACACCGCCCAGCCAATAATCGTGTTGTAGTACATGCCCATATAAATGTCGATAAGGCAAATAGCATAGCCAACACCTTCAAAGAAGAAGAAGGGTTTAGACAGACTTTTATATCAATATACAATTCATCAAATACGCCGTATATAACACATATCTCTCATATTCCCCATCTGTTGTCTATTTAATTAATTCATTGTTCAGGTGCGATCATGGACTCAACAATCCAATTTGGGGATATAAGACAACAATCAAGTTATTAGAAAAGATCGCTGCGGCTCCCTCATCATATTCTGCTATTCTTATCGTGTCATCCTCAAAAACGCTTATATTTGTATACCCTGAACCCATTGTAAATGATTTTTTTTAAATGTATGTAATGTATGGGCAGAAAGAGGCGTGCCACACCCCATAAAGGATATATATTGCTGCGCCAACTGCGCAGTGAACAGAGCGCGTGCTTCTACGTGCATGCATATGTGTGTATGCATATGTTATTTGTATGTATGCGTAAGAGAAGCGTAGAATGATTGCAGTATTAGCTCTTCACAGGGTTCAGGGTATCTGCTAGTCGAGCAGTCTTGACAACAGCACTCTTACTTGTTATACTCTAAACCCACTGAAAAGTGGAAAATCAGGGTATAATGGTTTTATCAAACGTATGTACCAGGCAGAAGGCAGAAAGCGTGACAGACCCCATAAAGATCTTAGAAATTATAGAAGCTAGACACTTGAAACATTTTTAGGTCTGTGTATAATACATTCGATAACCATATTTGTTTTAATGTTATCAACTTAAAACTTTATTGAAAGTACACTTTAAAATGATATATCCTACATCTAAGAGCTAGGGTCTCGAAATTTTACATATGGATTCATGTAAATTTTATACAGTTTTGATATTTGCAAATTAAAAAAAAAAAAACGTTTTGACGGTTAATTGCAAAAATAGCCATTAGAATGAATTAGAAATTTGTATAAAATATAACAACTCCACAAAATCATATGCTTAAAGTTTTATCAAATTCCACAAAGTCCGTCCCAATTTATTAAACAAATTGTTTCGCCAATTATCACTCGCACGTGGCAAGCAGCGACGAGCAGCAAGAAGCATTTTTACTTGCTTTTTGTTAAATTAATGCCATTCATTTATCATAGCATTCATTCAACATATCAAATAGAGATTTCTTTGATTTGCAAATTACATTTATTTTGTGTTCTTTAAAAAATAATATACTCGTTTGTCTTGATTTAGTGTCATCCATAATATTACGAGTATATAAACCTAAAATAATGTGATTGTATAATGGGATTGCCATAAAAGGCTATAGAAAATAGAAATTTATTAGCAGACCTCATATTATATTATTGTCATTAACTTCTCACATTATGCATTATCATAAATATACTCTCAGCTCGATATCATATACGTATTTATGCCTTTCGCATAGTCCCACTTCAAGTAACCCACTGAACTACTTTCATGGAATAGTTTGCGATATTCATCTTTTGTATCAAAATGTATCCATATAATGGAATGTGTGTGTTTGTGTGTGTGCGTGTGCGTGTGTGTGTGTGCGTGTGTGCAAAGTGGGATTGCCAATCTCTGATTTATAACGATGAGAGAATTCATCAACTTCAAATATTCCCACGTGACATTTTACACATTCCTGCTTATTGGACAGGACAAGGACGTGGAATGCTTTACTTAAATGTCTTCACGGATTCCGTGGCAAGGCATCTGTATACATCTTCTGCACACCTTTCCTCTCAACGCCTTCCACACTTATTTGACGATGCCAATAAGACACGTCACATGATTTCGAGTCGGTTGTAGCCATCGCCTTACTCACACTTTGCCACAAGCAATTTTTATTTTGCGCTTGGGATACCCTACACCAATTGGTACAAAAGGGGGGTGTGCTTACACTGATTAAGATCAACTTGGCTATCTCATTGTTTCAGGCTGCCTTTATAATAATTATTTAAATTTCAAGTACTATTTTTAGTAATTGCAATAAAAAGAAACCATCAATTATTTTCAGTTAGACTTCTTCTTCACTGATACAAAAAAGGGACTTTCGTAAATATCTATTCTATAAATCAAACTATTATTCAAGTACTTCATCTAGATAGTATATGATATATTTCTTCTATCTTCCTGTAAGGAAAGGAAATCATAACGTCTTATAGATACTACAAATTTCTCTAATAGCAAGGGTATATCTCAGTCGGGCACCTTCTTCTCTATTTCTCTTTCATACCTTTGTGAGTGTCTCTGTGTGTGTGTGTGTGAATGGTTTTTCCTCATTTCTATTCGTTTTTAATCGCCTGGCAGAAAGTTGGCGCAAAGGTTTCTCTAGAGCAAACACTTGTTGAGCAAATGATGGCTGCCACAAAGTAATGTTTGCCGTTCAGCTCAGGGCCAGAGGCCCGGCGGCTCGGAGGCTCGGAGGCTCCGAGCTGCTCAGGATGCGAAATAGAGGAGTGGGCTCTAGTGAGTCAGCAGAAAGTTGGTGCAAGTTTAAAGCGCTGTCGGCCGCAGGATAAATCCACTTGTATGGGAGCAAAATCCATTTGGCAGCATTTTGTTTGCCATTTAATGAAATTATCAACTTGATACGCAAAACTTTCGAGTGTCTTCGTATCGAGATAAGTCAATTTGTGGAGGAGAGAGAGGGGAGAAGGAGGAGGAGCAGGAGGAAGAGGCGCTGGTGCTGGTGACAACGCCTTGCTGCACAATTGAATTAGAGCTCATGCTGCGCCTGATTTGTGCCCTATTCAAATTTGAATTTTACTTGAATGCGACGCTAATTGTTGCTACAAATTCCAGCCTGGCTTATCAGCAGCTCACTTGACTCAACTCAAAGCCGACTCGAATACTCCGATAATGTCACCAGCAGCAGCAACAATGGCCGCTGGGCGAAACAATGAAAGCAGTTTCCCTGCGGGTGCCTATGTCCAAATCTCACCTAACGCAACTCCGTTCTCTCCATGTGTCAGTCGGGCCTTTCCGCAACGCAACCATCGCATCGGCAACATCAAATTCAAACATTAAACAGTTTCGTTGATGTTGCTCTTTAGGGCGAGGAGCACATGGTATGCGTAATATTTGACATTAAAGCTCTTCGGATTAATATTGGACATATAAATATGTATAAATAAATTTCCATTACTCTCTGCTCCAGGTCATTTAGCAGCACAAATATTAAACGCAATTTCAAGTCGATAGATTCCAACGCGCAGTTGTATGTAATGCAATTTCTTCTCTGCGCGGCGATTATTCAATATTTGTAATTCATTTACGTGCAGGCATAAAAATAAATTACAGGCACAAAGACAGGCAAGCCTTCGGTTATTTTTGGGGCTTTCCAGTGTGAATTTGGTAGACTGCTGAGTTTGTAGCTTGCGAATTAAAATATGAATTGAGAAAATATGTGTAAAATGATATATGTATGCATAAAAGAAGCGTAGAAGCGTAGTAGCAATTCAATTCTCGCAGGGTTCAGGGTATCTCGCAGTCTTGACTAGAAGCATTCTTGTTATCAAATTTAGCTTAGTTTCTCGGATTATTTTCGGGCAATGTTCGGCGTTGTTTTCTTTATATTTCTGCCCCCATTGAAAAAGGGAAAATGGATTTGTTAAATGCATGTAGTACGTAGCAGAAGGAGACGTGGCAAACCCCACAAAGTATATATTCTTGATAAGGGCGACGAGCTTTCTGTCTGTCCGTACCCGTCCGTCAATCCGTATGTGTGAACGCGTCGATTTCAGTTAGTATAAGAATGAGAGACTTAAAGTGTTTGTAGGACCCGCAGCTCTAGTTTGTTTTAAGAATTAGATAACTCTTTTTGTTTAATCGATTTAAAAGCTTATCGAAAACAGGTTATTAAATTGTATTACCTCACCTTTAGAGTTAGAACCTCTAAATCTTACATATAGATTTATGTCAATTATATACAATTTAGATTATTGTTGTATTTTGGATAACGAATCCAAATTTTACAAAACCCCCATTTGAAGGTCGGTTGCCATGTGAATGATATGCTGAAAGTTTCGTTAAATTCCGTTCCAATATATAAAACGAATTGTACGTCCAATTAACTCACGGAAGTGGCAAGCAGCGTAAAACAAGCAGATCGGATGGGGCTCAGGGGATCTCCTAGTTGAGCACTCCCTAGTAGAACTTTCTTACTTGTTTTTTTTTTAATATGTTATTTATTTGTGAGATTACGGCTCTAAGCTTATTATATGTTTATTTTTTATATAAGCTATGACGTATACTTGAAAACGTAGATAGCACGATGCTCAGGGTATATCCTAGTGGAACACCACTGACTAGAACTTCTATACTTATTCATATATTATACATACATATTGTTTATAGACTTTGGTATCTGGCCCAAAACTTATATCTTAAACACATTATTATGGAAATCAGCGGTATAATGATTTCAAGATATAATTAAATTTTATTCAGCTGAAACATAAGGTAACGTCTTAAAAAATAAAGGAATTTCAAATTGAAATACCAAAATATAGTAATGCTGTAGCGTCTAAATATTCATATAAGATTATCAGAAGCTTAAAGAATCTTCTGAAATGAATTAAAAGCACGTAAAGTCTAAGAACCAGTAAAATATCCTACGCTACACGATTAATGCACATACAAGGTCTCCTTTAAAATCTCTAGTGTTATGTAGGAATTCACTCACCCTTCAATGCCGGGCAAATGCGCTTCCAGATGCTGATGCAACCACAGCGATGGAACTGACCCAAGGCCAGTTCCATGTAGAACAACGGCAGCCCACCGAAGATGAGGAAAATGCAATAGGGCACCAGGAAAGCTCCGCCGCCATTCTGATAACAGATGTAGGGAAAGCGCCAGACGTTTCCCAAGTCGACGGCGAACCCGATCACTGCCAAAAGAAACTCTGCCTTTTGGCCCCAAGTTTCACGATGTCGCTCCGTCACAGAAACGACCAGAACGCGCTGCAAGTACAATGCCGGAAAGCAGATTCACCTACAACAGTTCCACTGGAAGCGGGTTCCATAAGTATGTTGAACCCACCTCGTTGCTGGCTAGTCGTGGGGCCAGAGGATCGGTGACCTTAGCGGGTGTCGAATTGTCGCCATCGTCCTCGTTGGAGTCGTCCTCGTTGTTGGGCGACTCCTTGTTCCCCCACGGCGTGGCGGACGAAGCACTCGCCGCAGCTGCATTGTGTCCGAACTCCATGCTGCTGTCCTTTCTATTGCGCTCCATGCTGCAGCTGTTGCGAATATCTGGCTGTGCCTGTACGGGCATTGTGGCCGAATACGGCGATCGCGGTACTAGCGTGGCCAGCCGGACACTGACCTGCCCTGCCACAGGTTTCGGTTGCGGCTCTGCCAGAGCCAAGGCTCTAAATGTTCCTCTCTCTTTCCCTCACTCCCTCTTCCTCTGTGACACAAAAGCGCGATTTCCCCGTCTCACCTTGGTCGCTCGGTCCCACGGTATGTTGTCTGCTGGGCTCCGATTACTCCGCTTGCCCTTCAGTGCTTACATGCTGGCACATCCTTTGCCGGGGGCGTGGCACTGACCTTGAAACAGCAATTGCGTTTGCCATTAACTGAAAGCGGTTAAAGGATTACTCGCGACTTCAAATGATGGACAGCCCGTGAAGCTCCTCCCAAACGTTGTATCGCGCATACCCACAAACAAACAAACACACCCACACACATACACAGAGACACCTATGTGGAATGGCGTTCTACAATTTTTTACTTGAATATTTATATATTCAAAGCAATGGCCATCAGTATCAGTAGGGTGGTTCATAACAATAATATAAGTATTAAGAAAAAAACATAAATATGAAATACTTTTAATCATTAAATCATATGTGTATGTATGTATGTCTTTACACATTATACCCAAAAAAGAAATTACACATTTACAAATTGTTTTCCTCTATATAAATAAATAATTTGTAGAGAAACATTTTATTTACATTTTATCATTGTATTCATTTATGGCTCCACCTATATATCAAGTTTTCTATATTTTGTTATTTAACTGCTTATATTATTATCTCGGGATATGTCTATCTATCTCTAAATCTGACTCTCTATTTCTCTATCTACGGACCTATAGGGCTGAGTGACAGTTAAAAGATTGAGATGGCAAATATTATTGATGAAAACTGATCAATAAATTTAAGGCTTTGGAAACTCGAGATATAATTCGATCGATAACTTGTAGTGTATAAATGCAATCTATACATGACGATAGCGATATTAATAACGAAATTTGTATTTAACCTAGTTATCAGCGAAAGAGTTGGTTTTAAACAATAATAATATACATATAGTATTAATAGGACATTTGAAGAATGGACAAATTTTGGGTTGTTGGTAGATTGAATATTTGCTTTAATTGGCTACCCTACCCAAGCGCATATACGCATATATGCAGTATGACATGGAAACTCTCTCGGCCACATCGGAGTCCCCGAGGTGTCCTTTGCCTCGTAATCTATGGCTCAGCGAATGCGCTGGACCGAGGTCATTTCCAGCGCATCCCTGGCCGAATTGACGATGTTCAATGTCAATGCTGCAAACACTTGTGGTCTCCATTGCGGCAGGCATATATACACATGCATAACTACACATATATATATGTATATTTATCTATATGAGCATTTGCATTATTTGGCCCAATCGAGGTCCTTATCGCAGTCGCAGTGGCTATGCGTGCATAGCCGTCGGCTGGACTTAAAACTATTGCTGCGTATTACACAATTGGTTGGACGTGCTTCGATCGCAACCCGTTACAAATGGTCTGGCCTGATCTGATTGGTCTGATTGTGCGCTTCTTCTTGGGCAAACTCTTGAATTTTGAGATAAGTCGCAATTGCTGAAAGTCACTTTCATTGCCTTTTAATTACAACTTAATATGTTAACACCTGACGCGTTCTCAGCGCACACCCCTCTGACTGAAAAAACGCCAATTCTGATAAAACGAACAACACAAACGTCGCCAATAATTAAAAGTCAGTTAGAGATTGGAAGGGAACAAATGGCACGTGGGAATTGCAAATTAATTACTTATGTTAATTGTCATATAGGGGAAAAACTGAGCTGCGTCGGCGCTACATTCTTTAAAATACATAATAAACTAAAGCTAAAATTATTAAATACGTCAAATGCAAATGCGGGAAAATGAAACTGTCCACTGAAGGAAGTTCAACTCAGTCAGAACTACCAAATACCAAATTTCAGTTTGTAATTTATGTAATACATCGGTTGGCGATGATATAACTTAAGGTAACTCAAATATTCAGCATCATTTCTATTTCTGTATAAATATATAATAATTATTAATTCAAAGTACTGATTACTACAGCTCATTGATTTGCTATAAAATTGATCGTATATGCGTATATATAATTGTCACTGAGCAGCACCAGTTTGTAGAATTATTAAAGTTTGAAACATTTAACAGATAATTAATTAAAAGTGTTTCACAACTCAAGTAAAAACACAAACAAAAACATGAATTTTCCAACTTTGCCAAAAATTAAAATATTTGTATCAAATAATTATGAAATTTATTTGTTTTACGGAAATAACAGAACTTGTGTTTGCAAAGCTCTCATTCGATGCTTTTCATTACTTTTACTTACTATTAGTTTTTTCAAATGTAATTTACTATATGTGCAGATTATTAAGTTTTCACAACACCATTCGTAATTTCCACAGATATTTCAAGTCCTGCATGCCTTCATTTGGTTAATTATATACATATGCAAAGAAATGCAACTGATTTAAACAATTCTTTTCTGTTCCTTCGATACAAATAAAAACTTTCACTTTTCCTCCTGAGCCAGCTTCATTCAAAATTTGGGAGGCGCGCGCCGCTTCGCTGTGGCAACTGCTGGCGGTGCGAACGAGGCGCATCCTTTTATACACGCCAGGACGACAGCCGAGCCGAGCTCGAGCTGTTGCCCTTCGTGCGTTGCCCAAATGTATGCGGGCTGCGCTCCACGAGGCGGGGGCTGCACGACTTCTGCCTGATTTAGACAGGTGGCAGCTGTAACTTAAATTGCAACAAACTGTTGCGTGCCAAAGTTTATTGAACGGCTAAGGGGCGGGGTAGGCGCGGCGTGGCAGAGATTGGATCTGTGTCGAATGCGCAGTCGATACTTAGCACTCAATCTCAACTGATTGAACTATTTAATGTTGTATATGTATGTATGTTAAATCTTCATACTGACATGCAGGTATCTCTGCACACAAGCCAACATAAAGATCTACAATGTATACCTATATATGGGTATAGATGTACTTCACACTATATATTTATATATACATATTTGTGTATGCATGAATCTATACGCGAAGTACGTCTATGCGCAAACATATGCACACATTTGTATATGTATGTAATTTTCGCCAATCGAATTACACTAATGAATACTAAATTAATCGTTCAATTTTTTATTTATATTGTAACTGTAGAACTGTAGCAGATATGTGATTACCGGAAATAGTATTTCCCGACTCGCCACGCCCATAGAGCGCACTCAAGCAAACGTTATCTTTCACTTCGTGAATGAGTATAGGGAACACTTTGACTTCACAATAAAAGATTCGAACCGGTACGTACTCCGCGATGCCATAAATTGTTCATTTAGCACGCTAATTCCGTGGGTCTGTGTTTATGTCGATGTAAGCTGTTGCATGCGAGAGCAGCTGCCCATTGAACTCTTTGAGTGGAGTAAATTAGTTTAATTACTAACGGGTCGCGGAGCGGGCCAGGCGGCGTTCGGAGCTGGGCTGCAAATGTTACACTGATTGCGCGCACCCTGCGCTGCGCACGTTTTATACGGTTGAGGTAGGTGGCATTCGCAGCTCGGCGATCCAGCAGGCAGCGCAAGCAAAGGTCTGGCGCTAGCGCTCCCTCTGCAGCTCACTCCACACTCGCAAGCTTAGAGCGGGGCTTAGGGATCGACAGACGTGCGAGACTGTTTACTGTTGTGATGTCATTTCTGGAGCACCTGTTGTTTCTCATAATACTGTTGTTGTTGTTGTTGTTGTTTTTGTTTTTGTTGTTGTTGTTGTTGTTGTTGTTGTTGTTGTTGTTGTTGTTGTTGTTGTTGTTGTTGTTGTTGTTGTTGTTGTTGTTGTTGTTGTTGTTGTTACCATAACGTGAGCCGTCGCGTCTAGCAATCCCATCGATTACTCGCCCCTCATAGAGAGAGGAGCGAGAGGCTGTGAGCAGATTTGTCAGTTGGTGCGCTGTACTGCCTCAAGCCTGATCAGAAGTGATTTCGCATTGTCGATGATTGTACAAATGCACATTTGTGTCGCGTCATCGTATCTGTGCATTTATAAGCTATTACGCCCCGAAATTTATATAAGTGTAATCGGATATCGAATTTCCTAGCGATTGCCCACGACCACAAGCTGTTTCAATACGTCATAGGCGAAGCACGAAGGTGACTTACGAAAAAGAGGTAAAGAGAAATAGAGAGAGAGAAAGAAGAAAGAGTGAGAGAGAGATAGGGAGACAGAAAGAAACAGAGAGAGAGAGAGAGAGAGAGAGAGAGAGAGAGCGCGTTGAGTCTGTCTAGTTGTTGTAATTAGATGCAAATGAAATTCGCATACCACATGCTAATTGCTGCGTAAGTAATTGAGTTTTTACATATTTATGATTAGGTCTGTGGCTGTGGACTGATAGTATTAATGTAAAATAAGTTTTCCAATCTACAATTTAAGTCCTTCTCTTGTTATACCCTGAACCCACTGAAACTGGAAATCAGGGTATAATGCTTTTATGAAAATGTGTGTAACAGGCAGAAGGAGGCGTGGCAGACCCAGTAAAGTATATTCTTGATCAGCGTGAAGACACGAGTCGATATAGTCCTGTCCGTCCGTCCATTCGTGCGTGTTCGTGCGTAATGAATGTTAATTTGCAAAATGCGTATTTTAAATACTAGAGACTTGTGTTTTGTTAAATACAGACATATCATGATTGTAATTAAGTTTTGAAAATTTAATGAAAATACTACCTCCAGAAAGCAACTTATTCAACAATTCATTTCCCAAAGTAATATCCAAACTCAAAAGCACTAACGCAGGCGCAGAATGATTGAAATTGTAGCTCCTCACAGAGCTCAGGAAATCTTCTAGTCCAGCAATCTCGACAAGAGCAGTCTTACTTGTTCTCTTTGTCTACTTGAGTATTTTTCCGTCTGCGATATTTTAGTTAATTTAATAATAGTGCTCAAAATATAGCAGAATTTGAAAAATCACTCTATAATCAGATCCGATTTACCACGCCCCTAATAGGGGTAGATATATCCACCATGTCTTTTTGATTTTGGGTGGTCAGCTCGATTTTCCGATTTGTCACGCCCCTAGTTGGCGCACCGGGAAAATCTTGACACTTTATAATTCGATGATATACACGAGCATATGTTCCAAATTTCAAATCTCTAGTTTCAATAGCGTAGTTGCATTCATACGGACAAATCTTCAGCTCGCATAGTTTCCAGGATCGAGGTAAACGCATAAGGACAGACGGACAGACTCACGGAAAGACAGACGGGTAGGACTGAATCAGCTCAACTCGTCGCCCTGATCAAGAATATATATACTTTGTACCAAGTCCATTTCTGCCTGTTACATTAAAAAAAAAAACATTACACGCTGATTTCCTGTTTTCAATGAGTTCAGGGTATAAGAACTTACAGAAAACGTCACAATGACTTAGGAAATATATTTGACGCCATCTTCTATCATATGGTTGTAGAGATATTCCTGTTCGCCTGGAGGAGTTTTACACTCGCTTCCACATGGGCAATGAAAATTGAAGATGATGTTGCACTACGCTACGCTTCAACCACAGAGCAGCTAACCGCATTTCTACTATTTTTCTACAACTTGAAGGCTTGGCACACACACATTGATACGGGCATACACAATACTTATGTACTTATAAACAGAGTAACCCCTGGTTGCGTTTAATGTGCGCCTAATACAACTTGAGCGCTTGGCTCAACCGATAATTTCAACCGATTAAGCAATGAGAAATATGGGGAGATCAAAAATCAAGAGAGCGAAAGTGAGTCTGTCTGTCTCTTCCTCAAATGAGCGGTTATCGTGGAAATTGAAAATCTGTCGGGAACAGATAGAGAGAGAGAGAGAGAAAGAGAGAGACAGAGAGAGAGAGAGAGAGAGAGAGAGAGAGAGAGAATTACAGATGTACGTATGTACATATGGTTGTCTCACTCAAACGCATCAGCAGAATAGCTACTATACTTACTTAGCGCTCTTATGCTGAATACAAGATGTTGTTATACACAATGTATGTAAATATGTGTATGTAGAAGGCAAGTGTTTGTTGTAGTTTGTGAAGCTCATACTTTCACTTATCATTTTTATAATTTATATTGGAAAAACTTTATCCATTATTTTAACACCACTTGAAAAGTTATAGTTTTGACAGCGTCGCTCGGCAGCTGAGCGTAGCCGTGATCGTCTAGTGGTTAGGACCCCACGTTGTGGCCGTGGTAACCCAGGTTCGAATCCTGGTCACGGCAATGCATAGATTTGCATTGTCACGGAGCTTGGTTGTTTTTATTATATATTTATATTGTTTTTTTTTTTCATAAAAATTATATTAATGAATTATTTGCATTTTAAAAATTCCTTATATATATATATATTTATATTATATATATAATTAATTTTTTTTATAGAAATATATAAATGTTTTATTTTCATTTTAAAAATTCGTATCTCTTCAATTTTAATCAAAATCCACTTCAGTATATTTATATCGTACTCTTTTACTGTTTCGGATTTTATTTTATTGTTTGGTATGCGTAAGCGCCATCTATGTCTCAATTTAAATATTAAGTCATACCAACAAAAATGTTTGTGTCATTGCTGTTAAACCGGTATTTTGCAATATATACTTGGCATTATAAGCGCCATCTATCGCATATAAACTCGTTTCATGCAAATTGTATGTCATTAGTGGTAACATAGTGATTTGGACAAACTGTAAACATATCCGGTGTAGCCGTGATCGTCTAGTGGTTAGGACCCCACGTTGTGGCCGTGGTAACCCAGGTTCGAATCCTGGTCACGGCAATGCTATGATGCATTGTCACGGAGCCGGGATTTAATATTTTTATTACTTTAAATTTAAATTTAAATTAATTAACTGACAATTACTTAGTCTGTTTAATCTGTCTGATTTTTTCATAAAATTTAAGTTATAAATAAGTAAATAATTACTTGTTGTTTTATTGCTATGTATTTTCGCAATGCACTGTTCATTTTATTTTATTTTTTTGTTATTAATTATTCAAAATATATATTTCAAATTTTTGGACAGAATCAAATATTTGATCATATCTGTATATATTTGGTAGTTTGGTTCGAGCTCTTTAGTAACCTGACGTAGCCGTGATCGTCTAGTGGTTAGGACCCCACGTTGTGGCCGTGGTAACCCAGGTTCGAATCCTGGTCACGGCAATGCGATAATCAGCATTGTCACGGAGTTCAGGTTTTTTTTTTTCATTAATCAAAGTACTCAATTGACATGCAGATAGTAGGTTTTTGGAATAAAAACTAGAACAACAAACAAATTCATATTCATTTCTCTATATTTTAGATTTCAATATTTACAATTGCCATTTTGCATGGCATACATACGATTCATATAAATAATATATTTCAAACTATTCTCAGTAAATCAAACATTGATATAAAGCTTTATCATTTCGCCGATACTTCATCGAACTTTTGTCGATTGGTTAGAGAAAGTATGGTTTACTACTACAGCATACTCGTCATATTTGAAATCCATAAACACACACACCCGCGGAATGCTACATGTTTTCGTTTAAAAGTACACAAAATAAAAACGACTAAAATTACAGATAACATACGGGATACGGGTTGCTTTCCCATTTTTACTTTCTGTGAACTGTTAACTGCTTACTGTTCAGTGTTTACTGCTGTCCATAAAGCAGTTCCGAGCCGGGTGGTATGGAGTTGGGATCGACATTGGTGTTAAAGTAATTTGCGGGCGTGGCTACAGCCGGAAAGAGCACCTCAGTCGACTGGGGTTGCTGTGGATGTGGCTGTGGGTGATCCTGCGGCGCCTGTTGTAAAGTGATGTTATACGGGTTCTGCACATATTCCTGGTATATGTCAGCCGCACTGCCCGTTTGCGCGGCCGTGGGCGCCTCATAGATTGGAACAAAGCTTTGGACAATAGATGGATGCGGCATCCTGGGAAGCGATGGGTACGCATTGCAGGCCAGCAGATGACTAAGGGGCACATCACCTGGGGTCTGATGTGTCTGGTACTGTTGGTGCTGGAATTGCTGATATAGAACTTGCTGATTCTCAACTGAATTCGGCGGCGTTGCCGGCAGGTCAATGGCGTAACTATTATTGCTGACAATTGGTGTGGAAGTCAGCACTTCCGGTTGGATAAGACTTTGAACGGGTGTTGTAAACGAATTAGTGTGAACAGCTACCGAAGCCGAAGCTGCTGCCTCGTTGATCAAGTCAGGAAGCAATGGGTTACTATTAACGGAAGGCTGCTGCTGCTGCTGCTGCTGTTCTGTAGAATGTTGCGGAGGGACGATTTTGGGCTACGAATATATTTAGAAATAAGTTTGTAGCCGTGGACCGTTTAAAACTGAACGCTTACCTGAGCAAATGTAAAGCTGGGAACTTGCTGAAGTGCGTCCGTCATTGGCGGTTGAAGAATTATGCTGCGTCGTGGCGATTCTGCAGGCGAGACCGAGGCAGCTGTAGCAGCACCAGTAACAGTAACAGGAACAGTAACAGCAACAGGATCAGTCGCCGTGTTAACAGTCTGCTCAGGGAGCTGTAGTGTGTGGCTGGGTACTTTGGTCGCAGAATGCACCTGTTGTGCGGCTGTGGTGTTTGTCAGTGTTTGCGCTCGCTTTCCTGCAAAACGAGGAGTAGATGATTGAATTAATTAACAACTGAATAACCAATAGGAACTACAACTTCAATTTAACGGCGCAAACTAGACAACATTTCAATTCATTTCATTTGATCTTCTTGGCCAGGCCCTTGAGCAATTTAAACTTAAATCGCAAACGGGTCCACGGTTTCTTTTGCCGCTTAACCTGTACAGATGGACTGGTAAAGTCCGCACTTTTGGCTGTGGCAGTCGCAAGCGGTTCCAGTTCGTAACTGCGCACGGGCACGGGCACGGGCAACAAGATTGAGTGCTCGTATGTGATTTTTGTTACGTCCAGCGATATGGCTGGCGAGACCAAATCTGCAGGCGGACAGTTACCGGAAATTAAAACTCTAGGGCTCTGCTGGACATGCGACTAAACACCCACACCCGACGCACCTTCATCGTGAAACAGCTCTGCTTTGAGATTAGGCAGAAACTCCCCAATACGCCTCCAAGTTAGCTCCCATAATGCCTCCTGAAGTGAACCGTCTTGGTTATGGAAAACACGCACAGAGTGCATCACGAGCAACATGTTCTTGAGGATCTCCTGCATCTGTTCGGAGAGCGTGTCGGATCCCACCTTCATGAATCGTTCAATGTAGTCCAATATGTCGAGCCACAGGGCATTAAAGGTCGCGCCCAACTCAATAAGCGTTGTCAAATGCTGTAAAAACATTTTCGACATTATAGTGGCGGTGCGAATGCGCGACTCCTCCAACAGTGAGCTGTCCAGCTGACTGGTAGATGGGCTCTCCGGCAGCAGCTCGTTTAACAACGGAAACAGGACATTTTGGAAGCAAGAATTCCACTCCGCGCCCGAAAGCGTTTGTAAATCGTGAACCAGTAAGGCTCGCTGCTGAAGACAGGATATTGCATGAGTGCGCACCTCGCGCCGACGATCCATGGCCAGCCTTGCAATACCCTGTAGTAACGGACACCAACCAGGTGTCCACAGTGCTCCCGATTGTGACACCGTGCAGCCCTCCTCGGCCCACCAACGGAAAATCTGTGCAGTGCGCGTGTACAATGTGTACATGAGGTCCAGTAATTGAATTGACAGCTGCTCGTAGCGCTGCGCCAGCTCTTCCTGATCCACGACACTTTGAGCATTACTTTCGACAACATCGCCTACAGCGGACGTTAAGTTTCCAGTTGATGTAGACTTAACAACACCTGGCTCACGCGCGCTCTCCTGACGCTTTTTAAAATGACGTTTCTTGGTGATGGCCTCAAGTTTTCGACGCTGGTGTATTCCACCATCCCGGCACGCCTCCACAAAGATGCGAATGCATCGCACGCAGGCCTCAAAGTTGTACGGCGTAATGTGAGCTACACTACGCACGATGAACGCCAAAGAGTCCCAGCACTTAAATAATGCAAAGGGCGAATGATCTTGCAGCTGGCAGTTAAACACCAGCGAGCTGACCACAGGCGTGGCAGAGCTGGGTGGTGATTGGGGTCTAAAACAGAAGAATTATGAATACGATGTCATTTAAGTTTCAAGCTGAAGTAAAGCGCACCTTGATGCTGATGTCAATTCACTGTCCTTGCCAACCAGTATCCAGTTCTCTGCGGAATTCGAAGTAGGGGCAGCTGCACTCGTCGACTTGTTCAACTCCGAATCCGATGTGTAGCCGCGATCAGATGACATAGCAGCTAAATCATCTTCGCCGTCAGATGTGACACGGCCATTAAGCGGAATCGTTAGCTTTCCAGCCTCAAAGTTAGGCTGAACCGCGCCTGCACCAACGCACTCCAGTAAATTGAATATAATTTGCCAATCTTGCTCCGAGTGAATATTTTGAGCAGAGGTCTTAAGCAATTCGTAGATGCCAATGGATATTTGATTAGAGATGCGCAGCAAAAGTGTTGGCTTTAATGACAACAGGTTTTTTAGCGACTGCAATACAACGGGGCACAGCTCCTCATTACGCATTAAATAGATGGCCAGCTTTAGCACAGCCACAATGCAGCGATTAAGCAGATAGTCATAGCCATTCTGAGCACTTGCAAGCAATAGACGCAGCATTTGGTCACGCACACCTGGCCACAGCGGGACCATGCGATCGCGATTGTGAACCACTATCTTGACAAGAAACTCCATCCAAAACACAGCTATGTCTTCCGCATAAGCCTGTCCACTGGATTTGGGTGTTTCTGGTGCCTTCAACAGGGACAATATGCATTTAAGCAGCTCCTGTAATGATTCCAGTTGCACAAACTTCGACTCCTGAAGCATTTGATCAAGCTGACATTCCTTAATGCACTTTCGGCCGTGCTTAATAAATTCTTGCTCTTCGTAAGTGGGTTCCCGCTGACCCTCTGAGCTTATGAATGAGTAGAGGCTAGAGAAAAGACCCAGCTCTTGCTTCTCGCGTGGTTTCTCCAGCACCAGCATTGCCTTGCCATTGGGCTCACAGAAATCCTCTACCTCAATCAGAGCTTTGGGCAGCAATTTCAAACGGAACAGCTGCAGAAATAGATCCAAAATATGCTTCCAACTGTCGCGCAGACTGTCTCCATATCCGTGCACCAGGAGAAATACAGTTCGCATTGCAGCTTGCGCCTTAGCATTGAGACCAAAATTCACTGCCTGCTGAATTTCATTGTTGGCTGGCGCTGGCTCATGTTGTTCCACGCTGCTCAACAGCGTTGTAAACTTGCATAAAGTTAGGATAAGCGCATCAAAGTCCTCATGGAGATTATAATGTGCGGATATGGCTGCCGATTTACTAAAACCTGCAACAGATTTATTTTTCAACTGTATTATATAATCAACTCAGTATTAAAGCTGGGTCAAACTTACCTGCTAAAGTGCGCTGATAACCCGTCTCGGTGCTCTTGTCAAACATAAAGCTCAGTGCGCTCAACGAAGCACCCCACACAATATTGAAGATTTGCACATCGTAGGCAGCATCGTTTACATAGTGGAAATGCCCGTCATGGGTCGCACCTCGACGCAGCAACATCTTCCACAAATAATTTTCGCGGACAAGCCCAGTTTGTTCCGCAGGCATCACAATCTCTTCATTTCTGCAAGAGTTTACATATTATTACCATTTAAGCAACAACTAAATTCACTTACTTGATAGCATTAAACACCTGTGCTAACATTTCTTGATCAAAGTCCTGTCCGCCATTCAAGCCGCGTAAGTTCTTTGTAAAGTCTTCGAGCGTCATGGGCACATTAAGACGTTTAGCATTCGAATTGTGCTGATCCATATTCAGCATGATGATAGCGTAGGCTAAACGAAAAGCGGCATCCGTATTGGCAAACGGCTCCTTGTTTTGGTTCTGTAAGCAATTTGTTGAGTAGATGAGCTCCATGAAATCTATTCCTCTGTGCAAAGCAGTTACTTACATGCCAATGATCCGAGAAGTGTTCCAATACCAGAAAGATTAATGGTGCCTCGCCTGGTAAGCGGAAAGTCTCTAAGTAAAGACGCAGAGCCTGATCAACGCGAAGCCCCGTGAAGTCAAACGAGTCCACAAAGTTGATGAGAATCTTAGAGTCGACGTTTTTCTTCTTTGATATATATTCTCCAATCATTTTTTTATCAAGACCAGGATTCTCGCGCAGGAAAAGTGCTACTTGCATGGGATCAAGTTGAGCATCCAGAATCCCATGCTCTTGCAAGTACTGAATGCCTTTGTCAGGTCGTTGGTTAAACCACTCAGTACCCTTGGACAACAAGCGCTTCTTCTCCTTTACGCTGGCCAGTTGTTCGCTTGTTATGCTCCCACTCTCGCCTGCAGACTGCAATCGCAAGCGCTGCGAACTGTTGTTGATAAACTTCGCTATGTTTTCCACATGATCCTCGCCGTTGTCAATGACTATGCCTTCAAGGCCGCTATTATGACGCGAATGCCGGCTTCCACCAACACCAGCTGCTGGAGTTTGAGCCAGCGTATTGTTCAGGCTGTTATTGCTCTTGGCAGCCGCACAATTACGTTCGATGCAGTCGATCACACTAATTAGCGTATCCATTGCAATAATGTGCGTACTGTAGACTGCATTAGTGGCCGAAAGCGTGTACTTGCTAAGCAGATTGGTGAGACTCTCAAACATATCCGTACAGTACAGATCGCAATCGTAGTTAATGTACAACTCAGTAACAAATCCAGGTATACGCCACAGTTGCAGCAGATTGTCCAACGCCAGCTCTCTCATTTCGTATGGTGTCTTCGGATTATCACTCGCTATGATCTCGCTCACTTTTTTAAGGTAGCACTCCAATTGAAATTTTAGGTTCCCGCGAAGCGACTCAAAGAGCAGAAAACAAAGTTGTAAGTCAGCGGCGAAGATACTGAGACGCTCAGAGCTAAGTAGCTGTTAAAGTGATAAAACTGTTAAATTATCAATACAATATTTATTACGTATATTATTACCGATATTAGATTCCTGCACAAATCATCTTTGACCAGCTCCAGCAACACTTCATATTTCCCAATGTTGTCCGCAGCCACCTCGAAGGCGACGGTCAGCAAACTTAGACCAGTATGCATCATACTGTCTGAATTCTGCTTATCCAACGGATTGCACAATATGATAAGAAACCGGAACAGTTCCTGAATGAATGGCAGACCATAAGGCGTCAGCGTAGATGACAAGGCTGCTGCATCCTGACTGGACGAATGCTGTGTAAACCGCACTCCCACAGAGTTAATATACTCGCTGCTATTGGCATCAGCTAGGGTGGCAGTTGTAAAATCCTCATCGCCATCGGCTGCTTCAAGTTTCGTAGTCTCCACCTGAATCGATGGTACATCTAGTGGAGCATTGACAGTGTTCCCAGCAATGTTCACAGTTGTTGTTGTTGTTGTTGTAGGTGTTTGTGTTATCTTGCCCTGCATATCCAGAATATTGCCAGCTGGAGAAGCAGGCGTAGTTGCGAGTATAGGCGCCTTCAAATGCGTGGCAGCCGTTAGCATGTTCTGCGGCGTCTGAGGAGGTTCCTCGACTGTAGACGACTTGCGTTGCTGCGCAGTTAGCGCAGCCTGTGGTTTAATTTTGTGTTTCTCTGTGGCTGCACCAGCTGCTTCATAGATGGTAAAGCGCTTCTGAAGCACAGTATCGCTTCCGTCCTCTGTGAACTGTGGCAGACGCATGAAAAACAGCAGCACCATGTCTTTAAGAGACTGTTCTGCAGATCGGCGGAGCAGTTCGCTAAGACGCGGCTCAAAACAGATTTTAAAACAGCTCAGCATCACCTCGCACATTGACTCATTGCTAACAGCTGCACCCTCTGGGCTACGGATTAGTGTGTGTAACACCTCGATAACTCGCATGAATGTTACACTATCGGAGGACTGATCGGTGCCCATAAAACGGGCATGCGTAACTGCATCTGCAATCATCTCGACAATCACAGCCAAATTTGGAGTAGTCGGATCTAAATTATAAATAATAAAGAATATTAATAGCTAGAAGGAACAAGATTATGCTGTAAATACCAATCAGGCCATAGGACAAAAATTTATTGACCGACGCTAAGGCTAGACTTGTTAATGGTCCAGTGGTGTCTGCTGTGCGAATCACCTCTAGAAAGGGCGCCAGAAAGATGTTCGGTTCAATTAGACGTAGATCCTCAATACGGTTTAGCACCTGCTTCAGATCGATGAACAATTTCAACAGGCCGTCCTTCTCATCATCCTGCATTTACATTACCAAATTAAAAATTTGTTTAGGATATATATACATGTATATTATATACATGCCAGGAACTTACCACGTAGGCTGTTGCGTTCCAACGCGTACCACGTCGCATGGCCGTCATTAGGGTGGCCATTTCACCTCGCACCACATAGATACCATTGCCTGGCAGTGACATTGTATCCAGATTCAATAATTGCAGCTAATTGGCTCCTACCTTCAAGAATTTGGCACGAAACGAACGAATATTTAATAACCTGCTGCTCCAGCTATTTTTTTTGCATGTGTACATATGTTATACTCCACTTGAGCACAGCAAGACGTACACACGCTCATACAGACACACGCTCGCCAAATGTGTACGAAAAAATACGTTTAATTAAACATTTTATTAATACGAAATTTGTCAATTTGTCAATTTGTTTGCAAGTTTTTGGTGACGTTTACGACGTGTATGTTCCGTTTCAGTTTACTTACAATCAACCCTACCACTTTGGTTGGGGTAATATCGATGTATCGATAGAATTAGGATTTTCCCAATTCATTACGTGAATCCCCATTTTCAAATACATTCCAAAACACGATTACAATTTCTTAAGAACTCATATATTTCGATTGGAACATTCATATAAATTATAATAAATGTATATTTATTTGATTTATTTCTTTAGCGAATCTTTATATCAGTTCTGTGTATAAAACTGTAAGGAGTAAGCGAAGTGATGAGGACGTTCACTATCATGTACACTTATGTACACACATATGAATATGATTTAATCCAAAAACTTGTGGACAATTTTATAGACGTTCGTTTGCATGTAAGCGCATATTCTACTTTGACGGCTCCTTAGTTCACGGAATTCAGCTCTAGACAATCTAGTGCTAGCAACTTTATTTTTCGAAAGAACGAGGTCACACTGTTAACTTCACAGGACCCTTTGCATAACCTACATTCACTAAATCGTGACTCAATTGTGGATAGTGCTTACATTCACTATCGATTTTATCGATAACAATTTTACAGTGACCAATAACATTATACGAAATGTTCTTATTGCTGTTAACCCACTGTTAAAAGACTTGCTCGTGGTTTAACACGAGAAGTTTCTTCTCATTTGAAAAGGCACGCACGTGGATGTAGTTATATGTGTAGCATTCGTTTCTTAAATAACCTAAATTCAGAAATTATTACTGTCCAATGCACGCTCGTTAGTTTAGTAACTACAGCTTTCGGGTGCTATTTTTGATGGACAAAGAGTAATTAACAATCTTACCAAAGTGATGTGCTAATACCTGGAACATCATTTTCATTAAATTGTTAAACACACATGCTTAGTTAATAGAATTTATTTGCGTTCAGCAGTAAGTTGTCGCTGATTAATGAATAGGCGACGATGCTGCTTATAACGGTAGACAAAACTAACGACATTTAATAATGCATTAGCTAATAAATTCCATGGACATTGCATTTTGAGGTGTCGCTACATTTCTTTATACATACATATGTATGTACACCAAGTACATGTATTTAGGTTATGTACATTCATGTGTACATATGTATGTGTGGGAGGTTGCAAAATGAGAACTTAAATTTGGGTGACAGCTCAAATTATAATTTGTACGAATTTAAATACTGATTAAAAAGGCTCTGTTATATTTATTATTTTTTTATTAAGAGAAATAAACTTAATCTATGCCTGCGCTGCGCCAAGCAAACGCTTCACGCTGTCCTGTGCCAGGGCTCGTTTGACAGCTAACATCAACTGCGAATCGATGGCTTTACTGTGTTGCTGAACTAGCGGCAACCGGCTAATCCGTTTCGCCAGTTCGGCCAGCTTTGGTTTCTGTTGCAGAAAACCGTCAAGTATGTCTGGGGAAATATTAGCGATCCGCGCCAGCTCCTGGATATGTGGCGCCACGTGAACAGAGGTCGTAACTTTAGGTGTGTTGAGGTGTGGGGCCTTTAGATCCGGAGCTGATTTTGTTGAATCCGCGATGTTGGTGACTAAAGCTGGCTTTGGCGTAGATTTCACGGGTGTTGGAATCATCACGGGTCGCAATGGAATGGGATAATGATAGGGCAACGGGTTCCGAACAAGTACAGGACGCATGGCTGAAGTTAAACTCTGCTGCTGGTTGGGCTGCACCGGAGCCACTAGAACATGCTTATACGGCAACCGTCTGGATTGTGTACTGGCATCCAGTCCCGGCCAAAATGTGTATTGATTTACACTCTTCATTAAGCCACCCGCTTCACTTTGCGGCTTTGGCGTCTTCGTTATTGTTGGCATATCAAGTTTGGGTGGCGCCGCATCGTAATCGGCATTGTTATCATCATCGTTTTCTTCGGGCTTTTCCTCACTGCCAGCGTTGGGGTCGGTTGGTTCATAATCCATCGATTCCAAGTACGATTTTATCAGTGCTACGCCTTGATCTGTGGAAATCAGAGAGCGTACATATTTGATTGTCGCCTCCTCGCTGCTAGTGCCTAGCAGATTGCCAAGCTCGCTTATGCTGGGCAGCTTGTCTGTTGCTAAGCCCAGCTTAGTGCGGGCAATGTCGAGCAAATCCCTGGGATACTCGCCAACGACTCTTGGTGCTGCTGTCTGTGTGGACGTAATCGGGGTTGGTTTCAGTGCGCTGGGATTGACTAGCTTGAAGGCGGGTATATTATAATAGAGTCTATTTTGCAACTTTGAATTCAAACTGAGCTTGTCCGTGTCGACGATTATTGCACTGTCTTGTCCGTAGAATTTGGGCATCAATGGATTGCGGCCTCGAATGCATTGCCACAGAGCCAAATGCAAAAGGAACTTCACAAACCCAGCAAACATTCTATTCGACGCGAGGTTAAAAGTGCAACTGATAAAACATTGTCGATCGAGCCTTGGGAAAACTAATTCGTGTTTTTTCCTTTTGACCCTACTTTCGTGGAATCTCTTTTCTTGTTTCCACGAATGCTCGATGGCATAGGCAAAACATTTTATACCTGCTGGTCCACAGAAAATTACTATTTCCATTGAAAATTCGTTCTCATCGACTACCTGAACGATTACCAAATTATTTATGTCTTCTCAGAATTTTCGAATTTGGTTATTTCTGATTTATACCTATATCTTTATATGCATACATATATATATACCGCTTATTTGTATGTTTATTATATGTATATGTATATATAAACACGAAATACTTCAATTTAAATATAAACCAGAGTTTATTAAATAAAAATCCCTTAAACTAAAGAAACTAAGTCTGATGGGAAATTTTGTTGTACTCTGTGCGCCACAGTGCGCTTATCAACTAGGAAACGGGCAAATTCCCTGTATATGGGAAGCCTATATGTATTTACATAGTATCGTACATGAATTTAGCAGCATAAGACAAAGTGCAACACTGGAAGATAGTCTATGTAAATGTCGCTGGCGTATAACATAGGAAATCGAACATCGCGGTATTATCATTTGGACACGCCAACCAGGGCTGGGCGTATGCAACGTTCATGCAATTTGTAGCCCAGCTTGGTAACCTCTATAACTGTGTTTGTCTCAACAGTAGAGTCTTCTTTTTGGAACAGTGCCTCGTGCAGGTTGGGGTCAAATTTTTCGTTGATTGGATCAATCGGCTCTAGGCCATGGCGCTTAAACACTTGAAGCAGTGAAGCGCGTGTCATGCTTAGACCCTCAAATAGATTCTTCAGATCCGCATTTCCATTGAGCTAAGAGATTAGATCAAAAGTTACTTCATGAAAATATACATTTCTTATGAAATATAAGCGAAAACATACCTTTTCTTTGGGAACTGCTTGAGTTGCATGCCCAAGTGTGTCGGCCACCTCCAGCAGATCCTTGCAAAAACTTTGAATGCCAAAAATTTTTGCATCGTTTATTTGTTTGTTTAACCGTGTGCGCATATTCTCGCTGTCAGCTAGCGCACGCTTGTACTTGTCCAAAAGTTCGCTGTTTTGCTCTTTTGCTGCCAACAGCTCTTGGGTCAACCGTTCAGTCTCTGCCGATAGAGGCACCTTTTTCTGGTCCGCTGCCACAGAATCATCACCTACTGCTTGCTCCTTTTTCTCCGTTGTATACCCCCGCATCAATTGTGTTTGAGCATGGCGCAGAAAGCTGTCAAGATTTGGTTACAAGATGCGGTATTAAGCGTCCATTATTACGTCACAGAAGTGGACACATGTGGTAGCGCTTACCTTATGTTTTTTGTATTAGCCACGGCTAAACATTTTCCCAGGTGATTAGCCAGCAATTGCATAGTTAAAGACGCTGTCGTTGTCATTGAAGTTGTTTTCTTGAAAGCCATGCAACTTTTAACTACTCTTACAGTTAGAATTCACAGAAATAATTTTTGTCACAGAGCTTACTGATTAATCGGAAACTCAATCGATATACAAAATACCAAAAATTTAGCTAGTATTTTATTCACAGCATTGAGCTTTTGTCGTGTTTTGCTTACAGCGAATATTCAAATGAATAAAATACAAATTTTTTAAAAATAATTGGTAAATTGTAAACATACACACACATATATGTAAATAATTGATTGAAAATAAGTAAACTGAACGGACTATTGTTTCACATATACATAACAACTTTTTGTAACAAAGGATTACCTTGAGTTTACTATAATTGCTAACAAACGGTTTCCGTCTGTTGGCCACAGGGTGAAAGTAATTAATTATTTTAAAAATCATGTATTTTTTGCACATAGCTACGCCCAAAACTGTAAAATATTATTGAGACTTGCTACACATGTTTCAACTCAAAACAAAATATATCTATGATTACATATAGATGTACATATGAATGTAGTCTGTCTGTTAGGATGAAATGCAAATTTGCGCTATACCCTGTAATCGCAACCTGATAGAAAACGGGTATCCTCGCGTTAACTGAACTTCAACACTTCTTTGATCCTGGATCAACATGAGCACAATAATTGATCTCACTCATCAGTTCTTTGCATTGCCAGTCGCCTCTTAAGTGATGTAGAACTGGGCGCGTGGTATATTCTATTCGAATACTGTAGTAGCCAGCATTATTGTTTCGAGTACGATCTTTAAAATTCAAAGTACGAGTTTGTGTGCTTATTCAATACAGAATCTTACATATACATACATATCTATGTTTGTATATATTCACGTACATACATATGGAAATAGATGTATTCAATGCGATGTATATATTATATACGTTAAGGCATAGAAAACCATTTAGTTGAAATCCAACTCTGTGACAGTGAAGTAGAGATCACATTCAACGTAAGATCCAATTCTAAACATTCTGTTAAAATGAGTGACGACGATATGCAATTGGCTCTCCGAATGGCAGTCAACTCCATATCTGTAGAGGATGATCCCGATGGCAACGAAACATTAAATTCTCCGAAGCCTTTAAGGAGAGCACGCGTTTTAGATTTGAATGAAAGACGTAAACAATTTCGGTAAGTAAATAGAGCGAACTGAAAGACTCTAAAAATAGCACAGAATATGCATCAATTATATGGTTGGACTCTGTGGAATTACAAGTAGCTCACAACTTTTTTAGCTTTTTTATCCACAAAAGAATCGATGCTCTATTATTAAACATCAATATCAGTATCGGTCTATTTATTACCACTAACATTCAAAAAAGACTTGTAACTCCAATAAAACCTTTGCAAGGCAAATAAGTTAAATAAGACCAGCTGTTAAAAGTATGCTGTACAAATGTTAATTGCCATGATAGGTATTTTTGGAAAGTGCGGTTTTGTCAGTATTTTGCCTGACCAAGTCTACAGTCACATTTTTGTATTCAATAAAAAAATGTTTTAAAACTTGGTATAGTGCAATTTTAAAATGTCTTCAACGCCGGAATTGTTAAAGCATAGCCATGCGAAACAGAGTGGGCGACAACTAATGAGCCACAATGAAAGTAAAAGGGTCGTCGAGGACAGCGATGCCTCCAGCGCAGTCTGTGACGACATCAAGAACAGCAGCTGGTGGTGGTAAGCCTTTTCGTTTCATTTGCCATCACCCGCGCATCTGCGCTTCGAAGAGATAAATGAAAGTGTTTCGTATATCCACAATGTGTGTAACTCCTCTTTTACACGTAATAAATCCGTTACTTTAAAATAAAACGAAGACCAGAATTTTTAGTTACAGTAGTCCATAGACGCAACTTTCTAACACCCATTTTCTGCAGGCGAACTCGGAGCTTAAACGCACCTTCGCCGTTCCAGCAATTTGGACCATGTGGGGGCATTATGAAAAACTCAGCAATGGTTATGCGAATCCAGGACCCAGCCAGTCAACGTCTGACGTGGTACAAGCCTCCACTCACAGTGCTCGTTATTAAAAAAGTGTGTGATGCCTCCGTGCTGACGCCGTTTGTGCAGCTGGTCACTTGGTTGGTGCAGGAGAAGAATATGGTTGTCTGGGTAGAGTCTGCAGTGCTTGAAGACGTTACGCTCAACGAGGACATGCAGTTCTGCTCCATTCGTGAAAAGCTGGTGACTTTCAAGTGAGTTTTTAGCTTAGTTGCATTTTAATCTGATATATTTTTAAAATGTTTTCAAACAGAGATGGCCGCGATGATCTCACAGATCGTATTGACTTTATTGTGTGCCTTGGTGGCGATGGCACACTGCTGTATGCTTCTCTATTGTTCCAACAATCGGTACCTCCTGTAATGGCCTTCCACTTGGGCTCCCTGGGCTTTTTGACACCATTTCGATTTGATAATTTCCAAGAGCAACTAACTAGTGTGTTGGAAGGCCATGCAGCGCTTACATTGCGCAGTCGCCTGCGTTGTGTGATGCATCGGCGAAGCGAGAAGCCACATGGACTTGACCATGCCGCAGATTTGAATGCTGTGCCAGCGTCCCCCTTGACCAACAGCATACTAATATTAAACGAAGTTGTAATCGATCGTGGCCCTTCACCATATTTAAGCAATATTGATTTGTTTTTGGATGGCAAGTACATTACGTCGGTGCAGGGCGATGGCTTGATTGTGTCAACGCCCACGGGTAGCACCGCTTATGCGGTGGCCGCTGGGGCCTCTATGATACACTCTTCCGTGCCAGCCATTATGGTGACGCCAATCTGTCCGCACTCATTGAGCTTTCGACCCATTGTGGTGCCTGCAGGTGTTGAATTAAAAGCAAGTACTAATAAACAATTAGAAAAACAATAATTAATTTGCCGCTTTTGCACGTTTCACAGATTTCAGTTTCACCAGATAGTCGGAATACATCATGGGTGAGTTTTGATGGTCGCAACCGCCAGGAGCTCTTTCACGGCGACAGTCTGCGCGTAACCACGTCAATTTATCCAGTGCCCAGCATTTGTGCTCAAGATCAGATATCTGATTGGTTTGCGTCACTGGCCGATGGACTTCACTGGAATGTTCGCAAACGTCAGAAATGTCTTGATGAATTGTCTGATTTAACAGCATCTGGATCGGAGGATACGTTCGACGAGATTGAGAATTCAAAATTGTATGATGTTTAGTGCGTAAGTTTCAGTGATTTCCATTTGGGGAATAATATGCTTGTAAGCTTTCTCTATACTGTAAATATGCAACCGCTGTTTGTTTGGTATAATTCAATATTTTATTAATGTTATATATAGAATTATTTCAAAACTCGAATATTTTGCAAAATGAATTAAAATCTTGATGTATATTGTGCCTGTTGAGTTTGTCTATGCGCAGCCTGCAACTAAATTATTCACTTTAAGTGTACTTTAAGATTTTGTTCATCTATTTATATAAATATATATGTGTATAAGTGTATCTCAATATCATAGACGTTGTTGCTTACATGTTGCTCACCTCGGTTTAATCTGTTTGTACTGCTATAACCATCGGCATAGCTGTTAACAGTTCCGACGATACGCATTTGAGCTTATCGAGCATCAATTAGAAGGCTAAAAACTGAAACTGAAAGAGACTGGGTAACGTTCCACAGGCCTACATAAGATACACTTACACGCTTCTGATTTTTGCCATTGTTTCATGTTTTTTGTACGGTAGATTGTTTTTGCCTTTTTTGTTAACAAATTCAAGGTGTGCGAATCAATATCAAAATATGTATGCCTTTGTGTGTGTGGGTCGTGACAGGTGTGCGTGCTTATCTAGTCATATGAAATGCATAAAATCTGAAATAATGGGTGTGTGTTATAGTACACTCTGAGCGGTTTCAGCGTGCGGTTGTGTTTATGTGTAAAGCCCAGAAATTAATTGAATTTTCATTCATTATATTTTTTAATTACATTTGAGTTTAAATTGAAATTAAAATGAGTGTGCGGGATATAGAACGAGCTAGACAAATGTGTCAAGATGGAGCTACAGTGCCCGTACAGAACTCAACAGATGCAATGAAAAATAAGCTAATGGATAGTTTATTCGAAAAGCGAAATCAGTTTCGGTAAGCATAACTATGCTACTTTTTGGACAACCCACCTGTCCTTGAACAATTGAAAACTATTTAAAAAAAAAAATAACTGATGCTATGAGTGCTATAGCAATCAGCCAGTCTTCAGTTTGTATAATATCGATAACTGCAATTTCTATATATCAAAATAGTTGTAAGAAAATTCAGTTAACAAAGTATTGTCTATACAAATAATCTTTGCCGATATACATACACTAAAATCTTCTGGGTAAATATTATTAATATGTGTTTAACATGTGAAAATCGTATGATCGAACATTCACTTTGCATAGAAGACAAACACTAATAATCGATATATGTCATACAACAGCTGATATATCGCTGTTAAGTTAAAATATGATTAAATTGTTGAAAAATAGAGTTATTTCATAAGCTGTTTAAGATGTCGACTTATTTTGTTGCTTAAAAATGCTATATAGTTCTAGAAAACTATGCAAAGCAATAGTTTATCGCTGTTATACCTGTTTACATTTCACGTTAACGCCGGAATTTGTTCGTTCATTTAGCTCATGAGTCTGTTGATCGAACTGATTCAAAACGTATCGATTAAATCTATTAAAGTAATGAATCGCAAAAAAAAATAAATAAATAAAAATGTATCAGTAAATATTGGTAGAGTTGGAAGTGTATAGCATGCAGCATCTACCATGCCAATCCGTCGACCATAATTTTAACAATAAATACTCTACAGACGATGGCTAGTGAACGCGTTTGCACCTCAGCCACAGAAAAAATAATTCCAAAAGCATGGTGCCTAAACTGAACGTTTGCAGATACATTTAAATCCCAATAATCACTGTTTTGTATGGTGGAATTGTACGTCAAAGCTTAAATTGTTGAAATTGTGATCGTAAACCATGTCCTCGTCCTCCTATAACATTATCCAATGTCCAAAGCCAACAACTAAGTCATCACCTGCACAATCTGTGCCAGGTGCGTCTGGACGGAGTGCAGGTGTATCTTCGCATTGTGGCAACTACGATGAGCACGACAATAAGCTAATAAATTTAATCAGTGCCCGACACAACAACGGATCAGCATCATCTGCTCCTGGTCCTGGCCTCCTAAGCAATGGCACTGCTAGCGATATAGAAATGCGTTGGTGGTGGTAAGTAGAGAAGCAGTTTATACAACTAACGTGTACCGACATTTTGCTGGGGCCAAATTAATTGGTAGAAGTACATACACACACACACGCACACGGACACACTTACGTTCTAATGGAACAAAACAAACTTTTTTTAGAGGCGGCGGAACATTTAAATTGGGGAAGATTATAGACATGAATATAAGTTGCAATTAAGCAAGACTAGTTGGCAATTACTGCGTTGTTTACATAACTTGCTTACTGTTGTTTTGCTCTTTGTTTTTTATTTCTTTATTTACATACTACATACATACATATAACCATACTCACAAGCACCTGTTCGTAAATTTAGTCTCTCCCTCTCTCGCTCGCTCGCTCGCTCGCTCTCTGTTGGTTATACGACGCCTGACCAAAATTTGCTCAGCTGATTTCAACCTGATCGCTTGGCAGCGCTTTGCGACGATTGGAGACGATCCTAAACTTTTATTTTCAAATCGCACAACCATTTATAATTTTATCAACGTTTTTGGCGTTTCAGTTCAGTTATCGCTGGTTCATCAGACAGCGCGGTTGTGTTTAGTGAGATCGGCGGGTCGCGCTCTCTTTTTCTCTCCTTACCTCTCTCGTGAACCTATACCTCTCTCTCTGTCTGTCTCTCTTTCTATCTCTCTCTCTCTCTCTTTCTCTCTTTGATGTCGGTCGTTGGCTTCGCTTAAAGCTAGGGCCTAACGCTTCGTGTGCTAAATACGCCATCTTATATAATATGTAATTGGTCGACTTCTGTGTTTTAATTAATCCGTATATCTGGACACTACTGTGAATTTAACTTAAACGAGATTCGGCGTTTACACGTGCCGTCCTCCTCGTCTATGTTTTTTTTTTTCAAAAATCAATAGGCTTCGAATGGCCCTTGCGATCCAGCCAATGATTACACTCGACTCGAGTCTTGAATCTAGTATAGCTAGTATACTAGATAATGCACTTGCTTTGTCTTCATTGCATTTCTTTGTTCAATAATAAATTAATCGTTACAAACCTGTTCGATTGTTGCTATAATGCAATGTTTGATTTCTTTGTTTACAAGTTCACATAAGTGCGCAATTATTGTAATTATTAATTTTTATTTTTAAATTTATATTTCTTCCTGTTTTGCTAACAAATAAGCCAGTCCGAATTAAATAATTGATACATTCCTGACTTTAATTTTCAGTAATTGGAATTCATAATAGAATATGATTTCCCATCATAATTTGTATATACATATTTCTATTTTGTAGCAGCTCCTATTATTCAAAGGGCTTCAGTCCATTGTCAAAAATTGTTTTAAAAAGATGCTGATTAATGATGCATCAAATCTTGGCAACCGCTTGCTCTTTGTTTTGCTTTCCCTCTTTCTCCGGCTCTCTTTCATGCTCAGTTTGCTTGTTGACTGGAACTTCTATGCAAATATTTATGGCAATTAGTTGACGTCAGAGCCGGAACTAAGAGCAGGGCGCAGATGCTTAAGCAAAATTCGTAAGCGAAAAAGCAAAAGCCTAATCTCTACGAATGTAGTTTTTATCATAAAACCTGTTGCAAAATAGATATATAGTGTTACTCTGATATTTTCATTGACTGACTCAACAGTAAAATATTTGTGGTGTTTGTGAAGTTCGTTTTAACACTCTTCGAAAAAGGGAGCAAGGTTAAGTCTGTTTACGTTTTTGAGAAATCGCTCAGGGCCGCATTCAAAGTTGTTTGGTTAGCAGTGTGTACGCCAAGTAACTGTTAAGCTAACGAAATCAGTATTGCAGGCCGCTAGAGATCTGAGAAAGTGAACATTGATCTGTGATTTTGAATTACTGATAAAGTACATAAAGGCTCAGTGCGTCTGAGCAATGTCCTGCCGCTCGGATATCGATTTGGCCACTCTACATCAGCACCGTCTCGAGGAGCGCTGGAACTATGGGCTCACCTGGTGCGGAGCTTACGGAAGAAACCAGGAGCAGCAACAGCTAACCCACTACAATGAGCTGCTCATCCGTCAGAGCGCCAGCCAGCATCAGCACCAGCACTTTGCCAAAAGTGGGAGCTATTATAAAGTCTTTGAGTCCAGCAACTCAAACATAACTGTCAGCAAGGTTAAGGATAGCGTGTCCAAAGATAATCAAAATAAACCGATTCGGGGACTGGATTGCTATGATAATGACAATTTTACAGCTATGACGCGTCGCAGACGCTCCGGCACTTGGCCGTAAGTAAAAATGATCAAAATCCACCTCTCTAGACATAAGACAGATAAGACAGCTTACAATTGGTATCAGAGACTATTTGAGTGACCTTCAGAAAAAAACATAGATTAGCTCTGGTCCATATAAGATTGAAGGAAGCTCGCATAGTTTGTGCTCACGTATTCATATATGGTTCCTGTTCCAAATTGATGTGCTTGCTATTGTTTCACTAGTAGTTTATTTAAGTGATTGGAGTGTATAATAATGGTTAGACATGGACTGGATAGTATTTTCTTCATTGCGGACATTGTGGGTAAATAAGCGATACAACCCCAGAATCAATAATCGCTGCTTAAGTTTATGTGTTCAATCGGCTTTTGGTTCGAAACCTGAATCGAACCTTAAAAATGAATTATTCATTTGGATAAGGAAATTTGATGCACTACTTATTTATGCTTCACTACCACACTTTGCACCTACCATATCAATTATCAAGGTGTATAAATATTTTGGACTGCCTACTATCACGTAATGCCACTCCTTAAGTAAATGTCAACGCTAGCATGATTGGCCATATTTTGTTATCAGCTGAATTCTCAAAACGCATGTTTTTAAAGCCCTCTTCAAAGTTGAATAGAAACGTTTTCGTATTCATATATATTGCGGTTAAGTGGGTACTCAAATATAATTATATAGATAGATTTGGGAAAGGAAAATATTGAGGTTTTTGAAAAATTCGACCTACACGAAGCCATAGAGTCCTTGACCCTTCCGCACAGATCTAGGTATAGCTAGAAATATTTGTTTTGTTTGTGAATACATATCACCGTTTGAGGCACTTCAAAACGAGTTTGCGAATATCTTGAATACTCAGGGTTTGCCATGACGGCGCCGCCTGTGAATCGAAGCAGATTAGTATTAAGTATTGATTACCCAAACCACTATTCCACCCGTATGTGGGCTCCAAACACTTTATTTTTGGTTTTCTACAAGCTACTATCTTTTATTTCTAATTAGCGATTTGTTTTGAAAAACTCTCGAGGCATTGAATGTCAGTCAATGCCTATTAATTAATTCCGTGCCAGTTTGTGCGAGGTGCCTTTCATAAATAAAACACAATATAACACTCACGACCAGCGCGCAGCTGAAATTCAAAATCAATCTGAGAGTCGAGGGTTCCTAAGGTGCAATGGGTCAAAACACTTAACCTTCATTTGTATCTACGTTCACAGTATGTTAAACAAACCATAGACGGCCCTTAATTTATACCCTGGAGAAATGGCTAGACAGGTTTTACAAAGTCAATGAGGTGCGGAATTTAAACCGTCGCACAATGGAACCACAGCGGGAACCACAGGAACCATACGCGTTTTTTTCTATATGTGCTAAAATCGTTGGTGTTGCTTTTAATACACATTCACGGAGCGAATAGAGTATTGATTTTGTGCACCGTGTTGTCGTCCATTCGTCGGCCGGTAAGCGCGAAAAAGGGCGAAAATACTCACATTCTCAAGTAGAATATTATTGGCCTCCGCTACAGATAGTCCCATAAATTATTTGTTTGGGGGGTGGGCCAAATGCGGATATATTGGCTTTCTAACAACGATTTTGAACGTGAACGAGTTTAAAGCAGTCGGGCACGCCTACGGTTTTGTTTTTACAGACAATATTCGGAATAGCTTATCCGTTCAAAAACTTCGACATTCCTATCACTATCCTCAATCAGTCTGCCATTGTTTACATATGTCAAATAAAGAGTCTTTCAGTTTCGCAGAGTACTAGGAGCATAGCAATTAAAACATATTGGAGAAAGCTCAGGTATAGTAGACACCCAATGCTAACTAAATAGGTTCTTCTTATTCTCTCGCTTCTGCGTCAATTTTGACAGAGCATCTGCGTATTTATGCGATCACATCAAAGTAGGGTTTGCGCTGCTGCAGAAGGGTTGCCTACAATGGTGGAACCTATCATAGCAGAGGCTTACCATAAACCTGACACTTGGACGCTGAGTCATTTTATTTGTAAACGGATGTATGACCACAATGAACTAAAGCTTGCACTGATGCTCCCATTCCTTTTACCTTTCGCCTTCCTGCAGCACTGCGCTCTATCTCTCTGTTTCTCTCTCTCTCTTTCTTTCTCTCTCTCTCTCTCTTATTGACTGTCTATCCCCATCTCTTACTCTTTCGCGGCAACGAGCGTGCAGTATCCGTTGTTTCGATTTCGAGGCTAAACGAGTTTCTTAACGCTGTTGCTGTAACGATAAAATCGTATATTCTCAGAGTCTTTTTGGCATTTCAGTTATTTTATAACCTTCAAACGATTCGCACTACTCAGCGCTCGCGAAGTAATGAAAATTCCATTAATTTTGGCGTACTAAACTGAAATCTTATTGGAAAACAAATATACAAATTTGCTTAGTGCTGTGTACTGCTCACGGCTATAAAGTGGATATAAAAATTAGTTTGATAGTCAACAATATGCAGCATCAGAAATTACGTCTTGCGTCGCTGCAGTTAGGCGGGGTTTCTAAGCCTATAAGACAAGATCATGGTCAGGAGCCCGAATCTCGCATTTTGAGGTTTATCCGAAATCTTTTTACCTGCAGCCCTTGTAATTCTTAACTAATTGATTTCCTAACTATAAAATGTATTTCAGGAGAACGCGTAGCTTAAACGCACCTTCGCCTTTCCAGCAGTTTGGACCATGCGGGCGCATTATGAAGAACTCTGCAATGGTAATGCAAATCCAAGATCCCGCCAGTCAGCGTCTGACCTGGTATAAGCCACCACTCACTGTCCTCGTAATCAAGAAGAAGGACTCCCAGGTGCTACTACCATTTGTGCAGCTAGTTGAATGGCTGGTCCAGGAGAAAAATATGGTCGTCTGGGTGGAGTCCGCAGTCCTGGAGGACAAGTTGCTCCGCGACGATGTCCAACTGGAGCAGGAGAGTGCAAAGTTTCGGCTAGTTCACGAGTATTACACTGGAGTACGCTCTCGCTTCCTTGCACTGCGCGAAAAATTGGTCACCTTTAAGTAAGTACGAATACAGAGTAACATATCGATTAAAATAAAGTAACATTTTTGCATATACTAACTATCTTTGGATATCTTTGTTGCAGAGATGGCCGCGATGATCTCACCGATCGCATTGATTTCATTGTCTGCCTTGGCGGCGATGGCACATTACTGTATGCCTCACAATTATTCCAGCAATCGGTGCCACCTGTTATGGCCTTCTATCTGGGCTCGTTGGGGTTTCTGACACCGTTTCAGTGTGACAACTTTCAGGAGCAGGTGACCAATGTGCTGGAAGGTCACGCCGCACTCACTCTACGAAGTCGCCTGCGTTGTTCAATCCATCGCAAGGGCGAGCGTCGCAGGGAGTCTCTGCAGCAAGCTAGTAATCTCTTTAAGCCTTCCTTACAACGACAATCTTATTACGGTGAATGGGGCAACCCAACGGCCATGGCCACAAACAACAACTGTAATCCAGCCTCAGCACAGGCTGCGTCTGGTTACAGCAGTATTCTGGTGTTAAACGAGGTGGTAATTAATCGTGGCCCATCCCCCTATCTGAGCAACATCGATATTTTCTTGGACGGCAAGTACATTACATCTGTGCAAGGAGATGGCCTGATAGTGTCTACGCCAACGGGTAGTACAGCCTACGCGGCAGCCGCTGGTGCGTCTATGATCCATCCATCTGTGCCAGCTATACTGGTAACACCCATCTGTCCTCATTCACTAAGTTTTAGGCCAATTGTAGTACCAGCTGGAGTTGAGCTGAAGGTAAGATGATTCTTCGTTCCTTACAGTGTTCTTAACTCTCAAATTTAATTTCCTCTCTTAGATATCGATATCCCCGGATAGTAGGAATACGTCGCGCGTATCTTTCGACGGCCGCAATGATCAAGAGTTAAATCATGGTGATAGCTTGCGAGTGACAACCTCTATTTATCCTGTCCCGAGCATTTGCGCACAGGATCAAATATCCGACTGGTTCGACTCACTGGCTGAGGGTCTGCATTGGAACGTGCGCAAACGCCAAAAGTGCCTTGATGAGCTCTCGGATTTAACGGCATCAGGTTCGGAGGACACGCTCGACGAATTTGAGAATCTGAAGATCCATGACGCGTAGTGCTCAACCACATATAAATTTATCTAACTAAAAATACTCCGGTCTATTGTACAATATACAGATATATACATTTTGGTTGAGTTTACGTTATATAACTAGTTTTAGATGTAGGCAATTTAACATTGCTTCGGAACAAATAATATTAAGTATAGATATTAAGATAAATTCATGAGAAAATGTGCCGCGCATAAGTTAAAATTCCTTGGGTATTTTTATAATAACAATAAATTGTTTTAATTACTAAGGCACCATACAATTTTTTATTCAATTTGTAACTATTTTATGTATTTTATACCATTTTGTTGTGTTAAATAATTCAGTGCAATTTACCTATTATCGCTTAGAATTATGGGATTGTCTAGAAATAAGTAAAAAATTCATTTGTTAAATGTATTTAGACAATTCATTTAAATAAAGAACAAATCATTATAACCCGTTTTTAACATACCGCCCTATTGAAAGGATTCCCGATGACTAAATTATAGGAGAAAGCGGAAAGTTTTACGTTTTACTTACTCTTACGATAAAAACCATATAAGATTGCATATTAAAAAATTATCAAACACCATAAATTAGCCTGTCATATGCTCTTTATTTATATTCCCTTAAGCTGCAAATGCTGCTGCTGTGAGTAAAATAAAAAGGACATAACAAGTTGGCTAAGAGACTAAAATAATGAAAAGACTACAGAGACCATAAATGCTAGCTGACTTATTTCATGGATTATGCTTTCGTGATGACTGCTACGTGCTGGCAGCCATAAAGCATTTCAACACACACACGCTACACATGCTGCGTTATAATAGGCATCCTGAAGCTGTTGTTCCTCCTATTTTCTGCTTCGGATGTGAGTTGTTGCAACAAGTGGGTCGCAGTATGCTGTCGCTCGGCATCTCTTATCCGACTGGCGGATAAAAATATTGCGTAATATCCGCCAATGACGATTGGTGCAACTTTGTCGAATGTGACGCCCACGCACTTTCATTGCGCAGGCTTCAAATTGAATGTGGGTCGTGAACGCCATACAAATGCTGACACGCGTATATTTTTCTAAAGCATGTAGTTACATAAGAAACATAATAAAAATAAACTAAATAGAATATCTATATACAAATATACATATATATTTTTGTATTCATTTCTAGATATATACAGAAGAATGTGGAATTGTGAACGAGCGAATAAGTGATCAATCTTATTGGAATTTTTATTTTTAATATTGACAATAGTCAATATTCATTAATTCAATAGTTGAATATTCAATAAATGATATGAGAAATAATAAAATTATTATGACATATAAATAGCATAATCAATACATTCTTTCAACTTTCATATGTCTAAGTGAATAATTAAATATAAACAAAAATATGGATGTATTAAGAAGTCGTCTAGCCGGACGTACGATATTTTATCAAGTTGATAACGAAGTAATAATCATATTACGAAATATGTTTGGAATTTCTTAATGAAATTTGTTGGCTTACAAGCGAAATTCACTTCTCTTGGATGCTTAAGACAAATGGTCGAGTAAAAATGACGAAGAGCAATACGAAAGGCGAACTTAACTTGCCTTGGGATAATATTCGAAGCTGCCAAGTGGCACGTGCTGATATTTCAATTGAATGCCACGAAATATGTGTGGCAGACACCCCTGTAAGGCTAAAAAGGCATCCGAGCTAAATGAAAAATATTTTCCTGCACTGCGAACCCCACTTGACATTTAAACTTTGGCTGCGGCCTGTTTGGAGCAAAAGCGAACAAGCGATTCTCCGATAGTATTCCAAATGCGGATGACAGTTGAAGTTTGCGCTCTTTGTGTGTGGATGACTGCCTGAATAGCTGACTGACTAGCTGGCTGGCTGGCTGGCTGGCTGGCTGGCTGGCTGCCTAGCTGGAGGGCTTTGCTGGTATTTGCTGGAGGTGGAGTTGCATTTCAAACAAATTGCTCGACGCCTGCTCCCTGCTGAATAAAAAGGAAATTAAACATTTTCACTCGAGTTTGCTTTCGCATGGTTCTGACAAAAGTTGACCACCATAAATATATAATTACTCGTATGTGGGGGACCCGCATGATCTGACTTTAATTCTTGTCAACCATAAATTGCATCCATTTCAGAACTGATTGAGTTCAGTCGGAAAGTAGATGATTGGATTGAAATTTCGAACTGAGCTACCTCAAAGGACTCAAATTTAAACCATATTTCGTTGATAAGTTGCGACCTAAAAAAGCTGTGGCTCTCTGTGGCACTCTAACAACACATATTTCTTTATGTTCTGCTATTTTCGTTGAAACCCAATCCGAGAGTTCAACCACCCACATTTAGATTTCTAGTCCATTAACTTTGAAGTTCTTTTGGCGACGTTACTTGAGCACTTCAGCGGCTTTTGGGCCTTTTCCCTTTATGTTTGTGGCTTTTATTCAATTGGTCCTTTTTCTACTCGTCGAAGTGTTCCTAAGTGCTTATGACTTACAAAATAAAAAAATAATACGAAATAAAACACACAATACGTTAATTGAATTTTAAATTTTCAAACTTATTATTCCAAAATATGTAAATATGAATCATTAGACCATGTAATGTGTAACTTTTTATTCCCTAAGCCCGTTGAAAATAGGCAATATAATGCTTTAGTTAAATGTATGAAACAGGCAGTAGAAGGCTTGGTAGACCCCACAAAGTATACATACATATGTATTGTTGATCAGGGCGATCATTCATTATTCTTGATCAGTCGATTTAGCCTTATCCTTCTGTCCGACCGTCTGTCCGGATGCGTGAACACGTCGATCTTACAATATATATGAGCTAGAGGTCCACGTATAGCACACGCAGGTAAAGTTTGTCAAAAAAAAATTTGAAAATTAATTTTTTTGTAATATTATCGATTTTAAAACGTTTCGGAAATACGTTTTATAAATATATATTGTATATATTTGTAGCTAGAGCTTCTAAATTTTGCGTATAGATTCATGAGAATTTAATACAATTTAGATTTTTATTATATTTTGGACAACGACTTCAAATACAGATACATACGTTCATATGCGTGCATTTCAGCATATTCTAAGAATCTAAGAATTGCGATTGATTTCTGTTTCCATTGTCTTTGAATTTTCAGCCGCTTCCTTAGTTCTGTATTTGATAAAAAACCAGATCGGATGGGGTTCAGGGGATCGCCTCGTCCGGTACTCCCGACTAGAGCTCTCCTACTTGTTTTCGAAAATGTTACTGACTGGTGAGAGAAGCTTTCATATTTCTGAATTTCTTTATAATTCCCGATATTTGATCTGAGGACTTCTTATAAGTCTCGTCGGGCATAAGTGAAACATAATTTAATAAGCCATTGTATTGTTGACCTCGTTAATCCTACAGATATCACAAAGTCCGACGGATAAAGAGTGACGTGGTCAAACGTTCGATGCATTATTTTAAGGCATTTTAGGCGCATTATATTATATTACATTAGTTGGAAGACAACTTACTTTGTAATGTTGTCGTTGTTGTGTTACTATGTATAGGAAATTATATAAAATGTACTCATACTTATATAGTAGCGCTCTCCAAGTGTAAGTGCTTCTGCATTTGATGATTTACAATATATGTATATATATATCGTGTAGTCGGGCATATTTTATACCTACATATACATACATATTTTAGACATACATACATACATGTATGTATGGAGTACAATCAAAATGGAATTTTTCTATATACTATACTTGTATTTAAGTACATACATTATACTATGTACTATTGTATTATCAAAACGAAAGCGTCGTGCCATATACTGAGTCCATCCAAATCTTGCATGACTGGGCATACAACAGTCTTAATTAGATGACGACGTGGATCTGCGTGTCGTTACTCAGAAGCCGCGTTATTTGTTTATTTCCTGCCTGGCTAATTGCATAAATTTGCAGGTTCGCGGCTGATCAATTGGATTTCCCATAAATACATTTATTTTATGGCTGACCCACTTTAAAGCATTGATCGTGATAGTCTTTATATGGCTCACCTAACTGTTCTGGGCCCTACTATATTCCTTAACGACCTGAAATTAGCGCAATCATAGAAATAACACGTTCTTTTGCTCAGGAGCCGGCAAGACACCTGTTAAACTTTGATGAAAACGAAATAAAAAGTGTGCCACCTTAGGGTTGACATATTTATTTGTATCACTGTATACCTACACTGAAGAATTCGAAGTTTATTCAATTCTAACATTTATATTTCTAATGCTAGTTATAATTTTCGTAAATGTGTGTTGATAGAATTATTATATTTAATCAAAGAAAATTTAATTATCGGTTGCCTCCCACATTCCACATGTATGCCCATATATCCGTTTGAATTGCATATTTACAGGAGCATAACGGAACTGACAGTGAAAATAAAGTCAAATAGCACAAACACATTCACGCAGTTCGCTTTACCTCTGACACACTCGCACTCGCACTCACACTCATACAATGAAGGCAATTGAGCAGAATCATTGCCGTTGGCAGTTTTCTTCCGAATGATTCAAGAGGAAGGCGGGCACACTTCAACAGGCGATAACAAAAAAAACGACAACAAGAACGGTAAAGGAAAACGAAAAAGACGACGACGACGGCAACTGCGACGGCGACTGCGACGGCGACATGAACGTCGACGTCGACGCTTCGCACACAACAAGTGGCAGCGAATACACCACGGTTTCTGCTTCTGCTGCGTCGATTGCTGCTACTGCTGCTACTGCTGCTGTCGCTACGGCAATTGCTTCTGCTGCCCTTTTACATCGCATTCCACATCCTGACGCAGCGAAAGGCGCTTTGTGCGCGCTTCGTGCGCCGTTCTCAGCTGTGTTTTAGTGCGAGATGAATTCTCGTGGCTGATGGACGTGCGTTCGTGACCACGCTTTCAGTGCAGCCGCCGCCAGACACTTGTTGTATCGCACTTGAATAGTATTTATCAGACGGTGCTTTCCTTGCGTAGTAGAAAATGTAGTTTTATAATTGGTTCATCAAGTGCATCATAATAGGACCATGCCACTCATTGAAGTTCAAACACAAGCCTAGAAAATATGTGACGGATGTAAGTTAATCGTTGTATTTACACATTTTACAAACTATATATTCATATATATTTATAAATAAGTATACGTATGCTCTATCGGTTATAATTTCAATAAATAAAGTTTGATCTCCCTCTGCAATAACCAACAGACAAGGTCAATTAGACTTTTACAAGAGCTTAAATTATTTCATCATTATTTGCAAAGTGTATTCATCAGTTTAAAGGACCCTCTATATAATCGATATAAGTCCTGCCTATCAGTCACCAATCTGAGAGACTGCAAATGTGAGCGGAATTGTTTCTCCAACCTTTATGTTTGTTCTGTGTCTCTGGGGCAATGCTCTCAAAAAAATTGTTTTAATATCATCTTATTTGCATTGAAGAACACAAATATGAAATGTATGTGTGTGTGTCTATGAATTCGTAAAGCACCCTATTAACTATCATCTGAGGCTAAGTATGTAAACATGACATGAAATATTTATATATATATAAATATATATGTTATATTTATATATGTATAATTTATACACAGAAATACTTCAACACTCTGAACCGCAGCAATAACCCTGATATAGGTAAAGTATCAACGACTCAGCAAACACCTACAATTAAATGAATTAATCAACAGGTAACTTCTACTTCTCTTGTTCTGCTCTTATTCCCTTTCCACAAAAGCCACTCGAAAAATCGACAGTTCAGAGTTTAACAGAGGCTGTGCAATAATCAGCCGCAACCCAAAACATCTCAGGTAATTTTTGAATTTACTAATATATATATATATATATATATATATATATATATATATATATATATATATATATATATATATATATATATTTACATATATATATATATTTACATACATACATATATAATAATGATTTGCACTAGTTGTAGCTTAAAGAACATGCTTAATTGTCAAATTTCCAGGTGTAATTATTGCTAATATGCAATAGAAATTTTGTTGAGCTGATAGAACACGATACAAATTGTCTTAATACACACTTGTATATACATATATACTATGGGCTTTTCAATGTCGTACTCAAAATCAAATTTATTTGAAAAATCTGAAAAATGATCACAATTTAAATAAAGTTGCGTGTTAGATCTCAGCAACGAGCTGGTGGGCTAAGGCTTATGCAATTAACACAGGTTGTGAGCTATGTCTGTAATATTCAACTACACACTCACTCATCAATTTTTGATGATGAAATGTACGAAAAGTGCTTATTCAATTGAACTGTAATCCATATGAAGCCTTGCTAATCAGACAGTACTATATTACTACAAATTACTACTAATATTCCATTTACCATCGTCTTCGGCTATTTGCTTTGTTGCTATAGCCGGATTTTATTGAAAATAGGTAAATAGAGAAAATATTTTGCAGTAACGTATGTAGCGGGGCGTTCATCTTCATCTATGATTTTTTTCACCTAATTTTCGATTCAAATCGAAAGGGTCAGGTAAATAACATTGAAAACTGTAAATGTTTGAAACAGCAGTTTGAACAGGGTATTACAAGTCGCTCCCAAATGGAGCTCTTGTTTTATATTATTTATTTATCATCAACCTCTGAGTTGTGAACTAAGGGCGCACGCGCAATGTGAGTATTGTATAAATTAAACATTGTTTACAATTGAAATTGATGAATAAAAATAAGGTTGTCGGTGGGATTTAAATGTATGCATGTCTCTCATCCTTGTATCACTGATTCTGGACAGGCGTTCTAAAACTTTCAAAATCTGCATACATTTTTTATTGCGATGCCGGCTATAATATTTTTTCCCACGCTTAAAAATGAATCGCATGCCCATTGCTAATAAATATTTAAAAAATGAATATAAGACACTTTAAAATTGCATTCATTTAAAAAGCCGCGGGCTGTCTGAAAAATCAACGACCAGCACGCGCGAACAGCTAAAGTAATTAAAAAATAAAACAAAAACTAAAAATAATAGTAACTAAAAAAAAAAAAAAAAGTCGTTAAAATAGCGCCAAGCGACACGCCAATGAATTTAGTTTGAGTTTAGAGCCCCGACTTGACGGCAGAATCACGATCAGAAGATATCACATCGCAGTCCCGATTAAATAATAAATACAAAAATTCGTATAATAAACAATAATAAAAAGTGACTAATATAAGATGTGCGTTAAGCGAGAACCAACATTATATATATCTGCATAAGATACAAACATAGGACTGTATTGACAGCCGTTAAAGCCTTACGGTAAGAGCACTTAACAGAGCAGTGCACTTGGGAAATGATATAGGATTCGTCAATAACTTGAATACACGGCAGAAGCATAATCCATAAGATACTTGCGCTTAAGTAAGGCCTTACGAAAACTGAATTAGTACTTACAAATGAGTGTAACCAAAATATAATACTGTTAAGTGTTAAACCGTGCCATTTCAGCATGAGAAATAAGTTGAAGACAAGTAAGAAGTCGGGGGTGCTTGACTGAATGACTGATCCACTGAACCCCGCCCGATCGGCGTTTGTAGTTTATTACAAGGCTGCCATTTATTAAGTACAGAACTAAAGAAACGGCTGAAAATGCAAACACAATGGAAACACAAATAAATCGCAATTGTGATTTTTAGAATATGCTGAAATCCACGTATGTGTATGTGTGCACATGTATGGGGAAAATGAATATTATTATTATTTATTTATTAGATAATATATAAAAAATATAAATCTAAAAATTATTAAACGTGCTAGCTACGAGGGCCATCGACGTGAATGTTGGAAGTTAAATTGGATGAAAAATATTACAAAGATTTATAAACTTAACAATTAAATTAATATTTACAGCTGTAGGTTCGCTAAGTAGTGTGGTAGGAGGTCTGTTGCCGAAGAGTCTTATCCTCTCCCGTTGGTAGGTTGGGCATTGGTCAAGTATATGGTCTACCGTTTTACGTGTGTTGCTGTTGTTGTTACAGCTGCAAAGAGGAGGCGCAGAGCCCGTAAGTAGGTGACCGTGTGAAAATTGTGTGTGTCCAATACGCAGACGAACAAAAGTTGACCACTCCTGTTTTCGGGTATTGGGGGGATATTTGCTGCCAAGTCCAGTAGCGTTGTACGTTTTGTAGCGATGGTGGAAGTTATTCCAGTCGCATGAAGTTATGTTGGCGTGCCGGATAAGTTGTAAGCGGATGTCAGTCTCAGCTAATGGAATATGCATGATGGTTGGGTATTGTGCAACTAAATTAGCAGCTGTATCCGCGTTTTCATTGCCAGGGATTCCTTGGTGACTGGGTACCCAAATAAGCACAACATTGTTTGCGATGCATAAGCTGCGGATGTCACTGATAATATCGTTATAGCAGTTGAGATTTTGTACTGCAGTTAGTGTGGACAAGCTGTCTGTGCAGATAATAAATTTGCCTTTGTTTTTCTGAGCGAAATGACAAGCTTTTAAAACAGCAAAAGCCTCTGCCGTGAAGATGGAGTAGTAATTTGGAAGTAGGCCGTGGGCTATGGTAACATTTTGATTACAGACCACTGCAAAGGATGTGTAGTCTCCAGATTTCGAAGCGTCTGAGAACAGCCAGGTCCGGTTTCGGTATTTATCTCTTTCCTGTCGATAAAGTTGCTTGAAAGTATCGCTGCTGGTGTTCTTCTTTTTATGAGCGTGGATGACGAGATTGATATTAACATCTTCCAGTAGCCAAGGGGGCTTGCATGGTGGTTTCTTGGGATGACATGGTATGAGGATATTTGACTTGCGTAGGATAGCTGCACATCTTCTTATAGTGGACATTGTTTTGTAATTTTTTTTGGCTGCAATAGCGCTCTTGAAGCATTTTAGTAGTAGAAAATTTGGCGTGGTGCAGAGTTTGGCTAAGAGTTTTGTTGTAGATACCACCAACCTATCTTTGATAGAGGGCAGTCCAGCTTCCGCAAGGATACATTTGATCGGTGAGGTTGGATACGCATTAATGCTACGCCGGACGGCTGTGTGGTATGGAGGCATAATTTTTTTGAGGGTGGAGTCGGAGCAACAACCGTAGATTGGCAGACCATAATCCAATTTGGAGAGGATAAGAGCTTTTGTTATGTATGTTAGCGTGTTTATATGAATATTTGAAAATTTTGAACTTAAAAATTTAATAATATTTATTCTAGATTCTAAGTTTGATCTTAATTCTAGGCAGTGTTGTACAAAATTAAAGTTCTTATCAAATACAATTCCAAGTATTTTTAGGCTATTAACTAACTCTATATTATTATTATTAAAGGATATTTGTCCAATGGAACAATTACGCTTTCTGCAAATATGCAGTAATTTGCATTTTTCTATTGAGAGGGTGGCACCCGATAAGTCTCCCCACGTTTTAATATCATTAAGGACTCGGCTAAGAGCGTTATTTGCGGCAACAGTGTCTTTTATCTTCGTATAAATGATAGCATCATCTGCATATGCTGTGAGTTTTATATTTTTGTGATTACGAACAATCGAGTTTAATTTTTCAAAGGCGATTATGAATAAAGATACCGAGAGTGGGGAGCCTTGTGGGATGCCGTTGTATAAGCAGTAGGTATTTGATAACTTATTATTAACTCGAACTCTAAAGGAGCGTTGAGCCATAAAGGCCTTTACTATATTAAAGACCCTTGGACCAACTTTCCATAGGTCAAGTTGATTAAGAACAGCATGTATACCAACGCGATCGAATGCCTTTTCGAAATCAGTTCCCAAAATGGAGACATGATTTTTTTCTGAAAGGGCATCCGACACGAAATGATGGATCTGCAGGAGAGAGTCGATCGTTCCGTGTTTGCGTTTAAAAGCATTTTGATTGTGGGAAATAAGATTATTTTTTGTGACGAGCCACATTAGGCGGCGAGAGAGAATTTTTTCAAAAAGCTTGGCAAGGCAGGAGAGAAGAGATATTGGACGAAAGCTATTAATATGATGCGCAGGCTTCTTTGGTTTCGGAATAGGTAACACGATTGCCATTTTCCATGTGTGGGGGTAGGAACCGTTGTGTAGCATATCGTTATAGATATTAATTAACATGAGTTTAGCGTTATCAGTGAGGTTTTTTATGATAGGGTATGAGATGCGGTCGAAACCGGGTGTTTTACCTTTAGTATGCACAAGTGATGCATTCAGTTCGGATAGGGATATGTTTGACTCTAAATATTTAGCTTTAGGGTTAACACTAGTAGGGGTGTAAGTTCTATTGATTGTCATATCTTTATTAAGAATATATTCGGGCGAAAAGTTATTGTCTTTGGAAAGATTTGACCACATAACGCCGAGCGCTTCTGAAATATCTTGTGCAGATGTTAATACAAGTTCGCCAACTTTAAGGCTTTTCAGTGGTACGCTGGGCGAGCCAGTTAGACGCTTTACGTCAGACCAGATTTGGGTCATAGAGGATTTTGGCGAGATCCGGGATGTGAAGTTAAACAGAGCTGATCTTTTAGCGATTTTTGTTTCTCTTTTGAATAATGCGTTGGCTTTTTTATAAGCAATTAAGTTAATGGTATTCATGTTGCGCTTAAAGATCTGCCACAGTTTTTGTTTTTCATCGCGCAATTTTTTTGTGTCCTTATTCCACCAGACAGGGCTAACTCTAAGGGGTATACCTTTAGTTTGGGGGATAGACTCATTTGCTGCCTTGCGAATGGCTTTGGTTAGCTTGGCTACGCCATGATGGATGTTGACATATGAGCAATCTGTTAAACTGGAAGAGAGGCTTAACTTAAATTTGTCCCAATTTGCTGCATCAGTTTTGTATTTTGCAGTGGGAATTGTTTTTTCGGGCCGAAATTGTGTGATAATATTGGTTATGCTGGGGAAGTGGTCGCTGCCGTGTAAAAACTTATCAATTGACCAAGAGCACCGGTGTAGAATATCAGCTGAAACCAGGGTAATATCAACACAAGTAAAAGTGGAGTGGGTTGAGAAGTGGGTTGGTGATCCATTATTTAAAACTGAGAGATTTGATTGAGAGATAAATTTTTCCACTTTTTTGCCGCGTGCGTTTAGGCATGCAGATCCCCATAGAGGGCTCCAGGAATTAAAATCTCCATTAATTAGCAATGGAGTGCGAATATTAACAAGTAAACCCAAAAGGTCGTTTTCATGAAAATATTTAATTGGTGGTATGTATACATTGATTAGAGTAATTTTATTGTTGAGATCTAATTGGAGAGCATCACAGAGAATGTTACTCCTAATAGCGATATTTTTATGGGGAATGTGGCGTTTAATTAGAAAGCAAATGCCTTCTTTTTGCATGGAACTCGAGTTTTTAAAATAACCAATATATATGGTTTAGGGAAAATTATATTTTTAGCGGTGTTAGCTAAATGAGTTTCTTGTATGCACATAACATCTGGGTTTTTTTCTTTAATTAATATAATAAGTTCATGGTAATTATTAATATATCCATTTATGTTCCAATTTAGAATTTTAATAGACATTGGGATATAAAAGAGAAGCAGATGTTATGTGTAGAAAAAATTATGATAAGAGAAGTAGAAGTTAAGAGGAAGAGTCATCCATTGACTCGTCCGAAACTGTATTAATCGATTCAAGACGTGTGGGCAATAGAATTGCCGAATTTATTTCATTTGTTTGGTTTTGTACGTATGTAGATCTGGAATTAACTAGATCATTATTATGCTGTGTGCTTTGGTTAACGGTAGCTGTTTCACTATCGTATTGTTTGTTTTGTTTTGGTACGTAAGTTTTTGGTGTTGAAGTGGAGGGGGGAGATAAGGGAGATGAAAGAGATTTTTGGTTGGTATTTGTCTGCATTGACTTTTCGTTTACAGTTGTAAAGTTGTTATCTTTGTTTATGATGGTTTTTGTGTGTGCGTTATCTTTAGCTTGCGTGGAGATCGCAGAGGCGGCTACTTTGGCGAAAGATAAAGAAGTGATAGAGGGGCTGATTTGGTTAAGCAATGTTTTGGCTTCACGTATGCTGCACTTATTACGAGTTTTAATTTTCAGAATTTCTCTTTGTTCAACATATTTATTGCACGTAGGCGACGAGGCGGGATGGCCAGCACCACAATTTGCGCATTGTGTCCGGGAGCATTCATCATTAGGGTGGGGTGGGAGGTTGCAGTTAACACAAATAGCAGAATTTTTGCAATGTTTAACAGTATGACCGAGAAGTTGGCAGTTTTTACACCGCATAGGGTTGGGAATATACTCCCTTACCTTAACATTATTCCAGGCAATAGAAAGTTTGTTTGGAAGTGTAAATAACTCGAAGGTGACTAGTACCACACCGGAAGGTTTCACTTTTCCATCGAATTTTTTGGTAAATTTGTATACTGAGACCACATTTTGAAGTTTTAATTCTTGTACAATTTCTTCTTCTGGTACATTGTTGAGGAACGGAGCATAGATTGTGCCCTTTATATTATTGAGGGAGTCGTGCAGTTTACAGTTAACCTCACAAATACCCGGTAAGTGTTTTGTTGTGATAAATCTATCAGCGACTTCTTTGCTTTTTACCAGTAAAAGAAGACTGCCATCACGTAATGACGAAATGGAAAGGACTTCAGGACTAATGAGCTTTATTGCCCTATTTATGGCGAAGCAAGAATATTCAGATAAAGGTTTCTCCTCATTCTTAGCAGACAAAGTTATATATTTGGGGTTCTGTGCGGGTGGTGTATTTTCGGGGAGTTCGGGGAAGTCAAACGGGATTTTTTGGTTGTGTCTTTTCTTTTTGGCTTTTGGACTATCACTTAGTAGTGAAAATCTGTTTTCCATTATGTTAGGTGGCCCCGGGGCCATGGCTGTATTATGCGTACGCAGACTTATTCGTGTGAATGTGACCGCGTGCAAAAGAACGAGCAAGAAAGGGAAGAGAGAACGAAGAGGTGTATAGAAACTGAGTGAGACGAGCTTATCAGAACAGACAACCGATCGCGATGAGTGTTAGTCGAAGACTGGAAAATGAATACTTGCCACGTGTGTGTTATAATTCGCCAAGAAATTTGTTATTATATGCGAACTGATTTAACGGAATTTGATCAATATTTCCGCTTATGATTCTAGTGAATATTATAACTCATAATAAAATAACTGATTTTCGAAATGGTCTTAAATCAATACCGTAAACACAAAAATAGTTGTATATTTTTTGAAACAAACTATACCTGCCCGTGCGTAACCGACGGACGGACAGACAGACGGATGAGCTAAATCAACTCAGCTCTCCGCTGATCCAGAATATATATACTGCGTGTTACATACATACATACATACCCCAAATCCATTTGCACAATCACTTACTTTTGATACTCTTCATCCTTTCATATGCAGACACAAAGGAGCACAACTTGATCACCTGTCGAATCGGGGGCGTCCATTGCTAGGTCGCCGTGCTGTTCCATGATTCATGTTTTCATTTCATAATCATTCACTCATTTAGCTCACACTAGGCCACTCCCACATCATTACAACATCGCAAACACATTTATAAAATTCCTTTTTAATTGAGTGAGAGGTTTTCAAATTTCTTTTTGAAATGTAACCTATTTATTAAATATATAATAATTTAATAAGAAAATATATGAAGAAGATGGATGATATCATATTGAATATTTAGAATAACCTCTTGGACTTTATTTTAAATCTGTCTAATGCAGATTTCTTTCAAAATATCTTATGTGTAGATTAACGACACCCATCTAAAAGTTCGTTTTTTCAGATTTTTTTTTCAGAATTTTTATTATACATTTGGCAACTTCTTGAATTGAATTAATTCAGTAAATTAGCAGGCGAAATCATCTTCCATCCTTCTCTCAATTATGGCAGCGTTTTGATTTAATTGACTGCAAGCTAATTCAATTTCAGGAAAGTTGCACCCGGCAGCACTTAACTCTGTTAAATGTCGAATTTTGAATTTTGAATTTGGCAAAGGAGACTCCACTTTTTCGGGAAGCTGCTTCCCATCGTCACAAAGGTCCTTACAGTCGGGGGTGTGTCGTGTGTGCGTGGTGTGTGGTGTGTGGGACTTGGCTGCTGAGACTGTGTGTGATGTCTCCTAAACGAATTAGATGCTGAATTCAATTTGAATTAGAATTTGAACTTGCGCCGCGCGCCTCACACTACGAAGATTGTGAGTTCGAAGACGAATGTAAAATTTGAATTTCGCGATGCTCGCAGAGCCAATTAAATAAATATTTAAATTCGGGCACATTGTCTTACAAGCACTTGCACAGCCATGCTGTAATTATATTTAAATTTATTGTGTGAAATTGCCAGCCCTGGGGAAATCATTTTAATTCGTTCAACTGCTGCGCAATAATTGAATTATAATAAAAAACAGAGACATATAATTTGTTTTTAATTAGAGGAAATCATTGGGGTGGAATACAACCAAGCCAGTGAAAACTAATACCTATCGCAAGCAGCTTACGTTTCTGATTACACTTTAAAGACAATCCGCTTATATTCGAATCTGATAAGACGTACGCCTTCTCTTCGTTTACCCTAGCAATAAGCGGCTAGCGACGCAATGCAATCATCGACTGATGCGGGCAATGATGGCACACGTAAATACCCAGCACAGCAGCAGCATAACCAGGCGCACTCAACAGCAGGAGCAGGAGCAGGAGCAGGAGCAGGAGCGGGAGCCGGAGCAGGAGCAGCAGCGACAGAAGAGGACGCAGCAACGGGTACGGCCACCAATCAAACGACGTCCTTTACCATAAATGACAACAGTCAGCCAGCGAGTCTAGCAAGCAAAAATCCCTTCAAGCAACAGTTGGACAGCTATCAACAAAATGGCAACATGGACACAGAGTGTGGCATTATGGGGACTGCTCCACCAGTTGGCAAGGCCAGCCAACAGAGCCAGCCGTACGGAGCGCGCAAACAAGGAAGTAGTCAGCATCTGCCTCCGCCAGACCAACATCGAGAGGAGGATCCGCGTGCAGCTGGGACTTGGTCTGCAGCTAAGTCATGGATGGTCAGCTGGCGTGGCTCCAACCGGCTCGTACTGGTCATCGTCGCCATAGCCCTGCTCCTGGACAACATGCTACTCACAACTGTGGGTAAGTAGAAGAGCACACGTGAATGCAAGATTCCTTAAATATAAATTGTAAAGCTGTCAGACTTCTGCGGCCCATTAGCATTCATGGCCACTTATCTTGGCAGCCACTTGACAATGCAACGCAATCACCTGGAAATTATTCATTTCCACTCCGTGATAGGTTTTCAGCTCCGCTCTGGCCGTAAAATTACCACAATGCGGCACTTAAGCTAATGAATCTCTCCATGGCGTCAGTCCGTCCTCAGTTCATCAATTCAGCTGTCATTGAATGTTGTTGAGTGATGCCAGGGGATTTCGATTAGCATTTGGGATTTACTGCTAAGTATCTGTTCTTGCAGTTCACACCAACATACATTTTAATCAATTATATACGAGCTCTATGAGCGAACTGAATGCGGTCCCTATAATTCACAATGGTTACAATGGTTTACAAGCTCTGAACGGACTTACTGAATCTATCGATATATCTATCGATTTACGACTTCGATTTCAAGCAGCCCAAACTAATTCTGCAAAATCGACTCTTCACACCACAGCCAGAAACAACACCAGCAACTCATCAATGGTTCGAGTACCATTACTCGACTGCGATGTGCGTTGCTCGTCACAATTAAGAGCCGACACAGACAGAGAAGGATTGGAATTGGGATTGGGGTAGGGGTTGTGGTTGTGGTTGTGGTTGGGATTGGGATTCGGACAGGAATGAGATTGAGGGCCGTGGTGGGAAAGCAACAAGCAGCAATAAAGGGGAAGGGACACTTAAAGTGCGGACAGTCAATTAAATAGACACGCGACCACAGCTACTTCTGCGTATGACACTAAACCTGCCCAGGGAGACGGCCACTGGTGGGCAACGAACAGCGAACAACCCAAGTGCTTATGTCAAGTGTCTGGACAAACACGTGGACATCAAGTGGCCGATGGACGATGGCTGAATCGCAAGTCCACGCCAGTCTGGACAGTTTTTGCTGCGGCTGACAACACAAACAGCGATTGAAGTTCCGTATTTTTCTTTGTGTTAAATGTTCATGAATTTATATCAACAAGTTGGGGAGGGTTGGCATCCAGCCGAAGACAAATAGCTAGACGAATGCGGCACTTAAGCAACTTGTTGATAGATACGGAAGTAAATGCCAAAGCAAAAGTAGAAAAATGTTGAGAGAACGCACAAAAGTCACAAAAGTAAATTGACTCAACCCCTCGGCCGAGAGCCCATAACTTCTGCTCCGCACTCTCTGCTCTCCTCTCTTCTATCCTATCCCATCCTGTCCTCTTTTAGTTTCCATCTGCCTCCCTTGTCCTTACAGTTACAGCAAATCAAAGTTGGCTCTGAATGTTGGATGGCAAGGGGTGAACAGTATTGAGTTGAGTGCTGGATTAGGGGAAAGCAGAAGGGAGAAGGTTACGGTAAATATGCTTTTAGCGTTTGACTTGAGGCATTTCCACTTAAGTGCTTTCACTCCGCCGTTAAAGGTGTTGAAGTGAATATTGCGAGAAATACACGGTTATTACATTTGATCTTCGGCAATGAGCATAAAATTCTCATAAATTTGATAAAGCTGCAAAAAGGACTTCCCAAAAGACATGTGATTAGGCAAGCGGCTTGATTTATGCTCAGGTCAGACAGAGTGTTATCTGTAAGTGTCTTACTGCATAAGTGAGGCCGACTGAGAGTCTCATAGCTGACTGTGCTAGGAAATAAGACACCTCGCACGCAATTCATAGCTCCTGAACAACCTTTATTCTCTCTATATTTACAAACGATTTTAATAATATGTCACTGTGAACTCTTATTCACTTATAATTACAAAATATTTAAGAAAGCTAGTGAAGATATACACAGTAAATATTTTAAAAATTCACAATCTGAGTTGAAGTCATGATCTGCACTTAAAACTTTTTGTTTTTACCTTCTTGTCTTCGTTAATTTTCAATACGAATCGTTGTTAGTCTTGACTTGTTTCTTCGCGGAATCGATGCTATCCAAGGAATCTTCCGAGCGATGTTTGGTGAGCGGGGTCCCCAGTGAACGCGCTTTTAAAGCACTTCCACTATTCCCTGGCATGGGACTGCGCAAATTATAGGACAAATCGGATTCGTTTCTTGTGAGAGAAGCACTGCGTGCAAAGGGAAAATAGTCATTCAGCTGACGCTCCAGAACATCCTTATTAATAGTATTCTCCCATATTTGCTTTTGTATTATGTTGCTGTAGCGCGCCTCGAAACTGTGCTGGTGGCGCAACATATTCGATGCATTCCGCGAACTCTTGCTTTGTTCCAATTGTTTCGATTCTGTGCTCTGCGGCACTCCAGTCTGTTGGCTGCTTGCGGACGTCCTGCCCGAAGAGTACTCATCAGTTGACATTAGCCAGCCGTACTAATTACCGGAAAATTAAGCACGAAAATAATATTTCTTAACCGGAATATGAGCAGGCTTTGCTACGCTTGCCGAACCGAGAAAAGCCTTGCAACCTGCCTTGTCCGCTTCTGAAACGCGAATAAGTCACGGCATGCGAATAAGTCGACTTTTCCTCACAAAACTGGTAAAAACTGAAATGTCAGGCACAAAGTTTGTTTAGTCGTGCTGTAATTGCGAGCGTGCCTTTTGTCTTTTAGAGTTTCGACGTGCGGAAAAAGTTTTGCGAGGTCTTTGGGGTATATTACGATACGACCTCCTTCAACTACCCTGCCGATTATGGTGACAGGATATCACCAGTCCAGGCTTACAATGTTACTGTGGTAAGCTTATTTCAGGAATTTCCACATTGTAGCAAAAGGAAACGCGCAGGTGTGCTAGGTGTTGCTTGTGGCCTTGCATGACGTTCAATGGGCCAACACTATCTTCTTGTTCATTGCTCCCCATTGCTCCTATATTTCTATATTCAGTTGGCGAATGCGGCCCATTACAAAAATATATCGTATTTATATTATGTCAATAATTGATTTATGACTTTTAGCGCATCGTTCTTTAATCCATATAATAGATTACGTGTTGCAGTATAAATAGGCTTCGGCATAAGAATTAACAGTTGGCCCAGTTGGGCGTGCGGATATATCATTATCATCATTATAGAAGTAAAACCTTGGGATTCATATGGTTAGACGAAAATTGCACAACACCAATACTCTTTTATAATAATTACAATTTAGGAAGTAATACCCATTAGTTTCTAAGTCGCTGAATTAAAAAAGAACTAAAGAAATTAACTGATTTCCATGTTCGACATGACATATAATAAAATCAAGTATAGGAGCAGTCACAAGTTGCAAGACGAAAATAACCATACGGAAAACTTTATTTAAAAATAGCGCAGTCTGACGGCAGACAAAGGAAAAATAAATAAAACCGCTCATAGGACTCACACAGCCTTGACTTACGACTGTTTCCTTGAAAGCTAATAATTATGCAATACATTAAATCGGTATGCAAGAATACTTACGGCGCACGTTGTATACAAAAATACTTTCGTAGGCCAAAACAACTGAGAAATTTGAATAATAGTTGGAAGATGCGGAGCGACGGGGAGAGTTCAAAGTTGGCTTTATTAAGAATGCAGAATCAGATCGGAATCGAATTTCTTTATATGATCGGGCTTAGAAATACAATTCACTCAAGCTTGCGCTGATTGTGTCCTCATTAGCTGCCGCTGCGGCCAGGAGCAAGCCCTTCTTCGGCAAACTCGGCATGAAGATGTGCAACTGCTTGCGACTCTCGTGTTGGCTGGCGTTCACGTCCCGACTGCTGTGCGGGGGCGTACGCGCGGCGTCCAACACTGGTGCTGCGGCAATGCCGTTGTATAGCCTTGCCGCGGACAAGGGGCCGGCCATGCGCCGCGCTGTGCTGGGGCTCTTGCTAAGCGCACAGAGATCAATGTTTCGCGGCGGGCGATTAAAGCGTACGGGGACTCCCTCCTTGTTAAAAACGATGGTTATGGGCTTGGCGTTGGAAGGGTTGGGGCAGTAGTTCATCAATGCGTGCTTTGTTGCGGGCAGCTTCCTAGCGGTTTCCCGCTGTGTGACACTGCGCTTTAGGCCTGCAGCTCGATGACTCTGCCGACTAATCCGCTGACTGCTCGGAAGCACTGCACTGTTGCTGATGCCGCTACCGGGCACGGGTGTCGAGCTCTTAACAATATCCGCTCTGCCTGCCAAGTCCAGCCAGTTGATCACACGCTCCGCTAGGCGCTCCTCTGGATTAGCGGGATGGCTAATTGCATGCAGTGCATCCTGAAGTGAGCTGCGGCGTGAGTGCGAGCTCGCATTATGATCTGTCAGATGGTTAAGCTGATAACCCTTTCCGGTACTTAGCAACCAGGCACGTCGCTTTGCATGACGTCTGCTATGCAGTGCACTAAAAGCAGACTGAATCTTGTTAGTTCCTGCTGCTGGCGCCTGGCCTGGTTGCTGCTGCTGCTGCTGCTGCTGGTGCTGCAACGTAAGCTTAGTGGCGTCTAGTAGCAGATACTCATCGAGAGTATAATCGGCTCTATACTCCAATGCCGTTGTCTTTCCGTGAAAATCGCCGAGGTCACTTTCGTAAAGGACGCCTGTCCGTAGAGGACTTGCTTCATTAATGTTCAGGTGGCGGCTTGTTCGTTTCACTTACCACTTCGTTTTGCACTGTGTCGTTGCCGATCGCGCGGCTCATAGTCGAGTATGAAGTGCCGTCGGTGGCTGCGTCCCTGGTCTCCGATCCTCTCCAACCAAACTGAACGCACAAACAATGGTCGACTGGCCGACTCCCAGATGGAACGCGCTGGCTCCCTCATAGCGCGCCGCTTGGCTTTACTTTTGCATAAGCTAAAACCCTTAACTACTTAGTAATTAAATAAAAAAACACGACAGTGTCGCGTTTGTCCTTGCTGTCCTTGTTGTCGCTGTCGCGGTCGCTGTCGTGTGCCTGCCTCCACAGCCAGCTACTGTCTCACTGCGGTTGCTGTTAGTGTCGCGATTGCTGTCGCTGTTGCTGTCGCTGCCCTGCCGCTGTTTACTTGGCGACGCTGCTTCAAATAACTTTCCCGTCTCTAGGGATGGTTGATAGTCACAGAATGGATAATCTGTGGAGTATATATTTATTTTTCGCAAGGTAGTACTATTCATTTATATACGGGGTGTCTGTCTATACGGGACGCTATATGCTGGTTTCAAAAGTGACCGAGAGTAAAATGGGCAAAGATATATCTACCATATATCGATGATATTGGGTTGTCAACACGCGTATGTGACTGGTAGGCTGCAAGGCGGACATCGCACAAATCACTCGTTCCCTCTTCACTTCGTGGCGGCGAATAGTCATCTAGATTGTGATTTTTGACTCAGTCACTGTTTTTGGCCAGCCCCTGGGCCCTATTGTTTGTTTGTCTTGGCGCCCATCACCCGACTTCCAGTTTATACGTTGCCCTGCGACTTAAGTGTATTCGACACGCGAAAGACAACCCAAACAGCCGATGCCCCATCTCCAGTCCACTAGTTTTTAGAGCTCGCCGCCATTAACCGTTTGTCAGTTGCACGTGACATTAGACATTTGTAGGCCAGAGGCTCGGAGAAAGTTTAATAGTCGCAAGGTAGCTGACAAGCAGGTTTCGCCACAGTTACATGTAAAGCTTGTTTTTCTGTGCAATAAAATTGCTTTCTTAATCATTTATGGTGAATTTTAAGTAGTAGCACCATCTAAAAAGGAAGAGCTCTGGAAATTAATTTTGGGAGTGCACTAAATGGCATGCAAAATTCCCGAATTTTGTGCATATGTACCCCCTGTATACATCCACAGAAATACACTCTAAATGAAAACGATTACTCAATGAGTCGAGAGGGCCAACGCGAATATGTTGCAAGTTTGTAGTCCAGCTTGACCAGCGGATAATTGATTTGAGCTTATTCAGTAGACAGACGGACCCCAAGTCGGACATTGCGCTAGCTCTATTTGCAATTAATACTCCCTGAAAGGCAGTAGAAACTACACCTCTGCTCGAAAAAGGCTAAATTGGCAGCACTGGAGGACAGCATAGCTACTTTTCGGGCTCGCTTCTACACGCTGAGGAGGTGGCATATCAATTTGATGGGTTAACCTGCAAACCAGCTTTCATCAATCAGCCGCAGTGCTGTCTGCGCGCTATCCACAAACTCCGGCAACAACTACACTTCAAACAAACAATAACGAGCAGTGGCATCAGCAATCGCCAGCTTGAACATCAAATTGAAACATACCCTTGCACCTGTCCTTATGGGAAGTGACGAGCGGCGGCCTCTCATTATGCTACCAAATGCAATTACAGTAGCGAAACGAGCATTGAAAAGCCCCATTCCGTGTAGAGCGGATCCCGCTGGCTCGGGTGTTGATAATAAATATAAACATAGTCAAAACATGCAATAAACTACTAGGGAATAGGCCTATGTAAGTGCCACCAAGAGAAGTGGAGGGGAGAGCAAGCACACACGGGTCTACACTTACATGCTTCCGGTTACATTGGTTACATGGGTTACATTGGTTGCATGGGTTACATGGGTTACATGCCTCTACGGCGCTGCAGCGAGTACGGAACTTGTGCAACCTTTGTTGGCATGGCCGAATAACTCAATTAGAGGAAGCAATCTGTTCCCTGCAAAAATGCCTAGAAGCCATTATAACTTTTAACAGGAACAATTTTGCGCGGCCTCTGAATGCAATTAGGGGAACGGCTGGAGAAAATTGCTTTCGGTGCGTCATCTAACGGCTGGCCGTTAGGCTAATTGTACGTAAATTCTTTGTTGCAACTCAATTACAAAACCATTACCATTACCCGACTCTCTCCATTCTTTAGTGCCCATCATACCCGAGTTCTTATACGACATACGACATCCGGACGCCCCTCTTGACAGTTACCCGCGCACCCCTCTCACCCTGAACACTCCTCCCCCACCCACGTCGTGCCCGTGTAAAGACGGACCAAATGAGGAGACGGCCCCGGTAGAGATTGTCACGCCCAGCGCTGAAGGTACGTACTATGTAATTGTTAGCTTCACCCAGATGCCAAAGAGTCAATGTCTTCCACAGACAATGAAACATATTATCGCGAGCTGGAGGAACGGCATAACGAACTGGTCGGCGAAACCGTCGAAGTGGGTCTTCTTTTTGCATCGAAGGCGATTGTCCAACTGCTGGTTAATCCGATTGTTGGACCCCTGACCCACCGGTGAGAAGTTTATTGTCGATTAATTGATTTCAAAATACTCAACATTCCAATTACAGCATCGGCTACAGCATACCAATGTTCGCCGGCTTCGTAATAATGTTTCTCTCTACGTTGAGTAAGTACCAAATTGAGAATCTTTGGCCGTGTATCTACGTTGTTGTACGTTATTTCTTTTTAGTTTTCGCCTTTGGGCGTTCATATCTGGTTCTATTCATCGCTAGAGCCCTTCAAGGCATTGGCTCGTCATGCTCCTCCGTTTCTGGCATGGGAATGCTCGCAGATCGCTTCACCGATGACAAAGAACGTGGCAATGCCATGGGAATAGCTCTGGGCGGACTCGCACTTGGTGTCCTCATTGGACCGCCCTTTGGTGGTGTTATGTATGAGTTTGTTGGCAAATCGGCGCCATTTCTGGTGCTGGCTGCGCTGGCCTTGGGCGACGGATTATTACAGCTGTTCATGCTGCAGCCGTCCATACAGAAAGCGGAGTCAGAGGAGCCCCCATCACTGAAAAGCCTGATTAGTGATCCATACATTCTGATCGCTGCTGGGGCAATTACTTTTGCTAACATGGGCATTGCAATGCTCGAACCGTCTTTACCGTTATGGATGGTTGACAACATGGGCGCAACCCGCTGGGAGCAAGGCGTGGCATTTTTACCTGCTTCTATTAGCTATTTGATTGGTACAAATCTCTTTGGGCCTCTTGGACACAAAATAGGAAGATGGTTCGCCGCCTGTCTGGGATTGGTTATCATTGGGGCCTGTTTAATATTTGTATGTACCTTGTCTAGACGCCCAGATTCCTACTTTAGCCTCTTCTCCTGCAGATACCCATGGCTACCTCTATTACTCATCTGATTATTCCCAATGCCGGCCTTGGCTTTGCTATCGGCATGGTTGACTCGTCGATGATGCCCGAGTTGGGCTACCTTGTGGATATACGGCACTCCGCAGTATACGGCAGCGTCTACGCCCTGGGCGATGTTGCCTTCTGTGTTGGCTTTGCGGTGGGCCCGGCTCTATCAGGCTCGCTTGTAAAGAGCATTGGCTTTGAGTGGATGTTGTTTGGGATCGCCATACTCTGTTTCTTGTATGCACCGCTGTTGACGCTGCTCAAGAACCCCCCAACTAGCGATGAAAAGAAGGTGCGTATGGCCAGAGAAGCAGCTGCGGCTGCGGCTGCGGCAGCTGCGGCTTCAGCTGTTGTCGACAATTCAAAAGCTATGAAGATTTCATCTTGCCCATCCATTGACACTTCGATCGAAGTGGAAGGCAAGACGAATGCTGTGTTTGAAAGTGAAAGATTATGATTATTTTGTTATATTGCTTTGCCAAGACTCTTTATATTAGCTGACATGTTTTTTTTGTAAACTTGTACACATTTTCTGTATACCATATAATTTTGATTAGTTTCATCAGTATTTATGATTTTATTGTATACATTTATGGATTTTGTTAGCTCTTGTTGCGTTTCTAAGTTCGTGCAAATAAACTTAAATTGATATGGTTTCATGGTACTAATCTAACAATAACAATAATAACTTTAACTGTTACAGTCGTTAATATATGGACGCGATCGTTCCCAGGTACGGTATGTAACCTATCAGAACTACGACGACGACGAATAATAGTGCAATATAATTAAATAATCGAAATTCTCGGCAATGTCATTCGAATATGACCAAAAATTACAAAAAAAAAAAAAAAAATTTAAATCTGAAACAATATTAAAAAATTCTTAAGCAGAAAACAAATCGAAGCAAACAGAATAAATTAAAGAAAACAAAATTCAACCAAAAATATCACTAATATCATATGAACTCAAGTAAATTGTTATAATTGTTAAGATTTAAAAGTTACAAAATATAACGCTATGCTTACAATATTTATATGAACAGCCCATTATGGACCAACTTGCATTCAAATATTTATAATCTGATTTACTCAGATAAAATAATGAATACTTTAGAAAAAAAGAAATATATTGTTAAAGATTAATAAGAAATAGATGAAAGAAATCTAAAAAGTTATTTCTTCCAACAAAATTGTTTTCATTCAATGGAAGCAAATCATTACATTTGAGATAAATATATTGGAGAGCAGAATAGATACATTCGGCTAGTCAACGATTTGAGTGAACTTTTTAATTATATAACAAACATAAACTTAATTGTTTTGGTAGAAACCAGTAAATAACAATACCATTACAGAGCAAAACAGAGAGCGTACTTTACTATTTGCTTTCAATATTCATAAGCAACTTTTACTCCCAGAATGGAAGGTATTTGCCTGCACAATGTGACGAACGAGTCAACGCCCACAGTTGCATATGTTTACTATAAACTCTAAAAGCTCGGTATAAAATTCGATTATCAAAAATATTATTATTTTAAAAAGGAATACCAGTTAATTAGAAACGAAGCTTGTAATTGACTTTAGGCAACAATCACGGACGAATGAAAAGCTTATATGAATATTTAAGGCTGTTATAACGTCAATATAACTGTCCTTTACACACTGTACAAACACACTTAGAGATGACAGTTATGCTGACGTTGCAACAGTCGCAAATATGCACTTAATCGATTATCCGTTTATCGATTATCCGCATAAACACTGATGCTCACATTGTAGGGCTTGAGCATCTGCACTTCCGATCGACAGCTGTGGCTGCTGCAGCTGCGCCTTCGCTCCTGGACTGGATTGCTTGTTGCTGGCGAGGAATTGCGCAGACGCACCTTACTCATTGAGAACTGCAAGTCCTCATCTGCCGGCTGCGAGGTCGTTATCCGTATGGGCAAATTGTTTATTCGCGTGTACATGGGCTGGTGGGTGCTAACAGGCACGCCGTTTACCTGCAAATTGAGCAACTTGCGCTCGTTCAAATGAGTCGCCGACAGACCTCGCACGCTGCAGTTACTGCCACTGGAAACAACGCCGGCATTGTAATTATTGGAGCTGCCTGAGCTGCGACGGTCCAATCTGCTGGATGGACTTGCTTTGTCCTTCGGCGAACTTACTGCCGCTTTCAGGCCCTGCAATGTTGAAAGATTCCGCGTGCAGCTTTGCAGGCGCGCAGCTCGAAATGCTTGCGTCCTAGGCTGGTTCAAATAGCAAGGGACCATGCCTGGCAAGCGTTCCGTCGAAGCACGCTTCGGCAAATGTGACGTCACAGCACCAGGCGAAGCCATGGATGTGGGCATGGAAACGGCACGCAATGGCAGGCGCTGCTGCCTACCATCATAGCGGAGACGCTCCCACTCATATTCTCTGCTTCTCTGCTCTGGCCCCCGAACACTTCGCCTTGCACGCTCCGATTCTAGTTGTAATAATTCCCGATCGCGCTGTCTTTCAGACTCAGTTAGACGCTCACGTGTCTGTCCACGTTGTTGACTCTTCTGTGTGTCCTGCGGACACACCTGCTCCACACGATGTCTATTTGATTGCAACTTCAGTCCCTGGCCCTTAAGAAGATCGTTTTGGCAACTACCTTGCGGACAGGCCTCGGGCAGACTAAACTTGGACAGACGCTTGTCTATGATAAAACTATCCGAGCTCCGAAGCGCTGTTTGAATATTAATTCTCAAACTCTTGTCCAGCTCTGCCTTAGATTCAAGCCCATTTATGTTTATGTTGATTGCACAGCCGCTGCAACTGCTTGCGCTGCGCCTTGGCGACAGCTGAAAAGTGGATGTCGACCCGTTTTTTTCGACAGCTTTCACACTGCAAGCAGAAGAACTCTTGCCCATTGCTCCTCCTCCTCCTCCTCCACCTCCACCTCCTCTGTGGATAGCCCTATTTGTATTCGTGGATATTTGCTTTAAGCTGGTTACGCTTTGGCCACGAAGCACCGTGTGATATTCGTCTCGATTGCAGCAGGAACGCAGCAGTGGCTCAGTATGACGCTTGCGAGCAGTAGGTACAGTGGGCACCAGTATGTCACGAACTTTGTTCGGCTGCAACGGAATGCATTTAAAATCGTGCAGCAAACTACGACGCCGACCCTCAGCAAAAGCACTCGAATGGATCGGAGCAGCTGCCTTTGTTTCATGCCTTTTGGCATTAAACTTTGGGTTCTGGTAATACGTCTCGAAAGTAAGTGCCTTTGATTGGGTCGACGTTGGTCGTTGATAATTCTGAACTGGATATGCGGGCCGATCAGCGTAACGAAAGTTATACGATTGAATTTTAAATGGGTCATTGTGAAAAATCTCCGCAGACTGGCGGCGTGTGTAAACGGTGCCGACAGAATCTAACAAAAAGAAGGCGTTGACAATTAGATCATTCAAGCGAAAAATATATATAAAATGTTGAAAATTAAAGGAATACAAATTAAGTACTTACACTGTCCGCGACTCATTATGCAAGGAATTTAGTACTTTTCAAGGACTTAAGCCAAAGTGGTACAAAGGGTTGCGCTGCATTCATATAGACTTTTTTGAAAATATTATTCATGTCCAAAATGAAAATTTTGTCAATGATAACTTTGTATAACTGTAATCCAAATGCTTTTGAAATTATTTCCATACATAGGCAACAGGACGAAGCTTTGTGCAGCATTTGGGTTGTAAGGAACCAGCCTTCTTTAAGCAAATCAATTTGAAATATATTAGTAATATGTGGAGAGAAAATCGTTTATATATTTATAGATAATTAATCAAAATAGTATATATAAAAATAACCAAAAATATATAAATATACATATATAGATACATATATATATGGTAGCTTAACACGTATATATATATATATATATATATAAATATATATATATATATTTATAAATCTGACGCGATAAGGGAACTACATAGAAGTGTAACTGTTTTTACATTGATCAATAGTATTTTAGTACATATATGCGCGTACAAATGGTTTAATTAGGGCCCCTCTCTAACTAGAGCTAAGCGATATCGATAACAGCATCGATACATCTACTTAGAAGAAGCGAATCCTGTATAATTTTATATATTTGTCATATTTAAAAAGATCGAATGAATCAACTCGGATATTGACGCGAGTCACTTGAATGGCTGCAAGTTTCTCCACGCGTTGTAAGCCATATTTAACGGCTACGTAAAATCCAATTGTTTTGAACCACCCAAATTGCCTTCAAATTGGCATACTATCAACATTTTTACGCGCATACAGCATTGATTGATAGCAATCAAAACTAACTTAGTAATTTCTTTAACAACTGACATCAGTGGAAAAGGGTTTAAAAGCATGTATACATATTTAAAGTTTAATCGCAGGTATACAATGAGGACATAATTCAATTCAAACAATTGTACATACGCGAAACTGAAATACTTGCTGATTACAGTTATTGCTTTACTGTTCTTAATATTTACGTAAATACAATCTAATCAAACAACATATTTAACATCAATTGTCTGTCTTTTCCGTATGAATGAATTGACTATAAATGTGTTTTTGAAGAATTGCAAAATGCAATCATGCACTTATCATACATTATTACTAACAATATGAAGTATCCAATATAAATTGTCCTTATTAAATGATATAGTACAAGAGCATTGTGCAGGGTAATAAAAAAACGTCTATAACTATAAATTATTAGTTCAGTCTCGATTTGGTTGTTGTGCGTGTTAAAAAAGCCTGCTTAAATACTTGTGAATTAGACAATATAGTATTAAACATAAAAATGTATACCGATAGAAGCCGTTGTTATATTGATATTATATAAATACATACATATACTGCATCTCACAAAATAAAAAAGCTGGTATGGGGTCAAACAAACTATAATACAAGTAGCTTAATATAATATTGACAGCAAAATCTCACGTTTTGTGCACAGTATTGAAGCAAACTACAATGCAAGTAAACCTATTACACATATTCGCATACACATACTATACTCTCTTTAAAGTATTTGAATTCCGCTAGCAAAATATTAAATCTTTAGCGCTTACTTCGAGCACATTAGTCGAAACTTAGAGATTCAAATATACTTACTACAAATATATGTACTACTATACTACATTATATTATATAAAAATTAACGTTCGACATATGTACCATATTACATATTCAATCTATGGGTTTTTTGAATAACAGTTGTCAAGAAGTATAGAAGCAGACAAACTAACATACATAAATATGTATCCAAAATAATGTTGTTAGAAGAAGTACTATCTATATATTATGCAATCTATATTGTCATTTTACCAAAGCGAATTATGTAATTGAAATCAGATAACTAAGGTATTATTAACGAAAACTGCGTTGAATTACTTCATATAAAATTTAAATACACGAAATATGTAATTGAAGTTGTTGGTGAATAAACAAGCTAAATTCAAAACAAAAAAAAGGTGTTCAAAATTCATATTATGTGTTAATTTAATATTTTTTCAGAACATTTAAAATGATTGGAAAATCGCTCTCATATATATATATATATATATATATATATATATATATATATCGATATATTCCATGGGTAGTACCACTGTTAAAAGACACTCAATCGTAGGTAGTGGTGCATTTTTCGCGCCATTTTAATTCGTTCTTCGAATGAACATTTGTTCGCTCAAAAATCGAACTATAAGGTTATAAGAACTACCTTCGCCAGTGATGATGTTATAAATTATTTAAATTATTTATTATGTTAATTATCAATTTTAAATTACAATGATATCAAAAAATCGTAAAGTTTTTAATAAAAGCCAAAGTGAAGCTACGATATTTTATAAAAAATAATTCATTCGTTCGTACTGTTAACTAACAGTAGATCAAAATGTTAGGTTTTGTCGCCGTACAACCGTGTGTATAGGCTACAGATAAACAACTGTAACCTCATCGTCAACATGCAGTTGTGAATTTTGTCTTTTAAATTGAGTTTTGAATACTTTTCTTAAAAGGTATTAAAAGTGCAAACAGGGCTTGTAGATACAAAGTGCAGACGTGGGCATAGTGAATGTGATTAATTTCCGCTAATGTGCAGTGCTTGCATCTAAACTATATTGAACTTTGCTGGCGTAACTGCTGTTCGTGCACAGAGGAAATCAGCCATAAGTTTTTCTTTTTTGTTTTGAGTTGTACGCGCATATTAATCAAAACAAAAACAATAAAAACTTGTATTTTAATAGCATTACAAAATTATGGATACCAATGTAAACTCTGAATTGGGTAAGTTGCTCAATCGCCTATAAGGTATTTTTTATAGTTTGAATTGAATTTTCAACTTCCATGGTCGGTACACTACAGCGCGTGTACGTCAGTTACCCAGGCGGCTGAAATATACACGTACATACATATGCTGGCGCGCAAATTACTAAGAAGCTCTGAGAGCATTTAAAAGGTGCGCCACACATGCATATTAACGAATAAGAAGTCTTTGGCTATGACCCATTCACAATTACAATTTACATTATTTAGATTAGCAATAACTTGGTCAAATACAGTATTCACTGTATTAATTTAGAAGGTAAAAAATCCCAAAAAAAAGTAGAGGCTATCTGGCAATGCTATGGCGCACTAAGTATATTTTTTGCTGGTCACACAAGTACAGTCTGTTGGGTTTGCTTTCTATTTAACAGAAATAAAATATAAAATGCAAAATTCTAAAATATAAGCAAATGCTTGTGGAAACTAAAAAACATTTTATTAGAACTTGTATAATACACAGCCCATTCATAAGTTTCCTGAATAACGTACATAATTTTGCCACCTAGTGAACTATTAGTATTACAAATATTTTTAAGTGGCAACATTACTATGACACGATCTGGCAACCCCAGACAGGCAGCACATTGTGAGGTTTACGCAATTCTTTTCAATTCCAATAAAATTGTAAAATCTATCGCTTCTTAGACTCATTGTAAGTAACTTATGATTTAAAATTTAAGTAGTTTCTGATAACCACTTAAGTAACAGTAGGCAATCGTAAACTCCAACTAAAATGATGTCCCAGGCATTTGCATCTGCCGTTAGCCGAACCGGAGTTGCATTACGTTGGAACCGGCGTAGCTTGAGCACGGCGAGATTCCTGCGCAGCGTCACACGTCCACGTCTGACAACCAGTACAGCCTTTATTAAGAGTTGCCCCTCTGAAAATTGCATCCCTGCCACTATTGGCAATCTGCAGCAATATGTGCGGCAATACGCTAATGAAAAAAAAGTATTTGAGCGCACTAAACCTCATTGTAATGTCGGCACCATTGGTCATGTGGACCACGGCAAGACTACCCTAACGGCGGCTATAACGAAAGTATTAGCTGATAAACAGTTAGCGGAGAGCAAGAAATACAATGAAATCGACAACGCACCTGAGGAGAAAGCTCGTGGCATAACAATTAATGTGGCACACGTTGAGTATCAAACCGAGACTCGTCACTACGGCCATACTGATTGCCCCGGACATGCTGATTACATTAAAAACATGATAACAGGCACCGCCCAAATGGACGGCGCTATATTAGTAGTAGCCGCCACAGACGGCGCGATGCCACAAACACGCGAACATATGTTGCTCGCCAAGCAAATCGGCATCGACCATATTGTGGTGTTTATCAACAAAGTCGATGCAGCCGACCAAGAAATGGTGGATCTTGTCGAAATGGAAATACGTGAGCTTCTAACGGAAATGGGTTACGATGGCGACAAAATTCCAGTAGTGAAGGGGTCTGCTTTGTGCGCTCTTGAGGACAAAAATCCAGAAATTGGCTCTAATGCTATACTTAAATTGCTTGAAGAGGTTGACAATTTCATTCCCACGCCAGTGCGAGAGTTGGACAAGCCATTTTTGTTGCCTGTGGAAAACGTATATTCTATTCCTGGCCGTGGTACAGTCGTTACGGGTCGTTTAGAACGTGGAGTTGTCAAAAAGGGCATGGAATGTGAGTTCGTCGGCTATAACAAGGTTCTTAAGTCCACAGTCACCGGAGTGGAGATGTTCCATCAGATACTTGAGGAGGCACAAGCAGGCGATCAACTCGGAGCCTTAGTTCGAGGTGTAAAACGCGATGATATTAAACGAGGAATGGTCATGTGCAAACCCGGAAGCGTCAAAGCTCTGGATCAGTTGGAGGCGCAAGTGTATATACTGTCCAAGGAGGAAGGTGGCCGGACCAAACCATTTATGTCATTCATCCAGCTTCAGATGTTTTCTCGCACGTGGGATTGTGCTGTCCAAGTGCAAATTCCAGACAAGGAGATGGTTATGCCTGGCGAAGACACGAAACTTATATTGCGTCTGATACGTCCAATGGTTTTAGAACAGGGCCAGCGTTTTACGCTTCGCGATGGAAATTTAACCCTAGGCACAGGCGTTGTTACTAATGTGATGCCGGCCCTCACAGAAAGCCAGCGTTCAGAGCTCACGGAGGGCAAAAAGGCGCGTGAAAAAAAGGTTGCTGCAAAAAAATAAACCTTGTATTCATCAAAAACTTATTTTAAAGTCACTCGTATAAAAATAAATCTATTTTTAATTTAATTACATGTCATACACTGAATCAGTTTTTCTGCAGATAATATTAATAATATGAACTGCTCGCATGTACTTTGTCTTAAATAAAACGGTTACAATTAATTGGAAGCATTGTCTCGAAACCCTTTACACGATTAACTAATTATCGGTGTTGATAATGGAATTAAATTAATGGCAATGCTGCTACGCACTACAGCAGCTATTTTTAACTATATTAACGGGCATTAAAAAGTCAAAAATTGATTAAGTAAATCAAATTTGTTGACTACGAGCAAACTATCGATAATTAGAAATAGCATCTCTAACAGCACCGCAACCAGTGTTGCCCAACGCGTTGATCGGACGGCTACGCAGCTGATGTTCTTGGTAAAACATTTTTGAAAAGAAGTATCTATTTGTCTATAAATATGTTTGCTTACCGTTTGCCAGAGCTTTCGGGTGTACTGCTTTAAAGGTTCTTTTTATTTAAATTAATCGTGTCAATTTAAAATGTTTATAATTTACAGACGAACTGGATGATACCACGCCATTGCCAGGACTTGCTCTTTACGATTTGCTAGAACCATCAATGGCGTCCAAAGAGCAAACCTTGGACAGCGATGATAATCGTGGTCGTTGTGATACTGACCTAGATAAAAAGCAGGGGTACGTGGAAAAAAAAGAATCATCAACTGCAATAAACGAATTGTTGAATACACCGGGACAAAAAAAGGCGCCAATTGTTCGAATATTAGAGAACAAACGGTTGACGGCGCCAATGGGAGCAGCTTTAAAAAATATGCTTGGTGGATCTGTTCGGGTTACAACAACTCCAACTAAAACCGCACCAACAACGGAGATAAAGATCCTAAACAAATTACAGGCTAAACCTTTGAATGCTTTTGGCAACACGCCTGTTAAAATCGGTAGCGCAGCGACGCCAATTAAAACTGCAGATGGCAAAGTGATCTATCTGCAAAAGTCATTACCTGTTACAGGGGCAACGACGTCAACGATACCAATAGTAGGTGCCACATCAGATCGCTCGGTAGTAACCGGATCGAACATACGCCACGCTGTTCTTTCCAAGACTGTGACTCTAAGTGGAACGCCTACAATCAAAAGTAGCACCTCGAACTTGTCCACCTCAACAGTCCGCGGCTTGACTGCTGTTGAAACGTGTAAGCCAGCAGCTCATGCTGCGACAAATGCTTTTGCAACAAGTGCTTCATCTGCATCTGGTTCGACTAAAGGTCCATCGTCCGCAGATGCAGCATCTACAGCATCTACTCCAGTGCCTACAAAGATACAAGTAGTGCGCACTGCCGATGGTAAGCTGATTAAACTAAACCAAGGGTCTCCCTCTGTAGTTATAAATACCAAACCAGCAACTTTCGGCGTAAGGACTTCAGTTAGTTCAGCACAGCCAACAATACCAACAGCCATTTTAAGCAACATGGGCAATAAGCTGGTGAACAAGTCGACTGCACAAGTTATAATAAAGGGACCCTTAAAACAGCTGCCGGCTGGATCCACACTTCGGCCTGTTATAAGTAGTTCAAGCAGCAGCGGCAACAATGCAACTAGCAGCAGTAGTAGCACTGCAGCTTCGGCGACTACTTCAGCAACTACCGCTGGTTCGACTATACCAACCGGTAAAATGCTTGTTCAAAGCTCTACCGGAAAGCAAATTGTTGTGGCCAGCAGGAATATAATAAAATTATCGCCAAAGCCAAGCACTAGCACGACAACGAATACAAATGCCGCAGTTAGTGGTCTGCATGCGATTCAATTACCGGGAAAGAGTGGGCTGCAGTATGTGCGCGTTTTGCCTAATAATAACAACAGCAGTGCAAGCAATGAAACTAGTACGCAAAAAGTGTCCCTGGGGCGTCCCCGGACGGCCAGCAGCAATAACAGCTCGACTGTTTCAGTGGGCAACACTACCAAAATTGTTATGAAAACAACGGGCGGAAGCATAGTGCCACTACCGTCGATGCAAACGTTGGTTCCCAGGGTAAGTAGTTCAAATTGAAAACCGCAAAATGAAACACTTGAAGGGATTACTAATGATATATTCTTTCACAGCGAGTGCCGGGCGCAACGCCAACTGCGACATATGCTAAGTCCTACAGCAACAGCAGCAGTTTGGACGGTGCACATAAGCATCGGTTATCCGATATCAACGTGCAGATAAAGCAGCTAACTAGCGATGGCGTCAGCGATGCTGGAAGCCCAGAGGCCAAGAAGGCGCGTTATGTTATAGCCATGCCGCATACGTCCACGACATCGGCCACAGGTTCAGCACCGACAACAGCTCCAGCGCCGCAAAAACATGTGCAAAAACTAATGGGAGCACGAGCAACGCAAGTGCAGCGCGTCACGGTGCAGGGCGCCAATATGACGGGTAACAGTAATAACCCTACCCGAAAGGTTTACAATTTGATTACAAAAAGTGATGCCAATGGCGTCAAGTACATGATATGCAACAAGGGCAGCGAAGGAAAGCCATTTTTCCATACGACAATGCGGTGCGGTTATACGCTAGCCGATAGTAAGCTGCGTCGCGCACTGCCTACTCAACAAGCGCGCCTCAAGCAAATGAAACTGCACCGGCAGAGGCAGATGGTGGCACAGGTCAAGCAGCGACAGCAACAGCAACAGCTGCAGAAACACCAGACTACCATAACCAAACCGCAACAACAACAAATAATTAAGTCACTGGCAACGCAGGAAACTAAATCTGCTGTGCCTAGCAAGCCACTATTTGACATACTGAAGCCGCCGCCAACTCCAACGCCGGTAGCTGGAGCAACTGCAGCACTTGACGCCTTGGGTGGTTCTCGACGCAAGCATTGTAACTGCAGCAAATCTCAGTGCTTAAAACTTTACTGTGACTGTTTTGCCAATGGAGAGTTTTGCCAGGATTGCACCTGTAAGGATTGCTTCAACAATCTGGACTATGAGGTCAAGCGAGAACAAGCTATTCGCAGCTGTTTGGAACGTAATCCCAGTGCATTTAAGTAAGTTGCTTAGAGATGAAACTGCTCACACTTGTTTTTTAAATTGCACTTTGCTTATTATAGGCCCAAAATTACGGCTCCCAATTCCGGTGACATGCGTCTACACAACAAGGGCTGTAATTGCAAACGATCTGGATGTCTAAAAAATTACTGCGAGTGCTATGAAGCCAAAATACCCTGCTCCAGTATGTGTAAATGCGTAGGTATGTATCAGACAGACATCAAAATTGTACTGCAAATGTATTTCCTGAAATATTCCCCAATTCCAATGTGTTTTCTTTTATCAATTGGCAGGATGTCGCAATATGGAGGACCGTCCTGATGTCGACATGGACTCAATGGATAGCCTGGCCGATGTGAAATTGCAAACGAATAAAGCAAAAGACCTCAACGGAACATATCTGCAGGACAATCGCTCGAATGTTTATCTTACGAACGACGTAATAGAGGCGACTATCATGTGCATGATTTCGCGTATTGTTATGCATGAAAAGCAAAATTTGCCTATAGAAGACACGGAGCGTGAGGTGATGGAAGAGTTGGGAGAGAGTTTAAATCAAATAATAACTTTCGCCAAGGAGAAGAACGACACATTTCATACGGACGAGCATAAGACGACGGCGGCATAAGCAACAATGAATTCTATTTATATTCTTGAAACTTTCGTTCTTCTGCGTGTAACTTTACTGCACATACTATCTTATCTTATAAGTTTAAAGCGATCTGCCCTGTTTCAATTTCTATGTCTCTTAATTAAGCTTTCTAAAAGTTGACCGAAAAGTGTAAAGTGCAAATAAATTAATATGCTATTGCAGTATGTACATAGATAGCATTTCCATTACCATTAGCAAATGTTATAACAACCTTATCGGATAACACCATTTAGGTCGAAAGTATCCCCACAACCCCGCTAATGTGTAAATAAATCAATAAAAATTTATTAAAGCACTATTTTCAATTATATGTTATTTTATTTTATCAGATATCAAAATCGAATTCTATTTTCGGATTTCACTGGGATTAATACTATAGATTGTCGCAACATTACTACTGCAGTAAAATGAAACATACCAAATGTAAATTGATTGTTATGACTAAAAACTAAAAAAAGTATAACAAGTAATAGTACTCTAGTCGAACTGCTCGACTACGAGATACGCTGAACCCTGCAAAGAGCTTATATTCCATACATGCTTCCACAATTCTCTATCCTATCTAACGGAGGACAAATGTACACAAAATTTTGCAAACGCGCATAAGCACGCGCTCTGCTCTTTCGATGTAGTGTAACCCACTCTTAAAAACTAAGTATAATTTAGTTATCGAAAAATGTATGTACTGCGTATGGCACGAGCATACATTTCAAATTTCGTACGGACAGTCAGACACACAGACGTTCAGGTAGCTGACTTCCCATTTCAAATGAATTCAGAGTATTACTTTTGAATTTTACATAAATTCCGATGATGCCCTAAGTTTTATTACACGATTACGAAGTGAATAAGTTCTCGACGCATTTGCATAATTCTCCCCAGTTGTCGAAGATACTGACGGGGCGTCTTGCAATGAGAATCTCTCTAAGCTCATGTCTTCTTCACAGTCATCCAGTTTATCAGATCCAAGGTCAGCCTCATCTCCACTGACATTTCCTTCCTCAAATGTGAACTGGAAACGACGAACCTTTTTTTTCGCGCTGAATATGACATTCCGATTGGCCGTAGACTGACGTTTTTTGGTTCCTGGTGTTTTTAAAATAGATGTGGGCTGTTCCCTTGGCGGCGTTAACTGGTCGAGGGCTAACTGTTCCGTTGCACCAATAATCGCAGACTTTAATAAACTATTTGCTGCCATGGGTGCTCGCTTTGCACTGCCATTGGCTACGCGAAGTACGGTAGGAACTGGTGAGAAGGATTTACGATCTCGGACAAGAATATGTCGATACTGTGAGCTACGTTTCGGAGTTTGATTTGACTGATTGCTTTCCTCGATTGTTGTTTGAGTTGCCTGCTTTTTTCGGTTTTCTGCAAAAGCCTTACGCAAGAAACACTTCAGGTCCGTGCTTGGCTTAGCGGCAATCTTTCGCTTAGCTATAGGGCCTACTTTGGATTTCGGTTTCGCCAATGTCTCCGTATCTGGATCAATCCAATTATTTGCTTTCAAGCGTTGCAGATTGTCGAATCGCTTATCTACATTTTGACTTTGCAAGCGCAACATATCCCACCACCCCTCCAAGTCGTCAACAAAGACGGGCTTAGAAGCCTCACTTCCATCATTTGGAGGCTGATCTTTACCTGTGGCACCTGATTCACAGCGATCAATTAGACCTTTGAACTGCATAAATTTTTTGCTAGTAAGTAATTTAGTTTGCCCAATAGCAGCATCTATGATATCCTTGGCCCCGGTCTCCAAGAGTCGCTTTTCATTCTGGTTGCTGTATGAAAGCCATTCATCACAGAGACAGTGAAGGCGTTTGATTTCGTTATCCAGCTGGACTCGAAAGTATGTCACAGTGTCCATGATGCGACTCACTGCAACGGCCGTTTCCGAATCGTTGTGACCCATTGCTGTGATATCGTCTAAAATGTTAGTTAAAATTATAAATTGATTGAATATGGATTTATAAATCTCACCATGCCCTGCGCCCAAGGTGTTCTCCGAGTCCGATACTTTCGACGGCTCCGGCAAAACTGTTCTACTCGACTCCCTCCTACCTGCCACCGCGGGTTTCTTGGATGTGTCTCCGTATGGCTTCAATGAATTTATATCATTCTCGAGTGGTTTGTTTTGACTTGTTGCATGAGCTTCAAATGCAGGCGTGGAAAGCGTCTGCAAATTGCATATTTCTTGCAGCTCTAGTTTCTTGGAAAACTTATGCCTAATTTGGTTTTCTCTGCAATGTGGATTTTTAGCTTTCATGCGTGTCGATAGCTCTGAAGATAGAGGGTTGATCCCTTTTCTTTGTGCCAATGTTTTCATTTGGACTGCACGACCCCCTCGACAGTTAGCTCTCGTTGCGGGTGCTTCGAATGGCTTGGATGGCACACTGTTTTCCACTGAACTTTTAAAGGATCGTACTGTTGATTTTGGCGGTGGGCGATTTTGTTTGTGGCTAGTCTGTATTTTCAGCTTTTCCTTTATAGGGTCAGCTGCCATTCGCAGCACTTTTACTGCATGGTTTTCAGTTGGAGCTGGTCGAGAGAGCTGTTGTTGTGTCGCCAGTTTTTTGGTTTGCAGGGATTGAGGCTTCGTTTCGGGGTCTTTTGGTTTTGCTCGAAAGACAAAAGGCCTTACTTGGTTGGATTTAACTGCAGTTGCAGGCGCAATAGAAGACTTCATTGTTGAATTCGCGAATGTTTGTGTCTTTGAAGAGTTCGAACTGGCCAAGAAATCCAATTGGGGTTTCGTCTCAGAGTGCAGTTGAAAAGAGAATGGTCCTGTTGATAACTTAGATATATCTGGATATTTGTAATTTTTCACTGTAGTCAATGGGCTCTTTGGCATATTGTCAAAAACATATAAGGAGCGGTTGTTGTCCTCTTTGTCCGACTCAACTGATGCAGTTGGCTTCGAAGAGGCTTGTCTGTGCTTGCTTCCATTGCCGTTTTTTAGGGAACCTTGGTGCTTATCAACAGCTTTCCACTTGAGGAAGCGTTGCAAATAATTCGCTTGACGTTTAGACATTTTAAGAGTGGTAGAACTTCCATTTTGCAAAGAATTTGTGTTTTCTTTGTCGGTATTTGCAACTGTCGGCTTGAGATTATTTAACTTTTGTTGCTTTAGTGGCAATATTTTCGACGAAGTTTGGCTTATACTTGAGATGCGGTTTCTTTGAAATAGCTCCTCACGTATTTTGCTTCGAGCAACGCGATGGCGTTCTCGGTTAGTTTCAATATGGTTTTGACTTCTCCACTCCCCAGCAGACACCTTAAATAAGTTTTTATGATTTTCCATTTGTTGACAATATTATTGAAATTTTGTTTGATTTATTTTTTTTCTTATTGTTTTTTTTTAAATTATTATTATTACAAATTGAAACCGAGGCAAATAATATCACACCCCCTTTCAATCACAACTGTATTGAAGCGATCGCTTGAGATGCCGCCATTTATATTGTCACTGTTAAATACTTTATTCGTTATACAGAGCTGTTTCGTCAAATTTACTGTTAACTAACAGCTGTTCTCCGACGTCACATTTCTGGCTTCATGCCTGTTATCTGATATTTAGGGATATTCCGGCTATTCCGATCTATAGGGTCTTTCGGTAACACCAGATAATATGCTCGAATGTCAGAATGATTTGTTAATAGACAAAGTTGACTAAGTTTTAACCAAGAGTAATGTTTATTTATATCAACCCATCTAAGTAAGAACATCAATAAGGCATTTGCTCCCACCTGTTGCAATTTCAGAAACAGCGGAGAGAATAAAATATAAAGTTTGCGTTAATAAAAAATCTTAGACGGATCATTGTTGTTCGTTCTCGTACCAATATCCGCAAATGACGTCACACTGTTAACTTAAGTGACCGCTTTGCATTATCTGCTACGCCCACACTTACTCTTGGCGTGTGACCATACTATACGTATTTCAGTTTTATTTAAATACTAAAAATATATATGCGAAGGGGTTCAAATGCGCTTATTTAAGTAAAAATATATTTATTAAGATTTGCGATTTAAGTATATCGCGCCTAAACTACAATAATTTTTTAAAATTATGTGCAACAAAACAAAAAAATTTAAAAATACAAATAAATAATAAAAAATAAGGAAAAAGTCGCCGAATATACCAAAAGTGTTTGTGTTCAATTTAGTGCAGTTTGTGTGTGTGTACGTACATACATAAATACATACATGTATATCTAGAGGGGTTAAAAAAATAACAAAAACAACATCCTAACAACAGCATTGCCAGCTGAAATTACACGATCTGCTTTTAATCGAAATTTATTTTCCCACTGAAAGAAAAGTACCGCACATAAGTATCAATTGTTTTAATATTCGCTGTAATTAATCGAACATAATCTTGACAATGTACGGTTTTTAACACAGTAGTCTATAAAATACACGTTGCTGGCAACGCTATGCAAACCCAGTTCCTCTCTTTCTCTTTCTGTTTTTCTCACACACGCATTCCTATATGTCCGTCATTCTCAGTTGATTCGTCGTGAGTGCCGCTATCACTTTGTGTTTGTTGCTCTGTTGCTGGCCTGGCTGCGGCCCCGTCATCGTTGTCGGTGTATTTTTAATCACTTTTCTCGCTGCCCGTAGCTTTGAAAATATTGTACTAATTTGGAGACGTGCAATCAAATATATGAGTTATTGTTTATATAATAAGTTTCGTTGTGTTGATTTCAAATGCAAACGTAAAAATATATGTACGTGTAAATCACAACAGTTTTCCACTAAGCAAAGAGCAGAGCTAAGAGAGTAGGCACCTAAAAATATTCTCGTATATGTATAAACATATATGTGTATGTGCGTGAGCAACAAGGCTGATAAAAAGTAAATCAACTAAAATTTAAACAAATAGTACTTAGAAAAGAAAAACTTAATACAAATCAACCTATACAAAATGGAAGCAATTGCCAAGCACGATTTCTCTGCGACTGCCGATGATGAACTCAGTTTCCGTAAAACGCAAATTCTGAAGGTAAGCAAATGCATTATGCATAAATATAATAATGAATTGAACCAAGTAAGATAGGAATTCAATTTGCACACATCTTTAGAGAGCGTACGATGCAATGTTATAGATTCCAGTCAGTGGACCCTGTGGAGAATGTAGTCGAGTCCTTTTTCATATATGTATGTATGTACATGTACATACATGTATTTGCATACAGCGCAGCGCACTCACACATGTACGTGTGCATACAGATGTACATATGCATGATATGAGAATATGCATATGCATGCACATAATCATATGTATGTGTGTTTGTCTCATTTGTTGACTGAGTTGTGTACGTTCTCGAAGTTACTTTAAATAACTTTTAGGGTTGTTGTGTATTAGTAATATTTTATTTGTCGCCAGTTTAATCATATCCACAGCACATTCCACGCTATTATGAAAAGGCTCACACAGATACTTCAGTGTGTAGCTCGCGTTCAATTATTTGATAATTAACAACATTTGAAGTTACTCGGATTCATACTGTATATCGTACATATAAGATAACAATACAAATATGTACAATACCTATAACACAACATAACATATGCATACTCTGTACTATCTGAAGCACAACGAAACAAACAAAAATGCTGTCGTTAGCTGGTGGGATGTATAACACTCGATATACGTCTAAACACAGTTAACTTATTTTTAGTATTATATTCGTTTTTCCGGCTGATAAATCCTTAAAAGGAATAAATATTTATAGTTTTTGGTAAACCCATAGAGTAGGTCAACAGAAAATTATTAGATGAAGAGCTAGAGAGTTGCAATTCTGCGTTGACTACCCAAGATCAAAAAGATATGGTAGAAAAAGGAATGATAGAAATGGTCAACAGATTTTGTGACTCCCAGCTTAAATATAATTTGAGTCTCATTAAAATCACAGTTTTAGATATCTAATAATTTTACCGTACACCTGTAGAATATATATGTAGATTTTCCCGAGTTGCCACGCCCCAGTTGGCGTGGAAGCAACATTGTTAAAGGACATTCCACATAACCAATATTCCCGTTTCTTTTCCAGAAGTAGTTTAATTATCGGAAGCTCCGTTGATATATGAATGAACAAAACAAAAGTAGAAAATCTATTACAACACTGAATGAAATTAAGAAAATGTTCTTCAAAGTATATATGTATATATTTCTATGTATATTTGTATTTTTTGAATTTATTGGATTTATGTATGTACTCTTTTCTTTGGCCTAGTCGGAGATGTCCTGCAAGGCCCAAATTCTGTGGCTGAATCTGGTTTTTCTTCCTTGCTGCACTGTTGTCTTTGTCTCAGGCGTGCGCCTTCTGGAGCACCTTTAACCAATTGGTGCTCTTTGTTTTGCCAGGCGAAATATCAGGTTTTTAGCTGTCAGACGATGAGAGCTGCTGACTTCTGGCTGCTGCCAAGTGTTGCCTAGGCTATCTGCTCTTCTTGTAGATCAGTGACTCAGTTTTCAAATTTAATTTCAGATACTTTATATAGTCGCTTTATAACTGTTCGGGTCGATTAATGATGTCAGTGGCTCACTGGATCTACGCTTATCAAACAAATGTTGTTGGTTTATCAGTTGCAGAGCAATCGATGCAGAAGAAATTCGAAAAAAGCGGGAGATTATGAAATTAACTCTACATTGTTTTTATAATATTTAAAACAATGAAACACCTAAAAAATAATTAAATAGTTCTGTCTTCAAATATATCTTAACATTAGTCAAGAATTGAACTTTTTTAAAAAGCAGGATGCTGTGAAAAATTATAAAAAAAAACTGAAGAACTTTTGAAATGTTTGTTAAAGAACTTGTCCTATGAGGCTTTTATAAATAAAACTTCAGAATTAATCAACTCTATGTACATCAGAATATTCCAAAAATTGAATCGAAAATGTTTGTCGTAAGTAGTTGACTATAACATTGCTTGACAGATCCAGCAAAATAAGCATATTATGCGTTTTCGCCATAGGTTTTTAGAAACGTATTCACAACTATGTAAAGATAAACAGATTGTTTTTTTTTCTTCTGTTGATATGTATTGAATCAAATAAATATTTTTTACTTATTTCTAGATATTAAATATGGAGGACGATTCAAATTGGTATCGCGCCGAATTGGATGGCAAAGAAGGGCTTATTCCCAGCAACTATATAGAAATGAAAAATCATGAGTAAACAACATACGATGAAAGTCAATTGCAATTTTATAAAATATTTCTGTATTTCTCATATATAGTTGGTACTATGGACGCATTACACGCGCCGATGCAGAGAAGTTACTGTCAAATAAACTCGAAGGCGCTTTTTTAATACGCATCAGCGAGTCAAGTCCCGGCGACTTCTCATTATCCGTCAAGTAGGCACCGTTATATAGTTTCCCAGCAATAAATGATCCATTCATATGATTTAACAGATGTCCCGATGGAGTGCAACACTTTAAAGTACTACGGGATGCCCAGAGTAAATTTTTCCTTTGGGTTGTCAAATTTAATTCCCTCAACGAATTGGTCGAATATCATCGAACAGCGAGCGTATCGCGATCACAGGATGTAAAATTGCGCGATATGGTACCTGAAGAGGTATGCGTTTTTTAGAGATAATGTCATTGACATACAAACATTTAATTGAATACGATCCATGTTGCAAACTTTATTTAATTTAAAACTAACTTTTTTCTTTTATAATTTATTTTTATTAACTTTGCAGATGCTTGTGCAGGCGCTATACGATTTTGTGCCCCAGGAATCTGGAGAATTAGACTTCCGACGTGGCGATGTGATCACCGTTACAGATCGTTCCGATGAGAACTGGTGGAATGGCGAGATTGGCAATAGAAAAGGCATTTTCCCAGCAACTTATGTGACGCCATATCATTCATAATAATTTTGACCAGGACGCACACACATATTTAAGCATAAACAAAAACCACATAATGAACTACGAAGAAATAGATACACATAAATATATGTACTGTTCAATTATATGACACGAACAAGGGCAAGGCAAATTAATATTGTATAAACCGAATGCATTTTTTACATTATTGACAAGCAGTTGATAGCTGTTACATTCTAAAGTTATGCAAAATTACACGAACTAACACTAAACTGAACAATTAATGAATCCTTTTGTATGGCGAATATATAGAACATCTCACTATATATTATAAATGTAACAATTTATATATATATATATATATATATATATATATATATATATATATATATATATATATATATTTAAGTTCAATGATATGTAACTCTCCACGAACACCACTCTAAATGTGCTATTTATTTTGTGTACGTCGTATCTGTGTGAGAAAGAAATTCATTTATGATAATTAAATATATTATAACAAAATACAGATAAAGTTAAAAAAAAAACAAAACTACCACATACATATTATAAAATAAATAAAATAAAGAACTAAAACTATGACAACAATTTTGCCTAAATGTCTCGAAGCGAAGACATTTAAAATGATTATCATAAATACCCTAAACATATACATTTACATATATTAAACTATCGATATTAAGTATAAATTTGCCTCAGTTGCACCTTGTACGCCTTTATAAAAATTGTGTAAAATTTGGTTTTTCTCATTTAACCATGATTTACGGTTTAAAAATCCTGTTTCTGGCATTTGATATAAATTCGCAAATTCTAAAAAGAAATGCTGAATAAATTTTTGCTATTACTTTTATTTTGGATAAGCTTACTTTGTTGTCATAACTTTTTACCAATTATCTGCACACTTTTAATATTAATATATGCATATATATAATAATAAAAATGAAGTTGCCAATATCAGTAATTACACCGAGAGAAATAAAGTAATATTTTTATATGTATTTCCTAACATAAACGAAAATTAAACAAAAAACGATGTTGCCTCATTAACTTTATTAAAAACTTATTTGGTATTTGTAATTATGTATGTACACTTTAATGGACTACTAACAGGACAAAAAGAGTTTGTTTTAGTATGCAGGTATTGGTATATGATCGGCTTATGATTTATGCAATAAAAGTGTGAATTATGAGATCTTAGGTAACTATCGTACTTATAATGGAATATATCGTGGTTTTAAAATAACTGCAAACTTGACGAAAGCTTCACGTGTTAGACATAAGTATCATTAAAACATCGATAAAAGGTAATCGATATAAATTTCATTGGCCTATGCTTTATCATCACATTATTTTATTTCTTGTCAAAAAATTATTACATTCAGTTATAATAAAAAAAAATTAAATCGATATTTTCACTTTCCTTTTTTCTTTTCATTTTTGGAAAGTTTAGTACATTTACTGCGCGAATGTACGGTCACATTGCATTCGTAGCGACGACGACAGGCATGTCAGGCGATTTGTTACGCGTATGAGAGTAAAAAATAATTGTAAGGCAAAAATATATGTTAGTAAATCGAACACGTATTAATTTATAACTTTTTATCTTAACATAAAAAGCTGAATAAGACTGGTGTAATTCTGTAAAGTAAGGCCATTGGAAGGCTATTATATACTGTTATATACGGCTTATCAAGATAAATTCTGACATCGGAAAACAACACAATTGCTTTGTAGACGTAGTGCATGTACATATGTATATATGCGAGTGAAAATTGCAAAGGCCAGTTAAAGTCGTGAGGAGCGTATGTGTGTGTCTGTGTGCGTAGATGAAAGTGCAATATCGATAATTTACGCGCCTTGCAACACCGTCAATTTCTTCTACGTTTTTTGTTGGTGATTTAGTTGGCTTTACCTTTGCACCTGCTCATCCGAAAATGCCGCTACTTGCCTATAAGGAACAACGCATTCTCAGTCCCCAGCAACTGCGCAAGCTTAGCGAACACAAATACTCGTGCTTCAGCGCAAGTCTGCTGGATCCTCTGCTCCAGCCATGGTGGAATTGGTTGGTTGCCCAAACGCCTCTTTGGCTAGCGCCCAATCTGATAACAATTGTCGGTCTAATACTCAACATTGTGACAACGCTGATATTAATTTGGTGAGTAGTTGTTTTAAATCTTTTTATTGATTACAAAATATATATATATATACGTACACACATACACACAAATAAATAAATATATTCAACCTCATTGCGTGGTTTCTGGGTGGCGTGTTTTCCCATGCGTGCTGAGTAGGTGAAATTAGGTGACAGTCATAGTAAACTAATCTACATATTTCTGTTGTCATTGCATTCCTAAAAAGTTCACTTTCCGCGACCTTGAGAAGTAAATTTATGCTTTATGAAATTTATGTTATTCTTGCGCTGATCGAACTGAACCGCACGATTACAATTTGATGTTATAGACTTCATAGACAGGTTTTAAGTTCTATGTTCTATGTTCTATGTTTTATGAAACTCATTTCATTATCCATGACAACTAAAATCATCATGCCATTCTGATTAGATAGGAAATATCGCTAATGTTACTATTTTTATACCCTGAACCCATTAAAAATGGGAAAAGGGCAGTTGGAGGTATAGCAGACCCCATAGAGTATATATTCTTGATCAGGGCGACGAACCACGTATGTATGCACGCGTCAATCTCAGAAACTATAAGAGCTATAGACTTGAAATTATTTTGCACATCAAATTTGCTTATTACTTTTATAAATATTTTTGTTTTAATAATATTCATTTTAAGCCTAATCGAAAATAAGTTTAAAAACAATCTCTCGTACATCTTTAGAGCTAGAGTGCTCAAAATTATTGTATATCATCATATGAATTTTATACAATTTTGATTTTTGTTATATTTTGAATACCTTCTAAAAGTCAAACGTAAACGAAATATACAGCCAAGTAGATTTTATCTATATGTGTGTACACATACAAGAAATTGTATAATTTTATGTTAGATGTAATCTGTGGAGTATATCTAGTAATGCAAATCGCACGGGTGCCAGTCGGGCACCCCCGATTAAAGTTTTCTTATTTGTCGAGTTCAATTACTAAATTCTTAAACGATTCCTCATTCTGTTTTGTGAAATTAGCTAAATTGAATACATGAAAAGGGAGCAAAAAACCTGGTACACTAATCATTGATCAGATATCGCTGCACTGAATATTATTCGGCTGTTTGCTTCTTACACAAACTGTCAGAATTTTAGAAGATCAATTTAGTTAACCCTATGAGTAAATTATTCTCCAGTACATTTGCGATGTTCGTTGATTGCTTTGATTGAATTAAATTAAAATTTGCATTGCAAATTGATTCCCATATGGTGAAAAAAAAACATTAAAATCAATGCAAAGGACAATTTTCTTTTTAAATGAAAACTGAAAACATTATTTTTAGTTTAAATATGTTAAGAATGAAAATGTGTTTACAGTGAATTTATATTCTATTTGATTATTCATCGTAACTGAATAGTGGCATAAATAATACTAAACGGAAATTAATACCAAGGCTATTAGGGATATGGTGTCTTATATAAACAAATTTGGACGTCTAGTTTCTTTATTAGCAAACCGATTATGGCAATGAATTTCTTTGAATGATACTGAAAAACAGCTTAGATATGCCTAGCGTGCAATTCTACTTGTCTTCACTAACTTCCTATCATATCCTAATTATTTATTGAGGTCATATGTATCAAGATTTTCTTTTAAATTTCAGTTACAGTCCAAACGGAGTCGAGCCGCCGCCACGCTGGACCTGTTTTCTCTGTGCGCTTGGTCTCTTTGTCTATCAGAGCTTAGACTCCATAGATGGCAAGCAGGCGCGGCGCACCAACACCTCATCACCGCTAGGTGAACTTTTCGATCATGGTTGTGACTCCATATCCACTATATTTGTGGCCCTTTCGGCGTGCATATCCTGCCAACTGGGCCACTACCCAAACTGGCTTTTTTTCCAGGTAAACGATTAATTCCACTTGAAGCGTACGCAATCACCCATTTGTTGTCTGTTGCTTTCAGTGCTTCTGTGCGATAGCACTATTCTATTGCGCCCACTGGCAAACGTATGTATCAGGAACGATGCGATTTGGACGCATCGACGTAACTGAAGCACAATTTTCGATTATTGCCATACACTTAGTCTCGGCCATATTGGGCCCCGAGATTTGGCTGACAAAGGTAAGCCGTTTTGGGTGGATTACATAACAACTCAAATATAATGTATATTTCGTTAAGAATACAATTTTCAGCAGTTATTTGATAGAGCTTTAGCATCTAGACTAGACTAGTTCAGAGAGAGAAGCGAAGTGAAGTTATAATTACGTTCTGAAGTTATACATAGATACTTTAAGATGCATTGCCCCATTTATTTTAAAGTTGTATGCGCTTTCCTCGTTTAATTGAGCTTACTTCTTGGCTTGACAATTTGCTATTTGAGTTCGTTAAGTAGTACCATTTCTAGACTTTGTTTAGTAATGATAGTAACACGTTTTATAGAAAATTAAATTAACTAAATTTGACGAAGCTACATGCAACTTTAACTTGACTTAAATAATCTTTTTGTAACCTTTTAATCAGACATGCATACAACATAAAACCAAATGTTTTGAGATAAATTGTAATGGTCTTAATACCTTTTACTTTTATGTTATAAACAAATGCGTACTACTGCCACAACACAAACTGTCTAATCTTCTAAAACAACAAATATTTTATATAAACACACAATCAATCGTTACCAACCGAAAATGTATATATATATATATATATATATATATATATATATATATATATATATATATATTTATAAATATACATATATATGTATATATATATGTAGATTGGCTTTGGCAAGATTGAGCTTTGGTATGGTCCCGCTATAACGACCATTGTGTGTGGTGTAATATCCCTAACATATGTATTTTCCATCGTTGTCGCCGGTGGTGTTGGCAAAAACGGCTCCACAGTTGCTGTAAGTGTAAAACACTCATAAACAATCGAATACTATACACTTAAGAATATAACAGTAAAAGTAAAAAGCACGACTCAAAAAGGTGACTTCCCACAAATTGTCTGCGGCTTTTTTTTTTATCATAATAATATATTGAGCTGGAGTGGAATAAGGTATATTGATGATAATGTTTTAAAAAGGATTAAAACAATATTTTACAAACTAGAGTAATGATCCAAAGCGATTTACTTCTTAAGCTAAAATGAGTTTTGTAAATTCAATAAAACAAAGTCAACGTCAAAATCCACTTTCAATATTTGTTATTATTCTCTAATTTTATAAAGCCCCAGAAATTTGTGTGCGTTGTCCTGTGCTGATCGCAAACGCATACGCAAACACACACAAAACATACACACACACACACACACACACACACACACACACAAGACACACACACACAAGACACAACATACACAGCAAAAATTATTTTGGCTAATAATTTGAAAAAAAAAATCGAAATCGAAATAACTTTTCCGTTCCGGGCGTTTCGTGGAAGCGTGGAGTGGGTTCTTGTTTAAATTCTCCTTGATAACTTCCAATGCTTGCCTTAACTTATTTTACCATTAATATTTTATTTTACTATTAATATATATGTATACTTTAAAATTTTGCGGTTGCTGATGTTCTCAGGCCATGTATAGCCGCTTCTACTTCTGCTTCTACTTCGCATTGTGCTTTAACGCATAATGAAATACTTAAATATTCATTATGTTTTACTCTTGGCATGCTTGAATCCCGTTGACTGCTTATAATATTTATTATAGAGGATGCTAATATTATATTATATGGGCTCCATTGTATTTTGTTTCGTAGGCATTCTTTAAGTATTATTGTCTATTTTTATGTGAATGTATGTCCTCATCAAATTGGCTACTGGTTTTAGTCTGAGCCAACTTATTTTAATCCAAAATTACGTATTTTATTTTAGAATAGCTTAAAGTTAGATTGGCTAAATATTAAAAAAAGTTTAATGTGTCCTTTTATTTGTATGCAGAGCCGAAATTCAATTAACTATTGTAATACTGAATGTATTTAAACTTGATAATTCAACGGAAGGTTTATTTTTTCAAATAGCTAGACGTTTTAAGAATTATTAAATTATCAAATTTGTTATGTTTTCTTTTATGTCGTTATTATTGTTTATTTGTTTTGTTCTGTGATTTTTATTTCCATCTACAATAGATACCTATCGTGGGAGTTTCGTGGAATTATACCATTTTAGTATTTATCACTTTCGGTTATACCTTGAATATAATCAATTTTCAAAAAATGTTTATTGAAGGCGGCAGTGGCAAAAACGGCTCATCAGTTGCTGTAAGCATTGCTATCCATATAACGGAACGACAATCGTTTCAAACCCAAAATTGTATTTACTAATATACTAAATCATTTAAACTAAAACACATATTGGACTAAATCGATAGTTATCTAACATTAATACACGGACACTTGGCTCTAACACTAAACCTATTATGAAAATTATTAACTTAAATATGTTGAACCCATTCATAACGATTATTCGTTTTGTGGAATTGTGTGTGTCTAACTGGGAATAGAAATTTTCTTGGAACCCCCCACCATTATCATTATTTTATATATTTATTCTAAGCACTTATGACTTGTCCGTCTCTTTAAACTTATTGGCATTCCCCAAAATGAAAAGAAATATAATCATTGACGCCCAGAAGTGGAGGAAAGGTAGAGCGTTTGCCCAAAAAGATATAGACCAATGCTCGCCGGATTTGGTGTTTATTTTTTAATAATCAGCGGTGTTGGTAAAGGTGGCGTCGGGAACGCCGACTAAACTAAGTGGAGTTCATATTGTGTGGAAACCACAATAGTTACGTCTTGTATCACCTATAACATCCCGCATTAAATCTTCTTTCATGCTTTTAAATTTCATATCTATTAAGATTACTATTTAATATATTAGTCACTATTAGAATACGTTTTTAGATTTACATTATTAGGATTAATCGATAGTTTAAATTGCAAGCAGCTTAATAGATCGCTTATAATTATAAAATATTTATGGTTATTCAGACAAGATGTTTTGTTTGTAATTTTCGAAAAATTCAATTTTCTTTCTGAAATATATTTTTCGATGTTAACCGACTGTCTATCGAAATCATTATCAATGTATTTGATTTTCTATCTTAATTATTGTTTTTTTTTTTCAACTCTCTAAAATATTGACAATAAATTTTTAAAAATTTATCAATTTAATCAGATGCCTTATCTTGAGTGTGAAACACGCTGCTTGCCGTTTTATATGGCCAGTGGAATTGACTTGTGTTTAGCATTACGTTACTCTAAATCCATTTTGAACGAAGGCTGTGGAAAGAATGGATCATCTGTTGCAGTAAGATTTAACATATTCGTATAGCACAAAACACGAAGCCATTCTTATTGGTTTGATTTCTAGACAAGTAGACGAACTTACTCTAGGAAGAAGTATTGTTCATAGTTTTCAATTAGAATTTGATGTGGTTGATTACTTATTTATACCCTTATAGACAACTATTAACTAATTGTAAAGAACTTTGTCTGCCACTAATAAAACAAAATTAATTTGACTTTAATTGTTATTTAAACATACAATATTTTAACGTAAATCCTTTACCTACCAACGGATATGTTTAGTTAAATCTTTTTGGGACTGTAAGGGTACACCTCTTCGGTAATCCGAAGCTATTTGTGTTTTATTTATGTTACTTTCTTGTAACTGTGTTTTATATTGTTGCATGTCCCCATATATATTTGTTTGTTATCATTACTGATTAAACCATTTGGTATTGGATAGCTTAACTAATACTTTCCTTTGTATCTGGCTTGACTTACACAACAAATATCCCACCCACCCACTTACCACTTATTCACACCCACTAATTAGCGCTAGACAATATAATTTCTTTACTTGCAAACACATATTTCACATAAAGCCAACAAAAATAAATTTTGTTATTGGACAACACGTTTGCTGTGGATTTGCAAAAATTGCAGTAATTTGCAACTCCACTCAACTGACAACTGACAACTGACGTGGCACATATTTGTTCTGCAATAAAACCTATTTTACTAACGAACCTTTCCCAACTATATAAAGGGTACCAGTGTACTGTCGCCTAGTATACCATTGACTCTAGTGGTCCTACCGGCGCTTATGATTGCACAAAAATCCCCGGATAATATTTTTACGGAGCACGCTTCGGTTTTTATTCTGGCTTTTGGCATGGTAGCGGCTAAAATTACCAATAAATTAGTGGTAAGTTATTGCAAGCAAAAACATGGATATGAATTAGACATCTAGTCAAATATAATGTCTATTACTATTACTATTCCTTTTGCAACTCAGATTGCCCACATGACGAAAGCTGAGATGGAGTACTTGGACTGGTCCTTGCTGGGTCCTGCACTATTGTTCCTTAATCAGTACTTTAACTGTATTGTCCCAGAGATTTGGTTGCTTTGGTTTACACTAGCCTGGGGTACCCAGGATTTACTGCGCTACTGTGCGCAGGTTTGCTTAGAGATTTGCCAGCATCTGCGCATCGACCTTTTCAGGATACCGCATAGCGCTAAGGTCTCGAACACCACTTCGGTGGGCAGCCAGATCAATTTTGGAGCTGACAAAAATGGTAGCACATCACACCGAAAGTCTAAAAGCAAACTGCACTAATTACATGTTGAATCGGTTTCATTCAAATTCATAAAACTATATATTAAATATATTTGGTGTTAGAGGAAGTTTAAAAAAATTTTAAGCTTAACCAAACCAAATTTACCGTCGAAAAGTTAAAATAACAAATAATAGTATAGTTAATTTATAAATGTTGTAACCAAAAAGATAAAAAGAACTGGAGGCAAATCTAACTATATATTTATATGTATAAATATATTTTATATAGTTGTGTAAATTGTAAAAACTATTATACTGTAGCCTGAAAGTTTTTTATATTGTGCTAGATATTATTTAGTGCAACAAATAAAAATAAAAATATAAATAAATAAATCAAATGCCAAAACTCAAATAACTTTTAAATCAAAGAGAAACAGCTAAAATGAAAATTTCCGATTCCTTCATTTAATAATGATTTTCTTTTATTTCATTGAGCCCCTGATATTGGATTATGTTTCTGTTATATTAATATTATTACTATTTAAATTCACGTATGAATTAGAGCTTTGTCCTTATACAATAAGATGAATCTGCATGTGTTGAGATAGTATAGCAAACATGTAAAATAACTTCTCATTCTAAGTGATCACTACAGACTAGGGAATACATTTTTTTGTCAGTCCCCCTATAGCACGCTCAAATGAAGTTTGATTAAAGAATTCCATAAGTATTTTTGTTGTTTAATATTATCGACTTAAAACCTTATAGATATATCAAACAAGAGCTTGAGCCTGAAAGCTGATAATTTTTAAACTACATTGATTACACGTCAATTATCACACGCACGTGGCAAGCAGCGATGAGCAGCGTAAAAAACTATATATATAACTATATGTGTGCACATATACATCCAGCATTTCTGAACAGCGAATTGAGTTTAGTTTTGCCAGATGGCGCTCAAAGTGTGAAGTACAAGTTGCGGATTTGCCATAGCCCAGAAATCATATTAGTTGAAGATCTACCTCTTGCAATTTGGAATGTACACGCTATTCGATCACCCTAGATTAAAGAGATATGACGGATATATCTACGCCCATGGGGGGCGTGTCAAATCGGATAAAACTGTAGTTTCAATGCTAAAAATCGGCACGATAATTAAAGATTGATGAATAATTAAATGTTATATTCTGAATACATAGTGATTTTTCAAATTCGACTAAAATTGCAGCATATAAAACTTTAGTATATATACTCGAATATACCGCAAAAATATATATCATACAGTTTTAGAGCTAGAGTTAAAAATTGGATAGTTGAATTACTTTTTGGGGGCGTGGCGTATCGAAAATACTTTCTAATTTTCACATATTTGGAGTGTAAGCATCCACATTTTATAGTTACGCGACGTTCCTAAGAACTTGCCAAATATTAAATGTCCACGCCCACTGGGGGAAAAGTTTGTAGCGCCAAGCTGCAGATTTCATATGTCTGTGCCACCCATATTAATAAGCATAATAGGAATTGATAAGACGACAAACTGCATTTCTAAGAAATATATGTAATTCGATATTAAATCGTATAGCCTAGGTCAGTTATGGTGTTTTCCTTTTCGAGTGTGCGGTCAGGTCAATACCCCCAAATATCGTACACACCAAATTAAATTGCATTCATGCGATATTTATTTCTGTATACAACACAGTATTCAATTCGATAAATTCAAATAAATTTAACTATTTAAAAGATTAAATATATTCATTATTTTATTTTATTTTCTTAGGAATATAAATATCTTTTTATTTTTTTGTTTTCGTTTTCTTTTCACAAATTGTGAACTAAAATTACAAAATTTATAGTATAGGCTAATTACTAACCTTTTATTTTTAGATATTAATATATAGTTATTTAGTTAATTGATTTTTTTTTTTTCAAATAATATATGTTTTTTTGGGATAAATTTTAAGGCATGTAAAACCCCGTAAAAAAGTAAACTAGCTTATGACAAAGTGGCTAAGCCAAATCATTATTATGCAGATTTATTGATTCTTCACATCTATTAAAGAAGTTTTGCGATAGTCGACTAGTCTATTTTCTACTATTTCAATATTGGCTTGCCAGTGTAAGTTAAGAGGAGAGTAATGCCATTCTGACAAATCTGTAGTTGGTGCACTGTAAAACATAACTGCATGAACAATGGATCTGAACAAAAACATTTTGTTTTCTATATTTAGTCTTGAATTTCTAGTCGACAGTCTCGACTGGAGCACTCTTACTTGTTTCCTTTACGTATGAGGAGGCTGTGCTAACTGAGGGTAAGCGCTTTAAGGAGTACATATGTGTATATTGGAGTCCAGGTCTAGGTATTAAGTTTATTTTTCTTAATGTTAACAATGTGTAAGAATTATTTTAGTTTGGTGTTTACAAACTACTTGATTCTGAAAGTAAATGTTCGAAGGTCTTATTTCATTTCGTATCTCTAGTCGGACAGCCCCGGCTAGAGCTTACTTGTCTAAAATTATTTAGTATTTGGTATTCACTGTTATTTCTTGTTTAAATATGTACAGTTAGACCTACAAAAATTACATGCATTTAATACAATAAACAGTTGGTTGTGTAACATTTTAAATTCGTACAAAAATCACATTAATCTAGCATGTCAACACCATATCGTTGAAATTACGTGTAGGTGGATCCATATTTTATTTGCTTGTTTATAAAAGGGTACAATTCATTGCCTTATCGGTAAGCATATACAATTTGCCCGGTGTCTGTATGTACACAGAGTTTGAAGCGTTGTTTCAGAGATTACCATAGGTTTTACAGAAATATGCGACCAATGCCATATCGCGCACCTCTAATGTGACACGACTTCGGTATTGGGTCAGCAAGTAAGCATCTTGGAAGCGCTGCGTTATATACATCTCTGTTGCGGTCTGCACGGCCTCCAGAGCGCCTTTGGTTATTTGAAATGGCGTTTTTGAATATTGTAGCATAATTTCGCGCAATAGACGTGCAAATGGTAATCGTGGTATCATGAAGCCTTGTTGCTTTTGTAAATTTTCAATTTCACGGTGCAATTTTTTTAAACGATGTTCTGGAACATTTTTTTTGCGTCCCGACGGTTTGGCGCGTGCTGGCGGTTGCTTGTGTTTATTTTTGTTGGGGGATGCAGCTTGTTGGCGCTGGGTTCTAGGATTGTGTCGTTTTGGAGTGGCTGTCACCGGAGGCCAGTTTTCTTCATCGGCGCTGTCATCTGTCGACGCCGTGTTTTGAGCACGCTCTCCCAAAGAGCTCTTTCGCAGCGTCGAGCATCGACGAGGAAATGTGTTTAATTTTGCTAAACGACTAGTGGTAAATTCTAATCCATAGTCAGTTTCGTTCTCATGCTCCGGTGTTTGGAATGCACTTTCTTCATCAGAAGCAATGACATCTGAATGGGTTGTTTTTGCCTTTGGATTAGTTGGTAGTTTTGCAGCTCGTCGTCCCATGTTCAAAGCGTATAACAAATAAGCAAAGCCTCAAATCTTGTACACGGCTAGAAAACAAACTGAATTCCCGCGCTTTTAAGCATTGTTGTTTAGAATAAGAATGAATTACACAACACTGCAGTGCATTAATTAAAAATACTATTGTTGCACTTCAATGTAGTATTTTTAGTAGTTTTTTGCCTTTATATATCCACTTTTTATTTTACAAAACGGCCACACTGTCATTTTTTTTTATTATTTATTATTGAACTTAAAATTTGAGATGTCAGAAGATAATATTCATGGCAGAGAATATGTATTGGATGGAGACTCTGAGCTTCGATTCGAAATCGAGCAAAAAGATGCCAAAGTTTCCGTGACGGTGTGTTATTAAATTGTTAAATTTGGTAGTATAACACATTTATAAATCGTGTTGCAGCTCATCTCTGGGTTCGCAGAACTCTTTGGCACCGAATTGGTAAAGAAAAAGAAATATGAGTTCAGTGTTGGAGCAAAAGTGGCTATATTCACCTACCAAGGCTGCGTGTTGCAAGTAGCAGGCAAAATGGATGTGTGTTATATATCTAAAGAGACACCAATGGTGCAATACATAAACTGTCACGCAGCATTGGAGCAGTTTCGAATTGATGCCGAAGAACACGATAAACGGGGCCCAGTTATTCTAATAGTAGGTCCCATGGATGTGGGTAAGAGCACACTGTGTCGTATTCTGTTGAACTATGCGGTGCGTGTAGGCCGACGACCGCTTTATGCAGACCTGGATGTGGGCCAAGGAGCCATTTCCATTCCTGGGAACATAGCCACTATCCTCATTGAACGACCAGCCAGTGTTGAAGACGGATTTGCAAAAACAGCGCCTTTAGTTTACCATTTCGGTCACAAATCGCCTAGTGGTAACAGCGTACTTTATAATGCTGTAGTATCGAAAATGGCAGAAGTAACACTGCAATCGTTAGACGCCAATAAACGGAGTATGTATATGTTTTATATGTGACTTTAATGGCTTTAATGGGTTCTATTTCAGCCAAAAGCTCAGGCATTATTATCAACACATGTGGTTGGGTTAAGGGCCACGGCTATAAACACTTGCTGCATGCAGCCCGAGCTTATCGCGCTCGAGCGATTTTTGTATTGGACCAGGAGCGTTTGTACAATGACCTGTTGCGGGATGTGCCGAGCAACGTTCATGTTGTCCTCTTGCCAAAAAGTGGCGGCGTGGTAGAGCGTAGTAAAGAATTACGGCATGAATCGCGCGAGCAGCGTATAAAGGAATACTTTTATGGCAATGTGCGTACGCCTTTTTATCCATTTTCGTTTGAAGTGAAATTTCAAGATTTACGGCTATACAAAATTGGTGCTCCCCCACTGCCCGACTCCTGTATGCCCATTGGCATGAAAGCGGAAGACAACAAAAAGAAAGTCGTAGCGGTTACACCGACGCCGTCTCTACTGCATCACATTCTTACGCTTAGTTTTGCAGAGTCTACGGATGAGAATGTCATTGGCACTAATGTTGCTGGATTCTGTTGCGTGTAAGTTAACTTCAAATCAAAGTTATTTAAAAGCGTTTTCAATATATATTCAGCATTTTGTTTGCTATTCTGAATCTTTCGTTAAAGTACGGAGGTGGACCTGGAAAGACAATCTGTAATGCTGCTCTCCCCACAACCACGACCTTTGCCACCCAACGCGTTGCTACTATGGTCTGAACTACAGTTTATGGACAATCATGCCTAACATATAAGTTAATTAAGACATAGCTTGTTAATAAAACTATAAATGCATTGTTTTTCGTCTAGTTATATTTGGTGGGATGTATAAAAGCGCTGTCATTTTAGTAGAAGAAATATAAAAAAAATTTTATATAGGAATTCTTATATTATTCAACTTGAATGAATAATAAATAAATTAAATGTGAAAATAGGGCTATAATTTTCGGTATAGTAAACGTTTCTCTTTTTTTAATTTTAAACGAAATATAATATTCATAAATACGATTATTACTCGATTGCAATATATATTGTATATCTGAATGTGTGCTCGATAGTTCGAACGATGATTTACTCGTCAATTGTAATTCTATGTGCCGTTTATTTCCAGTGCTGCCATCTTGTTTTCCTGACATCTGTAACGTTTTACAAAAACCTGCTACCACTAACCATACAATAATAGACTGGTCATTCATAACAATATTATTCCACACAGTGATGCTAACCAGTGGTTAAAATAGTAGTATAATAACAGTTTATAAAATGTTAAGACACGATTGAGGGATAGTAGGTTATGCAAAGCGGCCTGCTAAGTTGCTGTCGCACTCTTATGTGACGTTATTCCTATGGAAAATGTAGCGCGCGTAGATTGTTGTATGAAAATTAAACAATTTTGATAGTGTTATCTATCTTACTTATAATTACAAATTCTATTTAGTTTTAGGAATCGGGCAATACAAGGGTTTTACTACTTTTCTTTTTATTATTGCTCAAGTCCATTAGCTCCCTTGACTTTCTTGATAAATTGACTGAAAATGCGACGTCACAAATGGCCTGTTAATTAACATTAAATTAAGGGAACTGCTCTTTACATAACCTGGTGTCTTTAACAGTGATGTTAAGGTTATTTCTGCTGTTATGATTGCTGAATTGCTGAACTGGAGTATGGCTGCTTGCATGTAGTATCGAGTAGTATCGAGCGTGGAATAGAAGCATCACAAGGTTTAATAAATAAAAGTTATTCAAATAAAGTACAACAAAATGGCTTCCGCGTCGCGTTCTGTGTGTCTTGTTAGTTGTAAATAAAGTTTTCTTTGTTGGCTCGCGCAGTATTTTATAATGGAGTGTACGTCGCCTTTTTATTTGTGTGTGTTGCTCCAAGTGTAAAACATAAAGTTCCAACGAGCTGTAATTTAAGTGCATATTTAACGAATTTCCTCACAAGTGACATTATGACCTGCAGTAGAGACTCATGAAACGTTTTTCTATCGAGCCCGTGTATTGTTTTTTAAATATCAAAACTCTGTCAGCAAAATCAAAATCGAAAATTAAAATAACACCGACCCACAGCACTTTACCGTAACAACGGCGCATTGCCTGCAGAAGCAAAAACAAGAACGGAAATGAGACAAGGCCGCGACGAGTCGTACACAGCCCAAACAACAAACCAATATCTGCATTAACGATTGCCATTGCACTGATCTGTGTGATAAAATGCAATACACTTGTGCTTAGGACGATTACAAATTTCAGCGAAGTCCGATTGATCGATCGGCTTTTCTCCTCCGACTTTTGATTTCCAATGATTTTGCGAGCACTTGGGTCGGTGCGTGTAAAATGACTCGTCGTCCACACAGAAGTGATTATAGTAATATTAAGTTTCAACAATTGTTCAAAAGAACACCAACAAAATGCGACATCAGTTCCAGCAAAATTTCCCACTTTAATTGTGTTATACGAATTTTCATACTTTGCTGCTGCATCTCTACAAGTCTTCAGTACAAAAATGGTAATATGTGAGAATATTTAAGCTCAAATATAAAATATCCAGCTCTCAATTTAAGTTGTAGTTTAAGCTCAAATATTATTACATCTAGTATAGCTAAAAAAAAGCCGGTGGCATTAATTTCGTATCTGGTATTGATTTAATTCAAACGGATTACAAATGTTGAATAGAAATCTCTCAAAGCATATAGCTCGCTGTCCAGTTGTTTGGGGATCTAACGTTAGAGGGCGCACATGTCAACATGCTGCAATGCTGATGGCCTCGCATCGAGCCCTTGTCGCGGATCAACTTGAATGCAGCGCAGAATATACGAAAAAAGCATTCAAAAAGTATCATCTTCAGCGACACTTGATTTCTAACAAGTTGCGTATCCGTATGCGATTGCTCATCTCAGCTTCTTCCCGTGCTTCTGTTTGAGTTGGTTCTTGTTGTCCTTATAGAGACTCCCTTACATGTCTGTGTTCTGGTTGTCGTTAACAAAAAACGTTTAAGGCGAGGCAGGCAATCAGATTCTATAACAACAATATGCTGAATTTTGAGTATTGGCAGTTATTATTATACCCTGAGCCCATTGAAAATGGGAAATCAGGGTATAATGGTTTTGTGAAAATGTATGTAACAGGCAGAAGGAGGCGTGCCACACCCCATAAAGTATATATATTCTTGATCAGCGCGACAAGACGAGTCGATATAGCCCTGTCCGTCTGTCCGTCCGTCCGTGTGAACGCTGAGATATTTTTAAGTACGCAACGTAGAGACTTGAAATTTTACATGAATACTCGATAATACCATACGCTGCAAAGCAGTCTCGACTAGAGCACTCTTACTTGTTCATGTTGTATTTGGTAATGGTGTGATAGAGCAGACAAATTGCCTAAAATACCATACGTTGCTTTTGTGTTATGTGTATGGAGTATCGAGATATAAGTATAAGTGGAATAATCCTCTCATATACCTATGTGTTTTATTCAAATATATTTCAAAATGCATTAAAATAATATTAAAGCTCATGTAGCTTTTTTAGCAATGCTGCTGTTTTGTGTTATTTGTACTAAGATGGAGTTCCTCCTATTATTATTCCGCTAAAACCTGAATGAAGATTTAAGTCTTGATCAGTGTAAGTCGTAAAAATGTGTGGAGAGCAGCAAAATACCTTCGAACGAGATTATGTTATTGATTAAAACCCCTTTTAAAGTCTGCTATAAATTTAGATCCTGTTCAGCTTTAGGGCTAGTGTCTCCAAACTTTTATTTGGTTTAAGGTATATTTTATGCTATTTTGATTTTTGTTATTTTTCGGATACCGGTTCGAATTTCTCAGTAGAGACCCCAAAACATTTTTCTATACATACACATACATACATCGAAACTCTTAGCGATTTTTCTATGCGTGGTGTTCACGTATTTTTAGTCACTTCCTTAGATTTGTATTTGATATTTGAAATTTATAAGTTCCTATAAGTTATGTTGGACACAAGTTGTTGAGCATATTTAAGCACGCAGTTCTTACTGAATGGGCACCTTCGATTAGATTGCATACTTTAATAATGTATAAGTATAATATTTGAAGACAATCAAAAAACGACTGCCTAAGATGAGAATGATTGACAGTAGCTCTGTCTGTGCAGGGCTGAGGGTACGCCCTACGAGTAGGTTTTATATATTTTGTTAAACTAGTAACTTAGTTTTTTATAGACATGGAACTTCAATTTCATCCTTCAAGTTGTTCATTCAAACCGTAAGAACAGCGCTTAGTCAACAATGGCTGTCTACCGTTGGGTTTGCCAGTCAGTCAGTCAGGAGTCAGGAGTGACTCCCTTGCACACATAGTCGCTGTTCTCGCTACATACGTTTGTAGCCAACCAAACCCTCTGCACATTTAAATAGCTGCAACTGGCAGAGATAACCACCTGTGCAGGTGCTCTCAACCAGCGTTGCTCGTAGCCAAATGCTCCCACTCTGCGCGACTGTCGTTGGAAGAAGTAGTTGGGAAAACAGGGTGGGCTGGGGTTGCATTAATGAACAAGCATGCAGAAATGCTCACTTAAAGTTGCGCAGCCTCGGCTTTTTCCGTTCTAGAAAAGAGTACTTGCACTCATTTAGCACTTAAGTGCATATGGTTATTGCACCGCGGCCTCTACCACTTATGTGATTTATTATGAAGTTGGAATTGTTCACTAACTTGTAATATACTGCACTCGTTCTGCTAAATCAACAAACAAATAAGTAAATAAATCAAATTAGACTTAGTGGCAAAAAATGTATTTGTCGTTTAGATTTTACATTTAGGCCTTGGATTAGACGGAGCTTTGCGTAAAATTTGGATACATTCTTGGGTATATTCCAACAGACGAACTGGCTGAATTGAATCATCTGCTGATCTTGATACAGATCTATAATCTTTCTGTAACATATATACACATATATTTGTATATTTTGTTTTTCACAGATTGTAAAAAAACTTAAATTTTCTTTATTAAATTACATTCGTTTGTCTTAAAATGTTGAAATTAGTTTAATATTTTTATTCAAATTTGATTTTTTTTATCTGATCCCCTGATGCCATTGAAAATGGGAAATCAGAGTATAATGATTTTGTTAAATGTATAAAACAGGCAGAAGGAGGCTATAAAGTATATATATTCTTGATCAGGGAGACCAGCTCAGTCGATTTAGCTCAGGCCATCTGTCTGTCCGAATATGTTAACACATCGATATGTGAATAAGTTTGCATTTTTATAAAATCCCATTTCCATTAAATCGCGTCTATGTCCAGGGGTCTAGATTGTTGATTATTGATTGTTGATTGATTAATGGTATTATCTGGTGTACAATAGATTATGTGTCTTTTACAAAATCAGCAATCATCGGGTTGTTAACAAAATGTGCTTACGATACCTTCTAAAAACTGTTTTTATTTTTAGTCCACGGGCCATCAGTTTCTTCGTCGACATCTTCCACTGCTCAACAGTTTGTCAACACACCAGCAACGCTTTTATTTACTACTCGGCACGACATTCAAGTGGCTAATATAACGAAGCCAACGGGAGGTCCACAAGTCGATGTGATTGTTAAAGATTTGGCTGATGCGATGGCCATAGACTTTTATTATGCCAAAAATTTGGTATGCTGGACAGACTGCGGCCGTGAAATTATAGAATGTGCTTCGACAAATTCCTCCCAGCCCCTGGCCAAGGCTGCCAAACAAACTGTGATATCAACGGGTCTGGATAAACCGGAGGGTCTAGCCATCGACTGGTATACGGATAAAATCTACTGGACGGATGGTGAGAAAAATCGCATTGAAGTAGCAACAATGGATGGCTGCTACCAAAAGGTCCTTTTCTGGACGGATCTTGATCAGCCCCGTGCTATAGCCGTAGTACCCGCCAAGCGGCTACTGATATGGACAGACTGGGGGGAGTATCCCAAGATCGAGCGTGCTGGAATGGATGGAGACCCTTTGTCACGTATGACTCTAGTGAAGGAAAACGTTTTTTGGCCGAATGGCTTAGCTGTTGATTTACAAAGCGAACTGATTTACTGGACGGACGGAAAGTATCGTTTTATTGATGTCATGAAACTTGATGGAAGTAATCGGCGCACTATAGTTAACAATCTGAAGTATCCATTTAGCTTAACATACTTCGAAAATCGCTTATATTGGACAGACTGGTTACGCGACTCTCTAAATGCATTGGATTTGCAAACTAAGGAGCTAAAAGAGCTTATTGATACGACAAAGGCACCCAACTCTGTTCGTGCGTGGTCGCCGTCGCTTCAACCGTTTGAAAATAATCCATGCGCTGAGAATAATGGCAACTGTTCCCATTTGTGCTTACTTTCGACTAATGCGCAAGGCTATAGGTGTGCCTGTCCCACGGGTGTAAAGCTGTTGACTCCTAAAACTTGCGCCAATGATTCGCAGGAAATGTTATTCATAGTGCAACGCACTCAGATTAGCAAAATATCGCTTGATTCGCCCGATTACACTATTTTTCCTCTGCCTCTTGGCAAAGTCAAGTATGCTATTGCTATAGATTATGACCCTGTTGATGAACATATCTACTGGTCTGATGTAGAGGCCTATACCATAAAGAGGTCCCATGTAGATGGAAGCGGAATTACTGACTTTGTTACCTCTGAGGTACGACACCCAGATGGCTTGGCATTGGATTGGTTGGCACGTAATCTTTACTGGACGGATACTGTGACCGATCGCATTGAGGTATGTCGTTTAGATGGATCAGCGCGTAAGGTACTTATCTACGAGCACCTAGAAGAGCCGCGTGCCATTGCTGTAGCTCCATCGCTTGGCTGGATGTTTTGGAGTGATTGGAACGAGCGCAAGCCCAAAGTTGAACGTGCTTCTCTGGATGGCTCTGAACGCGTTGTGCTTGTTTCAGAGAATCTTGGCTGGCCTAATGGCATTGCTCTGGATATTGAGCATAAAACAATTTACTGGTGCGACGGAAAAACCGATAAAATAGAGGTAGCCAATATGGACGGATCGGACAGACGCGTAGTTATCAGTGAGAATCTCAAGCATCTGTTCGGACTAAGTATCCTGGATGATTATCTTTACTGGACAGATTGGCAACGTCGTTCGATTGATCGAGCCCATAAAATCACAGGCAACAATCGTATTGTTGTAGTTGATCAATATCCTGATCTAATGGGCTTGAAAGTAACGCGACTTCGCGAGGTGCGTGGGCTAAATGCCTGTGCTGACCGTAACGGTGGATGTTCTCATCTGTGTCTAAATCGACCACGGGACTTTGTCTGCCGCTGTGCCATTGATTATGAACTGTCAAATGACAAACGCACATGTGTAGTGCCAGCCGCCTTTCTATTATTCTCTCGTCAGGAGCATATTGGTCGGATATCTATTGAATACAATGAGGGTAATCACAATGATGAGCGTATTCCCTTTAAAGACGTACGCGATGCACATTCGCTGGACGTATCAGTAGCTGAACGCCGTATTTATTGGACGGATCAAAAGGGTAAATGCATATATCGTGCCTTCCTCAACGGATCTTTTGTCCAGCGCATTGTAGATTCTGGTCTGATAGGGCCTGATGGCATTGCCGTTGATTGGCTCGGAAATAATATATACTGGTCGGATGCGGAGGCACGGCGCATTGAAATGTCTCGTCTGGATGGAAGCAGTCGTCGGGTACTACTCTGGAAAGGTGTTGAAGAACCTCGCTCTCTGGTACTAGAGCCTCGACGTGGCTATATGTACTGGACAGAGTCTCCTTCCGATTCCATTCGTCGCGCCACAATGGATGGGAACGAACTACAAACAATTATAGCAGCTGCTAATCACGCCGCAGGTTTGACTTTTGATCAGGACACTAGACGTATTTATTGGGCAACGCAATCGCGACCAGCAAAGATTGAGTGCGCCGACTGGGATGGAAAACGCCGACAGTTGCTAGTAAATAGTGACATCGATGAACCTTATGCTGTCTCTTTATATCAAGACTATATTTATTGGAGTGACTGGAACACTGGAGATATTGAGCGCGTGCATAAAGTAACAGGACAAAATCGCAGTCTTGTGCACTCTGGAATGACATACATAACTTCACTACTAGTTTTCAACGAACAGCGGCAGACGGGCGTCAATCCCTGTAAATTAAATAATGGTAACTGTCAACACTTATGCGTTGCTCAGCCCAGCAAACGAGGCATGACCTGCGCTTGCCCCACCCACTACCAGCTTGCCAAGGATGGCGTGTCTTGCATTCCGCCACGGAACTACATCATCTTTAGCCAGCGTAGTAGTTTTGGCCGCTTGCTTCCAAATACAACGGATTGTCCCAACGTGCCATTACCGGTGTCAGGCAAGAATATAAGGGCTGTTGATTATGATCCCATTACGCATCACATATATTGGGTAAGCATGTAAACATTCTTGAAGTGATCAAGTTTGTTCGTGTGGTCATTCATCCAATCACACTAGTTTTAGATACTTTATCTATTCCATAGAAAATAAAATCAATTTTTTGACTTCCTTATCTTGTTAGATCGAAGGACGCAGTCATAGCATTAAAAGGTCTTTGGCTAATGGTACCAAAACTACTGTGCTAGTCAATTCTGGGCAACCATTCGACATTGCGATAGATATTATTGGTCGTTTACTCTTCTGGACGTGCTCCTACTCTAACAGCATCAATGTAACCAGGTACATAAAATTGAATAAATTAAAATTAATCTTTATTAAATAATTTTATAAAACATGACTATACACATTTAGCTTTCTTGGAGAGTCGATTGGTGTGATTGACACTGGGGATTCAGAAAAGCCCCGCAACATTGCTGTACATTCCATAAAGCGTTTGATCTTTTGGTCGGATGTTGGCAGTCATCAAGCTATTATAAGGGCACGTGTCGATGGCAATGACCGCATGGAACTAGCTTACAAGCTCGAGGGTGTCACAACCATTGCATTAGATCAACAGTCTGATATGATTTATTATGCACATGGAAAACGAATCGACGCAATGGATATCTATGGGAAGAACCTGTAAGTGGACAGTATGCCTAAGCTCATATTAAAACTGACAGAAGAAGTAGAAATTCGTTAGTATTATAACCAGATGTACAGTTTATTAACATATTCTATTACTTTTAGAAAAACACTTGTGTCAATGCACATCTCGCAGGTTATCAGCATTGCGGCGCTAGGTGGATTTGTCTACTGGTTGGACGACAAAACTGGAGTAGAACGAATCACAGTAATGGGGGAACACCGGTCAGCGGAGCTTCAGCGATTACCACAAATTACGGATATCCGTGCTGTGTGGACGCCGGATATAAAATTGTTCCGTAACCATACCTGCTTACATAGCAATACCAAGTGCTCACATATTTGCATAGCAACCGGCGAGGAGGTGGAGCGCCCACACGAAATTTGTTCATGCCCCAAACATTTGATGTTACTCGAGGACAGGGAAAACTGTGGTGCTTTGCCTGCCTGTGGTCCTGGTCACTTTACTTGTGCAACACCCGTGGCAGGAAATAGTGATATGAACAAAGACTGCATACCGGCTTCATGGCGTTGTGACGGGCAAAAGGATTGTCCTGACAAGTCAGACGAAATTGGATGTCCCTCTTGCCGAGCGGATCAGTTCAGTTGTCAGTCTGGAGAGTGCATTGATAAATCACTTGTTTGCGATGGAACTACAAACTGTGCCAATGGTCACGATGAAGCAGACTGCTGCAAGCGACCAGGCGAATTCCAATGTCCTATTAATAAGGTAAGTACACAAGTACATTTTAAGTGGACACAAAGTAGAATGGAAAAATCTAACGTTGATTTGTTGTAATCATCCCTAGCTTTGCATCTCTGCTGCCCTGCTGTGTGATGGCTGGGAAAACTGTGCTGATGGAGCTGATGAATCTGTGGACATCTGTCTACATCGTCGAATGGCCCCAGCATCTGATAAGCGCATTTTCATGATATTAATTGGAGCCACAATGATAATAATATTTTCAATTGTTTATCTGCTGCAATTTTGCCGAACGCGCTTAGGGAAAAGACGCACAGAGCCCAAGGATGACCAGGCCTCAGATCCTCTATCTCCCTCGACGCTGACTAAATCACAAAGAGTTTCGAAAATTGCCTCTGTAGCAGATGCGGTTCGCATGTCGACCCTAAACTCTCGAAACAGTATGAACTCGTATGATCGCAACCACATAACAGGTGCCTCGAGCTCAACGACTAATGGCAGCAGTATGGTTGCATATCCAATTAATCCACCACCTTCGCCCGCAACGCGTTCGCGTCGTCCCTACAGGCACTACAAGATAATTAATCAGCCTCCTCCGCCCACGCCTTGCTCAACGGATATATGTGACGAATCGGACTCAAACTATACTTGTAAATCAAATAGCAATAACAGTAATGGTGGCACCACTAAATTGCCATCTACTTCGGCTGCCGCCTGCCTTCAGTTTGGCTACGATAGCGAACCATATCCGCCGCCACCGACTCCACGTTCCCATTATCATAGCGATGTTCGCATTGTACCGGAATCTTCATGTCCACCATCGCCATCATCGCGCAGTTCTACGTATTTTTCACCACTACCACCTCCCCCATCACCCGTGCAATCGCCAAGCCGTGGATTTACGTAACATTTCGAATCTTACATCTAAAGATTTAAGTTTATTTTATTTTTTTTACTAGTATAGACGGACAGCATCCGTCGACATCACATAATTTCTACAAAAATTGTAAATATTAAACACTCTTTATTAAGACGTCCCTTTGATAATTAATATTTAAGATATTAGTTTTGTTAACCTTGACTCATAATAATCGACGTGTGTAAATAGTATAGCTATAATCTATATATATCGATCTCGTTAAATATTATTGGCCGAACGACATAAATTAATAACGTGTAACGTAATGTACGTCAACAATGGTCTGCAATTTTTTAATAAAAGTAAATAATAAAATTATCTATATACATATACATACAGGTTAAACAAATGCAAAAATTAAAAAAAAAAAAAAACACACACACACATATTACTTATTCTGCGTGCCAAAATTGTTAATATACATACATTATTAATACTTAGTACCTATTAAATATATAATTTTTAACCCAAATTATATATGGTTTGTTATACTCTTCTTTTTGTAAATAGCTAGTTTTAATGGCAATAATTTCTAAATATTCATTTTTATTCATTTCTGTATTGTTATACGCATCGAAAGTGCCTCGGTGATATGTGTGTGTTTATTGCCTTAATTTGTAAAAAAAACCTAAATAGATAACTTTTGTTAATTATCGCAATACTTAAAAAATTGTAGTAAAAGTATTTGTAATTAAAACACACGCCTGCGAGACCCTTTACCTTTAATATATTAAATGTGCAGTATTTCTGAATATATATATAAATGATTCATTTATTTATGGGATCCATGCTGCATATTATTTTTACATAAATCTCATGCAGATCAGAGTACATGTTCCGGACATGTATGTAGGTTACCGGAGGTAAACAGTGTTAAGTATACACTATTTATTATTAATATTGTGATAGCTCAACCCATCTCAAAGAAGAATTAATACTGATCCTCAGAAAGCTCTGGCTTTTATCATTGAATACATTCAATATTATATTGCCGATATAAGGTACAACCAAAAGACAATGGTGGACGGACGTAAACATTTTTTATAAAGCTTACATTATTTAATGGGGTGTTTTATGAAATTATTCAAAGCTTAAAATCCAACATGGTCTTTATTCGTCAAAATTATTATCTTGCTTACTTAACCTAAAGTACATAGTATTGTAATAATAATTTAAAAGCGTATTTATTAAATTTCTACTTAAATGTTGTCATAGTCTTCGTCTAATTCGAAAAGCGATTCGGTTATCGGCGCAGGTGCCGAAGTGGCCTTTGGAATGGTTGGAGTTTTGCTCTTTTCAGTGATATAATTGACCGACGATCCTAATTTAGTGATTAAATTGTTATTATTTCCGTTCAGAGTGGTTTTATCCGCCGACGATATTCCATAGGTCTTCGTTGGAGTGGGCACCGCAACAGTTGATACAATATTTGTAAGATCAATGTTTATTACTGGGGGTGCGATATTAAGGTCTAGGATGGCATTCGATGTGCTACCATTATCACCGCCTGCGGGGCTTATTGTTGTCGTCGTCAATTGGACGTTGCTATAGTCGATTTTAACTATAGGCTTGTTAAGCAACTCGTAGCTGCAGATTGGTGGAGTTATGGCAGTGTCTTGTAGTCTACTATTGTAGTGGTCGTTGATGGCGCTGGACCTACCACGCGGTGTGTATATGGGCGTTGATTCAGATCGGGCTAACTTCGTAGGCAAATGACCAGCTTGATGATGGATTTGTGCCAACGCCGCTGATGTTTGCACTATAACTGAAGGTGTGGAAGGATTGTAGTTTCGTTTTTGTCCACCTCCATTTAAGCTAACAGAGCGCACGTAAGAATTATTTCCATTGGGCAACGCTCGCAGGGAAGTTGATGGTAGACTTAGATCATATGGTGTATCTGAGTCAGGGTATTGTTCTTCGGAGCTCTGGACGTCATCGTCATTATAATTGAACGCAGCTTCTTCGGCGGCACTGATGTCTGGTATATTCCTAACGAGCTCTTTTAGGAAATCGAATCGTTGCTCGGACATAATGCACTGTTTCATATGGGATGGCGATAACGTTTTAGCGTTTCGTGCATTTGTTATGCGCAGCGTTTTGGTTAAAAGAGACTCTACAAACAGCTCCAAAGTCCGTGATATGATAACAGGAACTGCCTGTGCAACCTTACCAATCTCCTCATCGCTCTGCATAATTTTCTTAATGCGGCCCTGTCAATTTAAAAAAGGGTCACATAAAAATTTCTATGCACATATTGCGTTTGCACAAAATACAAACTGATAAACCCATCGTCGTGATAATGATGCACAGAGAAGTTTTGCGCATAAAATGCAGATCTACTAAATATGCTGTATATTTTTGTACTTACCGCTGGAAACCGTGCATTGTACTTTTTCTTTTTTGATGGCATTTCCACTTGGTTTAGTAAAATATCAACGAATCTAACTTTAACTTAGATATTTAATTTTTTTAATTTCTACTTGCTTGTTTTTCCACAAGAATAGTTCCTAGTAGCTGTGTTTGAGAATGACAACATTCACATAAAACAGTATGTAAGTAAACATTCACCCAGAAGTGTATTACATTACATTTTGCTTACAAACTAACAACTACTTGAAGTATTAGGTTATAAAAATAATTTTTAAAAACTGGTTCTACTTTTTTAAATATTTATGTTTTGCTTTTTAAGGAATGTATTCCGTCAACGTAGCTTGTTGTTTGTCGTTTAATGTGAATGCTTTAACTTCTACAATAATTTAAAGTAACAAAGTTGGACGGTGTGGCAACCCTTAACAATTCGATGTGAATGCCAAACTTTACATCATAAGAGGTTACTGCCGTTGTGTATAGAAAATTTACAATTTCGTCCGACTGGGCTCTTTGGATCATAATTTTAATTGATGTTGAAGGGTAATAAGGATCCATGTAAACCTTTTGCGTGTGCCATACAAGCTTGTTTAACAGGTAAGTAGAAGTAGTGAACTAAGATATTATGCAATGCGGACGTAATATAAATATTAATGCATATACACATATGTACATACATATGTATATGCATGCATGCGTACTTAAACTAATTTATATTTTTTCAGAAAACAACTTTCAGGAACATAGATGCAGTGAGGTGCTTGAGCGAATGCGTTTGTGCTGCGTTAAATGGCATAAGGAGTCACTTTGTTGTAGTGGTATCAATTTGGAAAAATCTTATTTACAAAATCCAAAAGTTGAAATCAACCCAAAGGTTTCAAGCAGGTATGGCACACAAATTCTTTTCTATTTTGGAAAATAGAAAGTAATAAAATGATTCCTAGTAGTAACAAATAATGCCAACACCAACACCAACACCAACATCAATACCTACATACAAGCCACCCAAAAGTGTTCAGGATTTGTTGGACAAGAGAGAACAAACAAATTTGCGGAAGCGAACTGCTGTTTTACCGAAGCGTTCTTGGATAAAGCGCAACCCGCGACTATTTCAAATTACATTTTTAACAACATCACTCTTTATATTTTTCTCTAAGCCACTTTACGACGCATTCATAGCAGACGCTCTACCCTCGAAGGGTATTATACCAGCACATAAACGTTAAGGCATGGAATCTGTACGCAAGGCCAATATCCGACTACGTAACTATCCTTTGCTGCTCACAAAGTGTTCTGAAAAAGCGTCACTATATGCGAAGTGTGTATCTCGGGATATTAATGTGCAGCAAAAGATTTGCGAAGCCGAGTTTAGGGAATTCTTAGACTGTATGCGGAAAAGTGCCAAAGACCTCAAAACAAAGCTGTAAATACAAAATTTTAATCATATATATATATATATATATATTAGATATGCCGGAAAATAAAAGGCAAACCTTATAGCCACAAGATAAAGGACGCAACATAATGAATCTAACAATTCATTCACATTTAATTATTTCTGCTGTACTCCGACTTGCGCTTATTTTTTATGCCCAAATACACGATAACCGATCGACTGTTCCATATACAGATATTGATTATAAAGTGATAACGGACGGCGCTCGGCTAGTGCTGAATGGAGACACACCGTTCGCTCGGCACACTTTCCGCTATAGTCCTATTTTGGCCTACATTCAAATTCCCAATGTTGTTCTACATCCAGTAATAGGAAAAGTGATTTACGGACTTTTTGATCTACTGCTCGGAGTGCTGATTTATACCTTAGTGCGTTTTGAATTACAAATGAAAGCGCTGAAACATTCGGAGTCGAAATATAGGTCGCCAACGAAGATATTGTCACTTAATCCTCAAGAAAGAGATAAAGAAATTACAAAAGTTGCATGCGTTTCTACTTGCTTCTGGCTATACAATCCGCTTACAGTCGGAATATCAACCCGTGGCAATGGTGATAGTTTGACGGGCTTCTTTGTTGTACTAAGCGTGTATCTACTGCTCAGAGTGCAACATGCGAGATATAAATTATTGATTGCGTTTTGTGCCGGTCTGGTTCATGGATTTGTTATACACCTACGGCTGTATCCAATAGTATTCAGTTTAACATACTATTTGGCATTATCAACCAATGGCGCACTAAAAAAACCTCGAGGACTGTTGAAAATAATCTTACCTAATACGCAGCAGATTTACCTAATCATCGGAACACTTATAGGATTAATAAGTTTTACTTCTACGTTTTATGCACTTTATGGCTGGAAATATGTGTACGAAGCATATTTGTATCACCTGATTCGAAAGGATGTTCGCCATAACTTTTCGCTTCAGTTTTTGCTGCAATACCTGAGTAATGAGAATGGAAGTGAAGGATCACCACCAATTGCAAAATTTTTTATTGTGGCCCCTCAGTTGTTACTTATAATTTACCTAAGCCTTAGTTTTGGACGGTCTCGGCGAACATTGTCGTTTTGTGTTTTCACTTTGGCTTTCGTAATTGTCACTTATAATTCTGTGGTTACATCGCAGTACTTCATATGGTATTTGGCTGTGCTTCCTGTATGCATAAAAAACTTTAAGCGTCTGTCATCAACAAGGTGTGCCTCACTACTATTGCTTTGGCTCTGTGGACAAGCTTTTTGGCTCCTGCCCGGATATTTATTAGAATTTCAAACATGGCCAACCTTTTATTGGATTGGAATACAAAGTTCAATTTTCTTTGTTATTAACAGCTATATTTTATCCCAACTGATAAGTCACTTTGAGCTATAATAATGTAATATACAATTTTGTACTCTAAGAATAAAACTAGTGTCATCTATGCTGAAAGCTAATTGATTGAATTGATAAGGCACTTTCTCCGTGTGGAAATCAAAATGAACAAGTAGCAGGATCAAGTCAAGCGGACTCGACAATAGATTAAGGCATGAAACCATACCAGATTGTATAACAATCACACAAGTTAGTTGGAAAATACCAGAAATTATACTGTATACATTTAAAAAAAACATGTTCACGCACATCTGCTACCTAAAAAATATACTTTATGACTACATTTTCACAAAACCAAGCCACAATGTATGGTAAAACTAGATAGAATGATTAATTAAATAAAACACGTTTGTGCATAAAATAGTTTATACTTATTTTTAGGTAGAAGCTGTTGCTAAATATAAATATTATAAACGTCTAAATACTTAAACAATAAAAGTGTGCGAAAAGTTTACATTACTGTTGGGATTATATATTCATTTTTAGAGTGAAATGTTTTTGAAAAGTATAAGTTGAATGGCACTAAAAAATTCATTATTTAAAAATGTAGTAGACGACATTGATTTTTTTACGTTGTATAAACTTTAAAATCTGCTTACAAGAACTATCGGACGTTCTGATGTTAAAATTATTAAATTTTTATGTGTTTCCAGTCTGCAAGATTTGTTGAAAATGTCTATTGAATATTTGCTTTATTTCATAAGTATCAAATAAATTACGAAGATAAATATGTTAATGTTTCATCTTCAATTAAGTTTAATTACGTCAAAAAAATATTTTATTTTATTGTATAATACACTTTTCTTTTCCGCCGCTAATGTCCACTTGTTCAAGCTCGCGTGCTATTTCCTGGTCGTCCTCAATACTAAAAAATAAAAAGTAATAAGATATGTAGTGCAAACTACAATTGTAGTAGTAATACATACGCTATTTCTTGGTTATGCAAATGCTGCACAAGTTGATCTCTTTTATCAACAATCGTCACCAATTCTTCTAGCAAAAGCCGCTCTTTTTCACGTTGTACCTCGGTTTTCCGCCAATCCTCCACGGACTGAGCAGCGCGCAGTTCCTGATTAAGCATTGAAAATTTGCGCTCAAGATCCTTTTCTTGTTCGCTTCAAGAGAATGAAAATTATTATCTGTTAATGAGATGTTCGATGCAATATTTCTTACAGAATGTTGAGCTGCATCTGCCTCCTAAGAAGTGCATTTTTCTTGTTTACGAGTGTAAACCACTGTGAAAGTAATTGCTCTTCCGTCTCCTCAGTTTCTGTGAAAAAGTAAGATATTATTAAAAGTACCACTAGACTTGCATTGCATAAAAAAAGTGGGATATAAAATATTTTAGATTCCAACGAAGTTGGTATTTTAAGAAACATTATATTGGTGTCAGTATTCTCGCTGTCGTAGAGCGCTAATTGATTGTGATTAGTGATACTCTTTGTGGTTATGGTACAAATTTGAAAACAATTTTGATTAAGGCATGTCAAGGCTTAAGATATATATTTGGTAACAAATGCAGCACTTTGACAGAACAGTTAAAAGCGAAAACACATAACACAGATATGAGAGCGGCAGGCGTTGCGTGCTGTTGCGGGCATGGCAAAAGCAGTTAACATAATCGGCCTTAGAGATACCACATTACCACAAAACCCGCGAGAACGTGACCGTCGATGTTTTTGCTGGCCCCTTTTGTGGCCATCACGTCTTCGTCGACAATAAGCAGCGTGGCCAGTGGCAGCTACAACCAGAGAATCGCCACCTCCTTCATTAAAGGCTTGTACGTTATCACAGGAGAATTGTTGGGAAGATACAACTGAGGCAGAATTGCATCGTAAATGACTATAAGGTTCCACGTGATGAACGTGGTGTGGAGATTGGCTCGTGTCATGCTGATGATGCTGATAATGACATTCATGTTTTTCGATTTGGTGTTGATATGTGGGCTGTATTAGTGGGTAGTTAAGATTTACATTCACAAAACAAGACTGAGCGCGAGGCCGTGAACGTGGTTGCATCTTCTGCATCGGTTGCATTGAGATAGCTTGATTTACCCGGTGATGTTTATCTTTCTTGCCAGAGGTGCTGGAAGTGTCACTATACACCTCTTCATCGTCATTATAGTCCTCATCAGTACCACTGCCAGCACCACTTATACCACTACCACATAAACTTTCATCATCCGAATCAAGGAGCTTAATGCGTATAACATCACCACCACCAATGCTATTGCGTATTAATCTAAGGAAGGGATTTGTACCAGTTGGATTATTACTTGGATTACCGCCCATGACTGCACGGAGTTTGGCCTCTAGATTGCTAGCCTTTTGGTCAATTGCCTCTTGCTCGCGTTCCAATGCTTCCAGCTCAGACTCAATGTAGGTAAGTCTATCATTCTGCAAAAGAAACTTCAATGAAATATATAAACCACAAGATTTTTCGGTATACCGAAATATGTATATACCGTTGCACGTGGACTTAGGCGAAATCGTTTAATTGATCATTATACGAAATCATAAGCAATTTCACTTAGTAGTGCAATATATATAGTGGAATATGCTGCAAGGCATTGCGTTTAAGAAGGTACTTACTCTTTTTTCATGCTTTGGTGAAATTCTTTCCACAACTGCGTTAAAGGATTGTAAGGGAGTAAGGTTTCCATCACTTAATCTATGACTAGGACTCGTGTGGGTAATATGTTCTAAGGTTTTATCCCGTGTGGAAGCTGTTTTATTAGAAGTAACGTTGATCTGGGACTCTCTGTGGTTACTGCCATTGTGAGTAGGTGAAATCGTAAGTTCAGAAGGGTAGTTAAATCTCTTCAGCTTAGTAGGGGATGTGGGACTGGCCACAGCGTTATTTACAGGACCGGCTATCTTATTTCGCGTTTCTAAAATAAGTCGCCGTGCCTGTTCCCGTAATCGCTGCTGACGCTCCTCTTGCTGTGAACATATTAAAAAACATGCAATTGTTGTTATATTAAATGTTTCCAAATTTCTATTGACGAAGTTTACGGACAAAGCGGTGGTTTAAAAAATTCCTATTTTTACTTACATCGCTTGCATCGGACCGTTCATCGTAATTGGAAATTTTTAATTTTTCCATCATCAATTTAGCTTTTTCACTCATTTCTTTGTGACGTGTTAAAATGCGCTATGAAAATAAATACAAACAAAACAAAAAACAGTAGCCAAAGCCAAAGCCAAAGCAGCCGCAGAATTTTATATAAATTATAAGATGCTAGTTAAACAACGTAAACGAACAAACTTTAAACTACACTAAAATCATATTGATACTCGTGTGTGTCATTAATTTAAGCAATTAAGATAGCCGAAAAATAAAACAATATCTTATGGGCACAATAGCTAGAGGTAGATACTCCTGCGATAATGATTTACTTACACTTGTTGCATTAGCATCTAGCGACTTGGGCAATATAGGTTCCTTACTAAACTTTTCTATTTCCTCAAATGTATCACCATCAATAGGGGGCGGAGTGGAGGAGTGGCGAATTAATGAAGATTTCGTATTTTGACTTGTGATCTGTGCTGCGTTGGTTACATTTTTATCCTTTGCTGGAGACAGTACTTTACCCAATATGCTTTTTGAACTAGTCAGGATAATATTTTTCACGTCTTTTTTACTGGATGGTGATATTTGCTGTTGTTGAAAGTGTTCTTCATCGAACGAGTTCTGGTGTAAAAGCTGTGTTTTCAGATGCGAAAAATTAATAAGATTTTGCGATAAATTGTCAGATTTATAGTTCCCGATGACGTAGCTAGACTCATCTGATGTCGGACCTGGATACAGAGAATTTACATTTTAATTAATAAATTCATTTTTGTTAAATATTCGCCTACCAATTTGCTCGATTTGCAATTGCTTTCCAGTGAAGTGTGCCCTCAATTGGTGCAAATACGTCATGACAGCTAATTTATCTGGTACTGTGAGCAAATCCATGTCTCGCGGTTCAATAACACGTGGTATCCCTAATGTTTCTGCTGCATCAAATGCCGTACGGCAGTTGCCAACAACGTCATGTGCACTCAGCTTTGACATATCTCTGACAAGAACAGAAATTGAAAAATATAAAAATAATAGTACACTTATTACTTACATCAATTGCTTAACTACTCACATCAAATGCGGCATAAAATGGTGAATTATTGCGCAGAAGGCCATTCCATTACGCCAGCTTGTAGTTAAATTAGTGACTTTAACATTTGGATAATCTTTGGTTACCTCTTTGCACCACTCTAACAAATCTTGTCCAGGAGTGTTATCTTTTAGCACGATCTTCTCCAATGGCTTTAATGCGGAATTATTTACTTTCGCAGATATATTTACGGCGGGCGTAGAATCATAACTTTTCTTTAAATTCAAGGGCTGAAGCTCCGGGCGCTTAACACTTGATATTAAAGCAATGTCGTCTATCGACTTCTTTGAATTTTCGATCGATTGTACTGATTCAGTTGACTTCATGCTGATAGGAGTTACATTCAAGTCAATGGTAGATTGATCATTATAAGAATTCTTATCATGCTGTTTTGGTATACCAACAGCACTACAATCTTGTTTATCAACGATCTCAGGTTTGTTAAAGTCGTTGTATTTTAATTTTACTGTAGTATTTGGTTTTTCTTTAATAGGGGTAGATGTTAGCATTTCATGTAAACTTTCGTTTTGTTTATAATTCAACGATTTAGAAATGATTTGATTTTCCTTCTTGTCGTGTTCACTTTCTTTGTCTTTAGTAGGTGTCATTAGCTGTGTTTCAGTTGCAGCTGGAGTATTTAATGATTCATCTGTTTCAACATGTAACCGAGATTGGTTTCCGACACCTAATTGATTTGCATCATCCGTTTCTACTTCAAAGTGTAGATGGTTAAGTGACTCTGCCAAAGGAGTTGGATCTTCGGATAATGAAGGAACTACACAAAATAATACAAACAAATAATACAATTCTGCAATAGGATCATATAGTCATAAAAATTTCGTTTAAACAAGTAAATATTTGGTGATAAAACATTTATAAAGGCAATTTTAAAGGGAATTTCCAGTTGAGTCATTTCTGTTACTGGGATAAAGAAGTAAATTGAATCCAAATAAATTATTTACCAGTCAATTTCTGCACTACAGTTATTTTCAAGTTTCTTAAATAGTTTAAACTGCAATTGCATTTTTCTTAATTGAAAGATTAAATCATATTTGGGCAGTACCATAATTTAAACCTATCTATATTTAATATTTAACAAAAGTAATACCATTTAGTGACACTAGTACTCGAATTTGTACACAGAATACTACTTACCACTTAACGGAGTTGGTACATCGGTACAACCGTTTAAACTTGTTGTCATTTGCTCCAATTGTTGGGTGAAATCATAAAGGTTATCAGAGATATCACCGGAGTTTTCTAAATCTGGTATATCCTCTAGGTCGTCAAGTGGCGCAACATCACAGTTGTTATTGACTGACATAAAGGACACAACGCTTTGCATATCCTCATCACTGCAAAGAAATTCGGAGCAATATTTAAACGTGTATTTGTGTTAACGATTTGATAACTCACGTTGCTTTTCCCTCTCGCAAAAACACACAGCTGATAGTTAATTCCAAGTCAGCGGATGTTATTTTGCGAGAAACTGGCTTAAGGCTTAATGTAAAACTCTGCTGTGTAGACTCGACGCTGGCATATTTGCGCATATTAATACTTGCGTTTGCCAATACTCTTTTTTTACCCAGGAGTGAAATCTATAAATATTCATTATTGAAGACGGTATTTTCAATTGCCATATATTCCATTATAATAATATACGAAAGCATATATAAATATATTCTTCTTCGTGTCTACTCACATCTTCGATTACAAATGTCCAGTCTTTGTCCTCAAGTTCATGGGTGCGAGAATCTTTGAATAAAGTTACTGATATAGTGTGATTGTCGGGAACTGGCCACGAAATGTTTCCCACCAGGGGGCTCATCATATCTGGCTCCCATGGCAATGGTGAGCTCGCAACACGTCTCGAACGTCTTGTCCAAACTACCGACAGATTTGAAGGACGCCTATGAAAGCATGTTAAAAAATACCGTTTATTATATATTGGTTCAGAGCTTTCATTAAGTCTTAAGAAGGTTAAAACAAATATTATTAAGGCCTAATAAACACACTTCATTGAAAGTGGCAAATGAGAGTATAATGGTTTCATTAAAATGTATGTAACAGGCAGAAGGGCGTGTTGAAGACCTTATAAAGTATATATACATATATGCTTTTTTGTCCTCCCAAAGAATGGCAATCTGCCATGCAAATATTATATAAAATAAATGTGCAACGGTGTCATTGCAACCATTTGCTCTCTAAAAGCTATCGATATAGATATATTCTTTCTTTTAAAAATTAAATGGATATTGTAACTTCTCTCAATATGCAGAAATCAGCGGTTAAAGTGTTTGCACTGTGTTGTCAAAATATTTTTGGCCACCTTTATATATAGATATATATATATTTTTTTATCAGGTCGACGAGCTGAGTTCATTTAGCCCTGTCCTCTAATCTCTACCTCTCGTACTTTGCGAGACCTCGGTGTTTACACGGACGGATCGGGTTTACCAACGTCGTTATATCAGTGTTACATCATCTGTTGCCAAATCCGAATCGAATAGAAAGAAAATCATTTATTTTATCTGCGCGTAATATAAGGCAGCCTACGAAACAGATCTAATAGAATATATTTCAAGAAAGCAATCTTAGCCTTACTTTCCAGTATCAATGAATTAATAGTATAAGAACAGTAAGGAAAGCAACACAATTATGATTTTTCGGCTAAATTAGCGAAAATAAATTAATATATATAATAAATTAATTTAGGCTCGTAGAATAATACGTCTATAACTAGCAAAATGATCTAACTTACCACTTCGCGGTCGTCTCCAATCGAAGGTCATGATACGAGGCAGTGAACTGAAATTTCGCCGCACGTTTGTTAACTCGTTGTAAACGTTTCCAGACGCTACCCATTATGAGGCAAATTTAAAAGTTTCCTAAGCTAAAGCACACCTTCATTCACATTCGATATTCTTATTTCTAAATTTTGCTTTACAAATGAGAGTTAAGTTTTCTTCCGTTTCAAAGGTATTCGTTTTTGGCCTATATCCTAGAATTTTACAACACAAAATTCACTTCTGAAAAAAAAAATTTGTTTTTTAAGAATTTTTTTATTAGTATCATTTAATATCGGCATTTATCAATTGTATATTCTTACAAACAGCTCCATCCGCATGGCGTAATTTATCATTGTCTTACAAAATGTTACATGTTGTTTACGGTTGGAAGCAGACGCTATATGATGGCATACAAGGGTATAAATTTATATACGTATATATATGTACAAGTAGATATATATATATATTATATATATATATATATATATATATATATTATTATATTTAAAAATACCAAGTATGATTAATGATTAAGTCGATGGCTTTTGGGGATATGTATGCTCATAGTAGAGATTAACATATCAAATCGATACAATGGATTTATTTGCTTCACGAAACTAACAAAACACTAAAATATTTGTCTTGGGTTGGTTTTTGAGAGGGCATTTATCTACGTATTCACACATATGTATTTTTGTATTTTTGCGTTAACATATATTTAAGCACATTTTTTGACCTTTAGATGTTAGTTGATTGATCTTGAAATTTAGTAAAAGACACAAATAAAGTATTTATAAACAAATATAAACTTCATTCCAAAATCTTGTTTGATTCTTATTTATTATATATGATGATGATTCGGTATTATACCCGGAGTATTCATAGTCAGATACAAATAAAATATTACATGTATATATGTACATATACGTAAGTATTGTGTGCACGTAAATACATATCTACATGGGTGCTCGAATATGTAGCACCACAATGACATCACACACAGTCGAAAGCCAAATTGCATTGTGTGCATTAATTTATATTAAGCCATGGCGGGTATCACATCAACGAACTTATTTAATATACAACACCGATTTCGTTTTATAATATTTTTAACATTATTTATTAAAACTTGCAATTCTCTAGACCCAAACAGAACACAGATAAAGAGAACGCATAAATGAGTTACAAACGCAAATATGATCCGATATACATCGAATATTATCGATAGCCTCATAAGTTGCTGAAAGCGCCACAACCCCATATTCATCTAGTTACAAGCCAAAGTTTGTTTTTGGTAAATAAAGGTTATTCATACGGCTATCGCGATTCATGTTTATTTATATATATATTTTTAACATATATATATATATATATACATATACATATATATATATATCTTCTATCGTTTTAACATTATTTAAAATTAATTAAAAAATTAAGCGTGGCTGTTGTTTTTAGATTTATATGATCAAGAGAATGCATTTTAATTGAATGTGCTGCAGTTATGAATCTACGTATGTATGTATGGATGTGTAGGCATGCGAATACTATTTGTATTTGTTTAAAAATGCGTGTTATGCACCGGCGTGACAGAAGATTAAATGAAATATTTCAAAATTGTATAAAGATGTATGTAAAATGTACGACTATATATATATATATATATATATATATATATATATATATATATATATATATATATATATATATATATATATATATATATATATATATATATATATATATATATGAATTATGTCTGTAAAATAAAATTTATACACAGAAGTCATATATCACAAATAATTTGTAACCAGTTAAAATAAAAAACAATGTTTTAAAACAACAAAATTGAAGTAGCAACTATACAACCAATAATTTGACAAGCATCTCCCTTGAATATCTGAGTATACTTAAAATATAACCTTACTGCCACGCCAAATAACATCACGCAGTTTTCGCACATACAAAATCTAAGATTTCTTATTTGCCTGCAATTGTTTTCCTTGTTTACAAAAGTCCTTGTAAGCGCGTTCAGTCTCTTCATCCATTTCAGGGTCGAGATCCAAATCATTATCTCTTACATCAAATTCGTCGCCGTCACTGCCGGTGGCAGCATCATCTTCGGCAGCTAGAAAATCAGTTTCCTCTGCTGTAAGCTCACGCCCATCAGGGCCATAAAATACAGGCTCATCGCTCAAGCGGGGTGGTTCTGGTGGGTTTGCAACCGAATCGTCATCTCCACCTAGAGCATTCAAAACTTTTCGTCCCCAATTATTTTGTTGCAAAGCGATCACATTTGCAACCATAGCATATTTACCAGGCGATTTGTTTTCAAAAGCCTGTAATGTAGCAATAATAAATTGCATGTCGTGTTTGCAATCTGCACTAAGATCGTAACCGGCCAACTTCAGCGTCTGGCAGATACATCGCACATTTTCAGAACTCTCGTATGCTAAAAGTTTTTTCAACGAGTATACTATATTCACGGCGATTAGCTGGATACGGGCATCGTCGTCTCCACGTAATTGCATGTATAATTCAGCGAGAAAGAGCGCAGTCTCTCTTACTTTTTGCTGTTGCTCTACCGACTGCATATAGGTGTCTACTTCTTCCCTGTGGTAATCCAGCTTACATTTAAGTAGAGTGTGAAATAAGGAATCCGGCTTTGAATTGAGCATGTGCAACAGGTTATACAATTTGGCGCCCATGTACCTAAAATTGGGTTGCTCGATTGATTTCTCAAATATATCTTCCATGGCGATCGAGAGTACATAGTTATTACTCTCCATTCCGTCAAAGATTGTAAGAAAACGTGATGCAATTGTATCGAATTGTCCTGGATTCTGGTTAAAAATAGATAATTTATATTCCGAAATTCAGGATTATATGCATCATTATTATTAGTATTACTTACCTGGTTTAGACAATGTATTACAGTATCAAGATATTCCAAAGCAATGGTCACCATGTCAGGATGAGAAGAGGCCGTCGAATTCGAAACGGCAGCCGCTGAAGTCGATGGTTGTGGCTGCTGCTGGAAATATTGATGCTGCTGCGGCGGCTGTTGTGCAATTTGTTGGAATGAATTATTTAAATGCGCATGGCGTTGAAATTTCGATTGTGATTGTTGTGTGTGCTGTTGGTGTTGCAGTGTTTGTACCTGCTGTTGTTGATAGTAATTACTCATTGCACCATTATGCTGTGGCAGTTGGCCAATGTGCAGGCGAGCTTGCACCGAGCTGGACAGCTTTTCCATATCATTGTTATACTGCTGATTTTGTTGATGGTGGTTATAATTTTTGTGCTGCTGATGCTGATGCTGATGTTGATGTTGATGATGCTGTTGCTGCTGCTTGTGACCATTCAAATATCGCTGTTGGTGCTGCACTGCATAAGGTGTTGGCCCCGACGATTGATGCTGATAAGGCTGTTGATGTAGTGGCGGTCCACGCTTACCCATGTTAGTGTTATTCGATTGGTTGGGTATATATTCAGCTGCACTAGCCGATAGTTTAGAATGCCCAAAACCACTTGCCAAGTCGGCCAAGAGTGGGGCCTGTGAAGGAGCTGCATAAATAACAGGTGGACCTGGTGTAAATGCAGCCGGAGCATAACCAACAGGAGCGAACTCATTGAATAGGTGTTGCTCTAGAGGCAGAGCTGGAGCCAGTTGCGGCGCGATAGGAATAGCTGCACCTGGTCCAGGATTCGGTCGGCGCAACTGCTCGTATTTTTCCTCGGGTTGAAAGGGTGCACGGCATGACATTGCGGAAGCGGCGTCAGAATCGAAAACTAAAAAAGTATACATGTGAAAACATATTTAAATTTCATTAAGCACTGGTAAAAATTAAAAATGCAAATCACATTCACGCTCCATTGCGGTTACGTCGAGAGTCGCTAATTCGGTCAGAGCAGCGGACATTTTGTTTTTCTCCTTTTAAAATATTTTTATTTTTTTTATTTTAATTTGCACAATGCTGGTCACCATTCGAAATCAACGATGACTGGACTAATATATTTTAGCTAAGCACTTAATGTCAAATCTATATTATGTTATTTTCATTGCCTACCTTAATTATCTTTAAAAAATTTTACGTATACGTAGATGATAATTTTTTCGTCTTGCTTGCGTCGTCACCTTTCACTGCCAATTCACTTTCTTTTCTAGTGTGATCTCGTGCTTGAAATATATATATATATATATAAATATATATATATATACACCTAAGTTAATATTCAAAAACAATTATGTGTATAAATGAATAAAATTAAAATGCAGTTTATAACTAATACTCTTACCAGTTTCGCTTTTTCCTTCCGTAATCTGTTGCAATAAATAGCGATAATTTTGTATTCAACGCGACAGCTCCACAGAGTTGATACTAACGCTTTATCGATATACGTATTTTATGCTAGAAATTTGCTTTAAAAAATCAAATAAATAGAATAAATGTATTTATTCAATTATAGCAATTATTCAATTATTGCATGAAATACAATTTTAAAAATAAAGTTACATATCATTTTAGGTTTCAGTATGAAATAAATTCCTTCAATTTTTATTTATCAGTAGTTTTTCGGAAAAAATGTTTCTGTTTTCTTTTTGGTAACACTGTTTGATATATAAATAAGCAAGCTGTAGAGTTAATAAAGACTAATATTTTGGCTTGTTGTCTATTTTCGATTTACATTAAAAAGAAACGAATCGAACAAATTAGAATCTTAAAATAAACACTAAACAAATATATAAAAATATATATTAATATCTATGTATGTTGCTGGTGCGTATCGTGTTTATAACTCAATAAAATATTAGATTGATCGAAACGTAAACGAAAAATTGTGAGTAAAATTTATTAATCATAAATAGCGATCGAAAAACTCAAAATAATATTTGAGTATGCATATATTTGTGTGTAAATATGCTTCTGTATACGTATAATTCAAGTCAATGCACCCTGTAATAATAAATTATAAGGCAGGGCATTGAAATTATAAGGCATTGAAGTATTAAAACCAAAAAATTAATATGGAAATATCGGTTCTAAGGCAACTAATAATATTTAATGAAATTATTTAAGACATCCAATAATATATAAATGCAAGCCGAAGGAGTTTGGAGCCAGCATGTTGGCTAAGTTTGTGTTTATAATTTTATGTAAGCAACAGGGTGTCTTGAGAACAGCTATGAAAACTAATCTTAGTCATGTTTTTCACCAGCAACATTTGTATTTCAATGCTTTTGTACTAATAATAATACTCATGATTATTAATTTAAAATTAGATATATCTCTTTTTGTAAGTGAATGATAAAAAGTGTATCATTTCATTTAACATTGTTTTATTTGATTTATTCTAATCTTTTTTATATTACTCATCAGCTGATCGTTTTCATAACCAATCCTTTGTAATTTACCAGATTAGATTTTACTACACTTACTTTACTCCGAACAATATATACACAAAAGATACAATACGAAGATTGAGTGATAGTAGGTGATGCAAAGCGGCCTCTTAAGTTGTTATCGCACTGTTGTGTGACGTCATGAGTTACGCGCGCGGTTATCTTTCGTTTCAGTAATTAGACAATATAAGGGGTGTTCTTTTATCTAAACCGTTTTCTAAGCTATTATTGCTCAGATAGTTAATTGACTACCTTGCTTGTCTTGTTAAATTGACTAAAACGTTGAATTGACGTCACAAATAGCCTGTTAATTAACATGAAAGTAACGGAACTGCTCTTTGCATAACCTGGTATATTTTAACAGTGGCACAATACAAGAGTGCTCTAGTTGAGACGCACCTATTATGCATTCATATAAACAACACATACACACACACATATGCACGTATGATGTTCTTGACGTAGACATGTATGTGCATAAGTCAGTAATTATCAAGCACAACCCTGAGCAACAATGTTGCTTGTCCATATCAAGCGAAAATCACTAATAAGATTTGTAAATTGAAAGTATAATGTATACAATGTATAGATGGTGTCGAAGCAGTTCCTATAATATGTTTGAATAAGGCCACGATCTAAGTCGATCTACTATGTCCGTCTGTCTACAATTGCAACCGCTTTGAAAATGGGAAATCATGGTATAATGGTTTTATTAAATGTCTGTAACAGGCAGAAGAAGGCGTGGCAGACCTCACAAAGTATATACATATATTCCTGATTGCAAATTTCATTTTTGTTACATTCTCCAAATTTCACAAAAAATTCAATAGAATCGTATACTGAAAGTTTTATTCAAATCCATTAAGTCAGTCCCAATCTATTATATAAAATGTTTTGCCAATTATCACACGCACGTGGTAAGCAGCAAGAAACATTAACATCCACACATACTTTGCAATGTGTAAGCGCGTTTTTTATACATTTGTACAAATAAATTAATGGCCATTGATTCTAGCATATTTTTCAACTAAAATTGTGTTTGAATTGTGTTTGCATTTTCAACCGCTTCTTCAGTTTTCTATTTGTTAAATATCATCCTTCACACGCATACAATCAAACAAACAGTTTTTGTATGTACTATTTATACGTTCATATGCGCAGCATATTCTAAGAATCAAAATTACGATTGATTTGTGTTTATATTGCGTTTGCATTATCAGCAGCTTCTTTAGTTTTGTGTTTGTCAAGTGTCGCCCTTGTAGTGAACTAGTCTCGGATTTGCCAATAGGCAATACTCATGTGGCACATCAGGTAGACGCAAAGTGTGTAACCGAAAGGGTTCGATATCATGCCGCGTTGACGACGGCGTAAAATTTTTTTTCTTTGTATACCCTGAGCCCATTAAAAATGGGAAATCAGGGTATAATGGTTTTGTGAAAATGTATGTAACAGGCAGAAGGAGGCGTGCCACACCCCATAAAGTATATATATTCTTGATCAGCGCGACAGGACGAGTCGATATAGCCCTGTCCGTCTGTCCGTCCGTCCGTCTGTCCGTCTGTCCGTGTGAACTCTGAGATATTTTAAAGTACGCAACGTAGAGACTTGAAATTTTACATGAATACTCGATAATACCATACGCTGCACAAGTTTATAACTTCCGATAACTCATTCCATTTCGATTTTATGAGCATTTATCGATAATTTTAATGTGTTTTTAAGGCGTGGTTGATACATCGTTTGAGCTAGAGATTTCAAATTTGCTGTGTAGTTGCGTGTATTGAATACGGAGATAACGTAATCTTTAGATTTTGGATGCCACGCCCCATTCGTCCCCAATAGCCCTCTATTTGTTAAATGCTCAAATCAAATACTAGAGACTTGTGCTTTGACAAATTCATACATATGAATGCCATTAATAAGTTGTGAAAGTTTGATGCACTTAGTCCATCGCTAAGAAAAGTTATTAAACAATTAAGTTCCCATAGTAATGCCCACATTGCTGCCCACGCGCAGTCGCTGCGTCAACTGCGCAGTTGGCAGAGCGCGCGCTTATGCTTGCATGCATATGTTTGTGTATGTGTTGTTCATATACATGCATAAAAGATGCGTAGAATGATTTGATATTTGGCTCTTCACAGGGCTCAGGGTATCCCCTAGTCGAGCAGTCTCGACTAGAGCGCTCTTACTTGTTTGTTTTCTTTAATAAATATGAAGTGGATGTCTTAATTGAGATGATGCGCTTTAACGATACATATGTAGTAGATGTAGGTTGGATGTTTTTTTTTCTTCTCATTATTTTGTTTATTTATTAAATTACTAGGTGACCTGGCGAATTTCGTACCGCTTAACAGTCAAAAAATGTCGTGTTACCTTTTAACGATATTAATATAGATAGAAATATAAAAGTATTTTATTATGATGAATGATGATGAAAACATACAGAATGAGAATAAAAATTAAAAAAAAGAAGAAATAATTAAATTTTCCAAACACATGTCAGAAAAAAATCATTGAAAACTGTTGTTGTTCAGGTTGGAATACACTCTAATTAATTTATTAATCGGATTTTCATTCAAGCACCTTGTGGTAAACGACATTCTTCGTTTTTTGGTCAGATGCAAGAACAAATAATGCGGATGGTTTGCCGACACGTGAGCATGCCACGTACAATTGACCATGAGAAAAACACGCATTTTCTAGATTGAGGCCACAAATAGTCAAGGATTGGCCCTGTGATTTATTGATCGTCATGGCGAAGGCAAGATGAATCTAGTGTTCTAGTGCTTCCAATGCGCGTTTGTGCGCCATTGTGCATTCGTCCTATATGATAATTTTTGATGCTACTAAAACTTTGGCCATTGCGGAGTGTTTCGAAATGTTACATGTCGGTTGTTCAAAATAAATATCTGAACGCACACATAAATAGTTGTTACAGTATTTGACAGGATTGGACAACAAATGTTTGACATGTAATAAACAAATGAGCATTTATTGAAAGAAAATTTGACAGCTCCGAAATTAAAGTACTTTTAGGGAAAATAGCGAATTTTTCAAGTATTCGTCAATATTTCTGTATTTTTAAGATATATTCTGCTATTCGGGGCGGAGACAAATCCAACAAATCAAAAACCATGAAAATTGGTCCAGCCGATCTCGAGTTATAAGTGTTGTAACAAACCGGACTTTCTTTTATATGTATATATAGATTTATTTTGTATTGACATATATTCTAGTTGAATAAAAGCTATACAATAATTTAATTTTGTTAAATCTTATGTTATATGCAAGCTATGTAGTATATTAAAAAATGCAAATCAGGGTAATCGAGCACCCCCGACAAGAGCTTTCTGACTTGTTTTCTTTCACAAATATAAAGGGGCTGTGCTAGTTGATCTGATACGCTTTAAAGATACTTATTTAGTAGATGTAGGTTCGAGTCCACGTGCGCTGATGTTTGTTTTTCTTCTCTTTATTTATTTAATTATTTAATTATTTTTGATTGACATGCATTCTAGTTGATTGTGAAAATAAAAGTTAAAAAAAAAAATTTAATTTGGTTAAATTTTATGTTATAAGCCAGCTATGGAGTGTATTAAAATATGCACTAGAGCTTTCTTACTTGTTTCCACATGGTTTCCGATTTGGCCAATCGTTCCGCTTAATAAATTCTGTGAACTTAACCGATTTCAAGAAACTTCTCAGCATTTTATCTTTACATTGAATCTTTGTCAATTAAGTAGAATGCAGAACTTAAATTGAATGGCTTTGCTCAAATATAAGTTAAATCTAAATTGCAAAAATGCATAAATATAAACGTTAGACTTCAACTTAAACAAGTAAGAGTGCTCTAGTTGAGACTGCTCGACTAGGAGATACCCTGAGCCAAATATCAAATCATTCTACGCTTCTTTTATGCTTACATACAAACAACACAGAGACACACACATATGCACGCACGCAGTAGACGCAGCGATTGCGCTTGGGCTGCAATGTGGGCTTCACTATGGGAACTTAATTGTTTAATACATTTTCTTAGGGATGGACTTCATCAAAGTTTCACAACTTATTAATGGCATTCATATGTGTGTATTGGGGACGAATGGGACGTGGCATCCAAATTCTATTAGATTACATAATCATTAGACGTAACTACACTGCAAATTTGAAGTCTCTAGTTCAAACGATGCAAAAACCAGGCCTTGAAAACACATTAAAATTATCGATAAATGCTTATAAAATCGAAATTGAATGAGTTATCGGAAAAGATTTATAAACTTGTGCAGCGTATGGTATTATCGAGTATTCATGTAAAATTTCAAGTCTCTACGTTGCGTACTTTAGAATATCTCAGAGTTCACACGGACAGACGGACGGACGGACAGACGGACAGGGCTATATCGACTCATCTTGTCGCGCTGATCACGAATATACATGCTTTATGGGGTGTGGCACGCCTCCTTCTGCCTGTTACATACATTTTCACAAAACCATTATACCCTGATTTCCCATTTTTAATGGGCTCAGGATATAAAAGTAGTTATCGTTCATACGAAGTAAACTTGACCTGCACGTGCTATACATGACCCAACAAAAAAATTCAAGTCTCTAGCTTGCCTAGATGCTTCAATCGACGCGTTGAAACATACGGACTACCGTTGATTTCCCATTTTAAAAGGGGTCAGGGTATAAACAGGGATATGCCTTAGTCGATAACACTAAGAAGTATTAGCTTTCGATTATTTGAAACAAACTTGATCTGCATGTGCGTTATAGGAACCAATCAAAAATATATAAAATCTTGTGCTAATTGACTGTGGAACGTGCTAAATTGACTCAGCCCTGATCAAGAATATATATATATATATACATACTTCTGTTAGTTCGCTTTCTGTATATAACATACGATTTAATAGTTATATCCTGATTATCTATTTTCAATAGACATTCGACCTTTCGAAAATATTAAAAATTTATTTGTATGCCACTTTTACCCTATAGTATTTTTCAACATAAAGGAGTATTTGCGAGATGTTTGACATGCAATATTGCTATAAGGATATAATCCCAGTATTTCTGAACGATTTCAAAAAGGATTTTGATTGCAAAGATATTGAGGATATTTTGCGGACAATATTGAAAAAAAAGGAAGTTGATAATATTATTAATGAACCACATCCAATACAAACATATCGTTTATTTTGGACATTGCGGGACCAACGAAAGGATATTGTTAAGAAGTTCGTCGAAGAAGTGTTGAAAGATTCGCTTGGGCCCAATTATGGGTTCCTACTTTCTGCAATCCAAAAAGAGTGTAAGGAACCCAGCTTAGATACCAAAAATTATATTTCCAAAGTTGATCGCTTGTATAACGACAATCAAAAGTTCACGAAATATAACGTGTCAAGAATTGAACCGTATTTGGAATTGCAGAAGGCTTTGCTTGAGCTCAGACCTTCTAAAAACGTTTTAGTTGAAGGCGACCTTGGGGCTGGCAAGCAGTGGCTTGTTTTAGATGTTTGCTCCTCGTACGTTGTGCAGCGGAAAATGGACTTTAATATATTTTGGATAGACGTTCGAGCATGCTGCTCTCCAGAAAGTCGTTTGGAAGCACTTCAATGGCTTCTTTACATAATCGACCACAACCAACAAGCAAATTGTGATGGCAGCGTTCAATTACGCACTGAGAAGTTAAAATCTCATTTAAGAGATAAGCTGAACAGTAAGCTTTACAAAAGTTGTCTGCTTGTCTTACGGAACGTGCAGAACGAGGAAACATGGGAAGCGTTTAATCTAGGATGTAAAATACTAATGACCACTCGACACAAAAAAGTAGTCAATTTTATGTCAAATTTTACCACAACTCATGTCACACTTAACGATGTTCTTACACCTTTTGAAATAGAGGCTCTTTTTTCAAAATTTCTATCTGAAAATACAAACCAGTCAGTTGAGAAGCTAACAGTAACGCTTACTCATTATCAAAAAACAAATCCTCTTATACTGACTACAATCGCAGAGAGTATTCGTGATGGTCACTGCACAGTTGATAACTGGGAACAGTAAGTAAATAACATCTATTCACTTCTAAATAAATTATTATATGCTCTACATCACGAACAGAAAAAACTCGAAAAAATTGACTTCAATTATAGAAACCACCTTAAATGTATTGGATCGGAATGACAGACAACTATATAAAGATTTATTCATATTTCCTGCCTCTGCTTATATTCCTCTACATGTAAGTAGTACAACCCAAACAACTATATCCTTTCTTTTATTATATTGTTATAATTTTAATAAATTCCTTATATATAGCTATTAGGCGTCATATGGCCAGTTAATGACCCAATAACTGTCGTCAATAAATTATATGAGTATTCCTTAGTTAAAAAACATGTAGACAATGAAAATCGGATTACAATTACCCTTCCCAGCATTTATTTTGAACTGAACATAGATATAATGAATGAGACTGCATTGCACAGAAAAATTATTGAATACTATAAGTAAGTTATTTAAAGAACGGTTTCTTTACTTTCAAATTTTAATGAATGTTGACCTGTTTAGCATATCCAAAGTGTTTGATGCAACCAATGACTTACTATTACCAAATCTGGACTGCTATTTTTATAAATACATTGGCCACCACATCAGCAAACTTAATAATAATATAGAGCGTCAGATTTTATTTCGCAAAGTATTTCTTGACTTTCGTTTCCTCGATCAAAAAATTCGAAATGATTCTACGCCTTGGAATGCACGAGGATCTGTTTTACATACTTTGCAGCTCCTTAGACTTTACAAACCGCATATAGTTGAGGGGAAAGAATACATGTGTGCGCATCGATCATCTGATTATAATGCTAATAATAATGTAATTGATTATAACTTGCTCGTTAATGCACTATTGGACTTTTTGCTAAATGCTGAAGAGAAGTTAGTAAGATCACAGTTTACGTGTCTGTTACAAATTGCACTTATGACTGAAGAAGGTATAGTCTATGATGAAGCATTTCGCCAAGCACAACGCTTTCCGTCTTATGTATGGTTTACAGAATGGTAATTATATAAATTTTCATTATGGTTTATATATATATATATATATATATATATATATATATTTATATATATATGTGTAATTTTTATTAAAGTGGACGTTTCAACCAGCATCGCCAAATTATTAATTTGGGCAAGGATCAGGTGCGGCATGCAATCTATCTGGACGATGACTACTGCTTAATAGCATTAAGCAATCAACAACTGTTACTAACTGACGTATCATTGGAGGGGGATATGACCTATTTGCTAAGCGATGAAAATGATTTGTGTGACATAGTGGATATGCGTGTATTCAATAAGCATAAACACCTTTTAACGCTGTATAGCAACGGAAGCTTGAAACTTTGGTCACTTCAGCAGCTTCTTCATCGACGTAACAGAGATGGATTTTACTCATTTGTAAGGCCACTGACGGTTAGACATTCGAAATTATTTTGCAATGTGAAGTCTGTTAATAGCCATGTTCAACGATTGAGCATTACGCATACAGATAAAAAAATATGTTCATTTTTTCTTGAGGAGAAGGATGATGAAGAAACGAATATCTTTATACAGCTACATGTGGCTTTTAATAACGGAGATATTTGCATATGCGACTGGGAAAACAAGGAAGAAAAATTTAAACCATCATATACGCCAATTTTAAAGACGCAACAAAGACACTTACGATGTTTTTCAAAGATTTTGAATCGATTTTATGTGCTATGTACAGCTGATTGTACATTAACTGTTTGGGACCTGCGCCGCTGCTCAAAAGAAACAGAAGAGAAATTCTCAAATGAAGAGGTTCTTACAATGCAAACTTATGTAGATAAACTTGATGATTATACAATGTTATTGCTAATATTTAAATCTAGTGTTTTGCAATTTGAATTCAAACACGCTGATAATAATAGGATCATTCCCCTTAATAAAAGACCGCTGGTGTTCTCTGATATGGGAGCTGTATCCATAACATGTGGCAGACTATCAAAAGACGGCCGATATTTAGTTCTTGGAACTATTCAGGGTCTAATAGTGTATGACTTAAAAGTCTTTGATTCTGTTTTGCGAAGCAATATCAGCGACCATATTATCTGTTTAGATATCTATGATTTGAATAGCCCTAGACAAAATTACATTGTTTTGTGCGGAGTAGCTGGAAAAGGTATTTTACATTTGCATAACTTACGAGGCAATGAAAAGCCGTCTATAACATGGGTACATAATTCTAAAAGAGACTATGTTCATTTAAATGACGCAACGTATGATTTACAATCCCATCTTGAACCTAATGTAGACCTTCGTCCGCTTTTAACAAAATATAAAACTGATGCGTTATTAACCGTTGATTCAAAGTCACGTATTTACAAAATTAATACAGAAGGCGGACTAAACCACGGCGAGTCCTACTGGTCAATGATCACAACACCGCAACTTGATCGGAATACTAATATAACTGCTTTTTGTGTTTGTGAAAATAATAACATTTATGCTGGTTATAGTAATGGAGTTATCTACAACATAAGTGAAAACAAAAAGCTGCAGCAGGAGTATATAACTGATCAAATTGATTATTTAAAGATGATTAACTCGACAATATTACTTACATCATCTAAGACTAAGTCTCCTGCCACGTTCATTTTAAACTTATCAAAATTAGGCATGAATACAACATCCTCATCGATTTGGCCAATAAAGCTATCAATATATACAATGTACGCTCGAGTTTTTAACGAGCAATTTCTTTTTATGTTTTCAGAGAATGGTGTGAATGTAAGTACTCAGAAATTTTAAAGTTAATAATGAACAGTATACTTCTTTTTTATTTTTAACTATATCCTTTCAAGTGCATAGATTTGCTAAACCCTAACCTACAATATGATTTTAACGAACATGACGAACTGGTTGGATTTGATATAAAGAAACAAAAACTTTTTTTAGCTCTTAGGAATAGCACTATTAAGGTAATATATATTTAAATTAAAAATAAATCAACAGAAAACTAATAGAACACTAAACAGGTTTATCACGTGGATAGTACAGACCATAAATTAAACTATAAATCTCTTTGTGGACAATATATAAAAAGTCAAGATATAATTACAAATCTGACAGCCACATATGACGGTAAATTAGTTGCTATTGGCTTTAAAAATGGACAAATTAAGGTAACAGAAAAAAGTATACTTCCTTGTAAAGCAGAACTAAGTTAAGTTTTGTTTAATTACAGATTTATATGTATACAAAAAATTGTTTACAGTTTATTTTTACCTTATCCCTGGAACATGAGCCCTGCGACTCAATTAAACTGCGTTTCTCACCATGCAAACAGATTCTTGTAAGTTGCTCAGAACAACTGTGTTTTTGGGACGTAAACTATATTATTAACAATCGAATGACTGCCAAATGTCGCAGCAAGCGATTTAATCGAGATCTGCGTCACTCACAGTTTTTGGCAAAGGGTCACGAGGAAGTCGATGCGTCCCCTTGGTCAGACGTATCAAATGATCTCAGAGAACCAATGATAGTTTCAAAGCCATTTAAATGTATTAATACTCATATAGAAGCGAAAAAGGACAGTGCATATCTTTGGAAGGGGAAAAGAGGACACGCTAAGTTGCCTGCGTTGCTGGCATCTGTAAAATTTGTAGGAAACAACGGTCTATATTTCTATACGAATGTTGACTTTACTCAATTTTATGCTTTAGATAACGAGGGAGTATTTTATCATCTTAAGTTGCTGGAGATTTTAAGTGAATATAAACCGAAGTTGTCGAGTAAAGAATTACGTAAAGTCGATTTGGAGTATAGTAGTTATCAGGGTGCATTGCATATGCCATGTATCACTTTTGTGAATAAAGAAGATAATGATGGTATCGATGTCGTAGGAAACTCTAATTTAAGTTCGAATTGTTTTCAATCAGCAATTAATTCTAAAAATATCGATCAATCTAATGAGATTTGACGCCAATTGTGCGCCATATTTGTGCCTAAGGAAATCATATTCAGATATTCTCGATACGCAATGATAGGATTATCTTTAATTTATTTATATTTATATATAAATATATTTTATTATACATTATTGTAATGTGCTGTAATTTGTAATAAAAACTTGACCTTTTCTCAAATTATACATCAAAGCTGCTGTGATTAAAAGGCTTTTTGCTTTCAAATTATAACGATATATCTATAAGTATAAATATAATAACCATTTAATGTAGAGAATTATATATATATAATTTAAATAATTTGTATATTGCTTATAAGTATATGTATAAGTATCCGTTGTTAAATATACTCCACAGCTTGCATCTAACATAAAATTATACAATATTAAAAAAAAAAAAAAATCACGTAATAAAGCTCTAGTCAGGTGTGTCCGACAAGGAGATACCCTGAACCCCATTCGATCTGCATTTTTTATGTAGTCATATAAAAACAAAATTAAATTATATATTTGAGCTTTTAATATAAATAAATAAATAAACAAAATAAAAAGAAGAAAATCAAACATCACCGCACCTGGATTCGAACCTACATCTACTACATATGTATCGTTAAAGCGCATCAGATCAACTAGCACAGCCACTTCATATTTATAAAAGAAAAAAATTGAAAAAAAAAATTCTTCACGCCGACTGAGTTTGAGCTCCGACCCTGTCGATAATGCCCAACCGCGTCTACCTACTTAGCCACACCAGTAGTGCATTGTTCGTTGGCAAATCCAAACTACTTCAGGACAAAGACAAAACTAAAGAGCGGCTGAAAATGCAAACACAATTCAAACACAGTTTTGGTTGAAGAAAATGGAAGAATGAATGGCCTTGAATGTATTTGTGCACATGCCTAGCAAACGCGCTTGTACGCTTTAATGCATGTATATGTTTGACAGTTTTTGCTGCTCATTGCTGCTTGCTACGTGTGTGTGATAATTGAGCAAAGGTTTGGTTTAATAAATCGGGACTGACTAAACGGCATTTAATGGAACTTTCAGCAGTCGACTCTATTGAATTTTTTACATTTAAAAAAAAAAGCAAACACATTCTTAGTCCTAGCCGTTGGTCATATATACAGCTGATCTTCAACGGGTTGTTTTGTAAAATTTGGAACCCGTATCCAAAATATGACAAATATCAAAATTGGATAAAATTCACATGAATCTATGTGCAAAATTTGGAAGCTTTAGCTTTCAAGATGTAGTACAAACATTTTTAAAACGGTTCGATAAATCGTTAACATTACGTCAAAAATAGTTATCGATCATACGAACATGACCCACGCGTGCTAGCTAGCCTTTATGAAATTGCCGCGTTCAAACAAATATGAAAATCAATTTATTTATTTCAGGTCAGGAGCATCAATTCATGATGATCTTAAATAAAGTTACGCAATGGATGTGCTAGTTTAGAGATGCGCTTTAACGATATAATGTAGTAGCTGGTGATTTTAGTTTGTATTCTCTTTATTTTGATTATTTGTTAATTTATTGAATTATTTATTTATTTTGGATTGACATATATTCTAGTTGAATCAAATCTATCAAAATATTTAATTTTGTTAAATCTTATGTTATATTCAACCTATGTAGTGTATTACGAAATGCAAATCGGATGAGGTTCTGGGTATCTCCTCGTCGGGCACCCCCGACTCTAAAGGGGCTGTGCTAGTTGATATGATGCACTTTAACGATACGTGCGGTGATCTTTGTTTTTCTTATTTTTATTTAATTATTTTTGATTGGCCTACATTCTAGTTGATTGTTAAAATAAAAGCTCAAAAATATAATTAAATTTCGTTAAATTTTATGTTATATGCAAGCTTTGGAGTTATAAAAATATTCGGATCGGATGGGGTTCAGAGTATCTCCTAGTCGGGGACCTCCGACTAGAGATTCTTACTTGTTTATTTTTTTACTGTAATATTGATTTCCAGATTTATGTAGGGAGTTTATTTCAATCAATGTGCCCATATACAAAAATTTTACCTACAAAATGTGGTTAGAAATAACCATCGGCAACTACTCCGATGTATAATTTTTCTCGATGTATCGTCACCCCTCTTAACAGAGTCCATTTTGAGTATAACATAGTATCAATTTAGCATTTATTGCGTGTGGTTTGTGTGACAAAAGGAAAAACCATTTTCTGCGATTTTTTGAACACAATATTCAAAAAGTAATGTTAAAAATATATTTTAAATTTGAATTTGCGATCTTATTAGAATACATATCCCAAAAGGCCTATTCCTCAATATTATAAATAATGCTGCGCAGTGTGCTAGGTAGTGAGCCCTGTAAAAAAGGCAACAGACGAATGTCCGAGTGTGAGTGTATATAAACTAGCATATGAGTTAATGTACATGTGTGTACATACGTATGTAGTATGCATATTTACTTGGCGAGTGTGATGATCCAACCAGAGGTGCGTTCGTGTCGGGCTTTATTTGTATTCGTGACGATATGCGTATATGTGTATGTTCATGCAGTATGAATATCTCATTTAAACTTAATTGTTGTATATTATTGTTTGCAAATATATATAGAGTTATGCAGCTATATTATATTTATTGAAATGCAATTTGTGGAACTCAGGGACTCTAATGTGTGTGCCACCAAAAATATTTTGTTGTTTTGCTATCCCGGGTCAAGATATTCGTCACGCCCGTACCTCTGGATTCAGCAGCACCACAGAGCAAAACAATATGGCTGCCACCGCCACTTGTTGGATATTAGAGCATATAAAATATGCAGATCAGAGATTTTCATATTCATTTTAGTTGGGGCTCAAACAAATTATAGTTGGATATTGATGTTATATATAATCAATAAATAATTTACATTTGTACATATATTAGTATTATGTATATTATATTATTATATGGTTGAAGCTGAGAATCTGTCTGTATATGTATATCAACGTTCACAACAGATAAATGTTATATTTGCATCCTCAAATGCAATGTAATCTTCATTTAACGTATTGTACGATTGCAATTGAATTCGTAAATTTGATTTGTCAGCGTCTATTTAATATATTTTTAGCGCAAAAATTTGTTTATATATTTTGAACACAATTGTTTGTAATTCCCAGGTACATAACTTAATACGTATTTACATATATAAATATATGTGTTGTGTTTTGTGTAGAGAGAAACTTGAAAGAAGCTTGGAATGTAAAAAATTTGAATTAAAATTAAGTTATTGAAATTAATTTGAAATATCAAATTAATATCTTGATTTAATTATCTGTATAATTATTTTTTTAACATTTTAGTGTCTTTCAATTATCGTTGAATTAATTTGTTATTAATTTATATTTGAGGCATAAATAAATTTTTTTTATTTGTGTGTGTATTTAAAACTGTTTACCTTGTAAAAGATAATTTTGTTGTTATAAATAACATTTTTAATACCAAACAACTGTATTCAATGTGTTTTAGATATGCTCAGTGACTTAAACGATAATATAGATAAACTTTTGAGGCTTCTATTGTCAACGAAATTATATTCAATAATATACCTGTTCAATTCTCTTTCTGTTTTAAAAAGAATATATAAAAACAAGCTGCAATACTTGGACATATCGATTTGAAGGTCATTAAGAACCTCTCTATGGATGACCCATCAATCAAAAAAAGGTAAGCCTAATCGTTAACACCTCAATATTGTATTTGAACAACAATACACAGTAGATTCATCTAAAGCGATCCATTTAAAAATGATCTAGAACGCAGATATGCCCAAACAAAAATAATATTAATTATTGGCATAAACTTAATCGAGTGATATTTGTTCCTTTTATTTAGGCTCATATTAGAACAACATTTCTCGAACAAAAAAGTCTTGAAATTAAATTGTATCTCTTTTACGGCTAATTTAATTTATGCTCAATTAAAAAGGTCAAACAGTGGTCATTTTGTTTGGTGAGTTGATCTCGTGGCTTTGGCAATGGCACTTGTTACGGCATGATTTATTTGATTGCGCGGTCTGTCTATGCCTATTCACCACAACTAAAACTACCAGCCTTACTACAACATTTCAGAAAATATCGATTGAGTGTACTTTCAGTTTAACCACAGTTTAGTATTTGACTTCTGCGATGAGGTTTATAATTGCATTGTTCAGTGTGAGATAAAGACTGCTCCGACGCGCCGCAATTTATTCATTGAGAAATCAAATGTTTGATGAAAATGGACGAGTATTGTTTAAAATATGTTTAATAGTATATTCGAAGCACAATACATTGCAAGTAATGGTTATTACGCATTCACACATTCCTAATATTAATTTGCAAGGTTGATTGATTTTGGCACCGACGACCATGATTACGATGAGGTCCAGGATCTACCGGAAGAACCGAATGATCAACTGCAGTCATCATCGCAGTCTCAAAATAGCAATATTTGCGACAACCCCGGCACAAGCAGTGTTGCAATTGATGATTCGCCACCAGAACTTCCACCGCCAAAGCAAAAATCTGTAAAAAATTCAAAGAACAAACAGAAACAGAAATCTGCGAATAAATCAAAAATACCGCGATCTCCGTCTCTAGCGAGCAGCTTCAGCAACTTGGCAAGCAGCATTAGTGGCAATATTAACGTGCCACCACAAACACCTCCATTGCCGACCAGTTATCAACAGCCGAATAAGAGTAAGACAAAACTTATGAATGGTGCGGAAAAAAAAGGTGGTACAAGCCCGACATCAGAGACACCACTTGCGCTTCCTGAGCCATCTAATACTCTTGACTCCAAACGACTCTCCAACGAGGACAGCAATCTAATGGAGAGTTGTGATTTGGGAACTACCCAAGATTGTCCTTGTACATCGGGTTTGCGTTCCCCGATACAAATAACTCCAGTCGCTCAAGTGCAGAAACCGCCCACTCCAAACCAAGCATCACCCAAAAACTTTCAGTATCTAACATTGACTGTAAGAAAAGATGACAATGGCTATGGCATGAAAGTAAGTATTCAGCCCAAGTCGTATTTCGTATTTCACATGCTTTATTAATATTATATTATTATTTAGGTGTCCGGCGACAATCCTGTTTTTGTAGAAAGTGTAAAGCCCGGTGGAGCTGCTCAAATTGCTGGTTTAGTGGCTGGAGATATGATTTTAAAGGCTTGTACTTTTTAAAATTTCTTTTGTTAGTACAAAATTTTGAAATGTTGCTGCTTTTTTTTTTTTAGGTAAATGGACAAGAAGTGCGACAAGAGAAACACCCGACTGTTGTTAGCTACATCAAAGGTTCGTATGTAACTTAATTATATTTTCTTCTATATAGTTGGGTCCGACACTCTGGATCGACTCTCTTATTCCTGCACAGCGATGTGGCTATTCCAAGTATTTTTTTATATCATTCCTTATTCGATTTCTTGCAAACCTCCCTTTCCGCCTCACTTGGTTCGATTGGCACGCTGGGATTATATTTGCATTTAGTAGATTTGATGAAATTATTATGAGGAATACTTACGTGTTGTTTCGGTTTGGGCACTTGGGTTTACTATCCGACCAGCCAGCTGATTCTCTGATTGTGCACTTGGGGCAGTTACACTCTTTATCCAGAATGCTACAGTTCGTTTGTGTTTGTTGATCAGAAGGGGGAACAAGTAAGGTTTTTTGGCAAGATTCTTTTCTATAAGGACAACTTTCTTTAATATGAGGGGATACAGGTATATCTTTATGATCCGCATGTTTTTTTGTTCGACATTTAGAGCCCACATTTGGGTGTGGTTCAATAGGTTGAACAAGTGCTCTTTCGTCAATTCGGATTTTGCGTTCATTCTTTTTATTCTCTAATGCTTTTTTCTGCTCGTTTTCTTTTTGATGATTATCGTACTGTTCTCGAACGTGGTTTGCGATATCGTTTGCCAGGCGAGGTACCCGTTCTAAGACAGCATACATATACGTAGGAAACATATTAAGTAAGTCGACCAACAACTTAACTGTTTCATTATAATAATAAACGCAAACAAAGGATTTTTCTCTTTGAGGAGGTAATTGTGGTAATTGTATGTTTAGGTAATCGCAAGTTTGTTTAGCATAAGGACGGATCCACCTAATTGTCGACTGATAAACCTCTTGCGTTTCATCCGATGAATCCCAAATGTCATAGCGCTTTGTGACCATAATTACGGCAACCACGATCCCTGTGCGCAATGCAAGATCTAAAATCATTCTGTATGAGAATATTGAGCAAAACAAAATTTTTAAAGTAAAAAGTGATTTATCTGAGAAGTGTATATAAATTTTGACAGAATAAATATTCAGCCCCTAAGCAAGATGACGTTTGCCACAAGTAATGTCGCCCTTGATCTTTAGTAGCCTCGTTGAATGATTTGGTATGATTAGAACCGGCGAAAATATATATATCAATATTATAGTCTTTATTAATATGTATGATAAGAACCGGCGATAAATATATCAATAATTAATATTCATTGACAAGACAAGATTCATTAATCGATTGGAGTCTGTTTGGTGTGTTTTAGGTCAGTAAGTTTTTTGTATACATAATAAATTGGGTCGAACAGTTGGGCATGCGGTAACAAAAGTAAAAACGTTTAATAGCGTTTTTGTATTGTCATTAGGTAACAAAACAGTTATCTATCATCATTTGGTAACTATTGCGGCCCGCCTATTATATGCTCAGCTAAATTATATGCAACTTCCGGCTCTGCCCAAACTTCAATGTGCGTTGTGTAAAACAAAACTCCATTGGGAAATCCCAAACGTCTTAGAATTTTATATGTAATTTTTTTATAGTCATTTATTTGATTTAGTTAAATTGAGCGAATTTTAGATATATTATGAAAGATAATTTATAACTTAATTTGAATATGCCAGTCTGAGGATAACCTACTCGTTTGTATTGCCATTAAATATCTGATTGATAGTTTCATTTACATCATCTGTAAAGCGGTGGTAGTATTTTGGAAATCTGTTCAATACTAGAAATCCTTCTTTTATACTAACATTCCAGGCTTCGACAAAGGACTCGCGCCATAACATCGTATGATCATTGCTTGTTTTACAGTACTTAGAGCAGCACTTTTGCTTCAAATCATCCACGTAAGGTTTCAGTTGGCATTTAATATCTTCATATATTGCAGCTGTTTTATCAGGACTATCCCAAACACCAATTTCTTTAGTTAACCAGACTGTACCAGCAACAAGAGCTAATTTTATCATTATTATCATTATGGCAATTGGTTATATTGCCACCTGTTTTAAATACCTAACAATAAATGTTTTGAGAATATAATTTTTCCAATAAAGCCTCTAAATTCTTTGAGCAATAATTTTTGGCCTACTTGGCGCGGTAAAAATTCCCGGAACTGTCATTTAGTGTAGCCAATAACTTCGAATATTTTTATTACTCTCAGATTTCTCACACTCTTTTGCAAATTCTTGCAACCAATTCAATAGCTGATTTGGTTTTAATATCGAGTTTCTACAATATACATTCATTTTGGCTTATCATTTTTAAAAATTACAGACTTTTTCTCTATTTTGTCTTAATCGGTTTATATATTGATTTTATCTTATATTGTTGGTGATCACACATCATTCATACACATCATTCAAAATCAATCTATAAACTCAATTATCGAGTTAAAGCTTGTTAAAAGACCTTATCTAATTTTATTAATGTCAAACTTTTAAATATTTTTATTTAAAAGCTTCTACAATCGTTGAACTGGCTGTGAAACGCAGTCAAAAGTCTTCCAGGCCCAGCTCAGTGGGTGTTGTTCCAACTACACCAGTACTATCGGGGAGGGATCGCACTGCCTCAATTACTGGTCCACAGCCTGTCGACGTAAGTACTTCGATGAATATGAACTATATAAAATGTGAATATTTGTATTATAATTTCAGAGCATAAAGCGACGCGAAATGGAATCATATAAGATTCAAACATTACAAAAAATGCTGGAGCAGGAAAAATTAAATTTGGATCGACTTAAAGATGACACAAATAATCCGAGTTATAAACTGTCGGAGGCAAATATACGAAAGCTACGCGAACAATTACGTCAAGTGGGAGCAGAGGTGAGTAAAATAAAATTAATAAGTTATATTTTTTTCGTATTAGTGTACATACATGCATACAATGAATAATGCAGAATACCCTATATATTATGTGATTATTTTCGTTTATATTAAGTTATTTATTTAGTTATAAGCCGATTTTAAATTTAACGGAAATATAAACGCAAAATTATAAATTTACTCTAGATTATAGTACGTATCTTACCTTCTTCATAACAGTTTACATATGTATTAGCTGAAATATATTATTGTTTATATTTATATTGAATCTTTAAAACGTACATATGTGTCGTAAAAGCTGATATAATCTGATGCAATAACTATCATTATGACAAATTCCCAAAATGTTGCTTTATTTGCGCAATAAATTAAAAATATTTTTTATGCGAAAAAACTCAGAAATTCAAAAATAACATTGGATAATATGTTTGTCATAAACTAATAAAAATTGGCCAAATTATATGCATATTCCCTGGCACGGCTTTATGTATATGTGTACATTATTATAAACTTGCATTCATTTGTATTTGTATATGAACTATTTATAAAATGTTAAAAATATTTAACATGATCAACTTCAAATCATTAACTTCAGGATACGCCAATAATTAAGTGTCAACCCGCAGCAGGCGAGAAAAATACTGATTTACTAATGCACAATCCAATTCAAAATTTGTCTGTCGTCACTCCTCATCACAATCTTCACAACAACAATCATCATCAGCAACAGGTTAGCACTCAACAGTCGCAAGCAACCCAACACACTTCACCCGCATTCCTATCGCTATTGCCGCGTTCACTTTCGTCCCTTTCGTTGGGCACGCGAAAGAATAAAATTGACAAAGATTTGCTGACATCAACGCTAAACAGTACAACGGACGTATTACCCCAGCCACGCGCTCAAGAAGCTTTTAATCCAATGTCGCAGTCACTATATCACCATATTAAAGCAAATATGCCAAGCCCTCAAGAGAATACTCAGCGAAATTTGCAAAATCAATGCATTTCTCAGCAGCAGCAACGATTTAAAGAATCTTTAAAATCAACATCGGGATCGAAAGGTAAAAATATTTTTACAATATCTAAGAGTTTGATTGAGGAAGACGTACCACCGCCTCTACCACAAAGGAATCCAACAAGGCAACTTGCATTGGACTCGGGCAATTCAAATTGTAACCACCAGTTTTCTCCGATTTCTGATTTGGATCGTGCTGGCAGTCCACAACGTACTTCACCGAAGTTAAATGCAAATAATAACAATGACAGTGGTCTTGTATTTAATAAGAATAACAATAATACCAAGACAAGGCGATCTAAAATAAAGGCTAAAGCTTTATCGGATCCAAAAATGACTACGCAATTGTTTTTACAAATGGAAACAACTAGTAGGCCAATGGCAACAGAAGATATGGGTATTAATAAAAAGGTTGAAGTAGACTCTTGTCCACCTCCACTGCCTCCACGGCAGCCGGGAATGCTGTCGGAAGAAATAAGTCGTGGTAGCTGCCAGAACCTTAATAGTGGACGTGCGCAACCAAATTCATTAAGTACTGGATATAACTACCCATTGGTTTCCACCTGCACTGCAGTTCAAGGCGACAATATAAAGGCTGCCTTTCCATTATCGCAACGCCCGAACATTGTTAAAAAATTGCAACAAAGCCAACAACAGCCTTTCGGCTGTATGTCAACTGCAGTAAGTAATTGGAGATCATATCAATAAATATAATAATTGTCTCAATTTATATTAATGCATATATTCTTTCCTACTATTTATATCTATTTTTTGCCTTGATCATACTTTGTGTGGCTGTTCATTTCTTTCATAAATACCTGCCTAAGCAGGCGTTATGTGCTTCTTCATTTTCTAAAACATAAATTTCTTTAAAATCGAGCTTGCATTTAAATAACATAACTGCACCTTCTAATAAAAACCTTACCTAAAACGAACTTTTAGTATACTTAAATGTAGAAACTATATGTAAATATACTCAAATATGTGTGTGATTTTAATATTTTTTTATAGTTTTTTTTATACTCATTCATAAAATTAAACTTACTGCAATGTCCGTCCACCTGTCCGTGTTAACGAAATTACCGCTAAAGAAATTTCTTATTCGTGTATCTCAGAGACATGGTTATTTAATTTGAAATATACACTGCGCGTCATCATGTTAGCGCCCCCTTTACTTTTACCGTCAATCCTCAATAAAATCTAAACCATCAGAGCTCCAATTTTAATTTTTTTTTATTATGCTTCATTCATTTCTCTTTCAAATAAATCAATAATGGCTTCTGTAGCTATAAGGAATATTTTTTAATAAATGTTTTTAGGAAAGATACAAAAAAAATGTAACAAAAATTTGGTCATCAGGTTAGCGCCCCCTGGGTTAAATTTTATTTAATTAAGTTGTAGGCGTATAATAGTAGTTTATAACACCTGTATATTCAATTTCTATAATTTTTAAGAAATATTAGTAGTGCATAGTCTCGCCTTTGTTAAAAATTACTTCAAAAATTCGATTGGGAATTGAATTATAAAGATTTTGAATATAATTGATGCCTTCGACTAACTCTGTCTTTGTACTATACTGCTTTCCGAACTCATACACTATCCTGACCAACCTTCCCCAGACGTTTTCAATGATGTTAAGGTCGGGTGAATATGGTGGTCACTCCATGAGATCAACTTTTTGACCCTGAATCCATGATTTCACGGATCGAGAAATGTGAATTGAAGCATTATCATGCTGAAAAACCCATTGCAGGTTTGGGAAAATGTTTTGGAAATGCGGAAAAGCCGTTTTCAACACGTTGTTGTAGTCATGTGCGTTCATACGCGATGTCAAAAATTGAAGCTCGCAAGTGCCGTAGTATGACAATGCTCCCCACACCATAACCCGTCTCACCTAGCTATGCAATCGATCCAAGAGATGTTCTTCTTTGCGTAGATCATGAAAATAATAGGTTATAACCATCAGGTCCTTCCAAATTAATTTTTCTTTATCTGAAAAGACAACATACCGCCATTGGGTAGACCACGTCATGTGCGCTTGGACAAAATTTAAGCGTATTTGTTTTCTCAGCATAGTGAGTTGAGGTTTTTATACCCTGAGCCCATTGAAAATGGGAAATCAGGGTATAATGGTTTTGTGAAAATGTATGTAACAGACAGAAGGAGGCGTGCCACACCCCATAAAGTATATATATTCTTGATCAGCGCGACAAGACGAGTCGATATAGCCCTGTCCGTCTGTCCGTCCGTCCGTCCGTCCGTCTGTCCGTCCGTCCGTCCGTCCGTCCGTGTGAACGCTGAGATATTTTTAAGTACGCAACGTAGAGACTTGAAATTTTACATGAATACTCGATAATACCATACGCTGCACAAGTTTATAAAATTTTTCCGATAACTCATTCCATTTCGATTTTATGAGCATTTATCGATAATTTTAATGTGTTTTTAAGGCGTGGTTGGTACATCGTTTGAGCTAGAGATTTCAAATTTGCTGTGTAGTTGCGTGCAATGAATACGGAAATTACGTAATCTTTAGATTTTGGATGCCACGCCCCATTCGCCCCCAATAGCCCCCTATTTGTAAAAAGCGCAAATCAAATACTAGAGACTTGTGCTTTGGCACATACATACATATGGATGCCATTAATAAGTTGTGAAAGTTTGATGCAGTTAGTCCATCGCTAAGAAAAGTTATTAAACAATTAAGTTTCCATAGTAATGCCCACATTGCAGCCCAGGCGCAGTCGCTGCATCAACTGCGCAGTTGGCAGAGCGCGCGCTTATGCTTGCGTGCATATGTGTGTATGTGTTGTTTATATGCATGCATAAAAGATGCGTAGAATGATTTAATATTTGGCTCTTCACAGGGCTCAGGGTATCCCCTAGTCGAGCAGTCTCGACTAGAGCACTCTTACTTGTTTTTTTTAATTTCAGTTTTTTTAAGAAATTAGCTTTCTTGATTACTCTTTGGACCGTTGATAAGCCTGCCTTAACACCTGTGTTTTCCCTAATCTTGGTGGTCGACTCGTGCGAATTCGAAGTTTCCCGAAGTATTGCTCTTCTCTCTGCTTGTGGAATCACTTGATTATTGCTGCCTTTGTAGTTTTTTCCATAGCTTTCCTTATTTTTAAGAAAATAATCAATTGGTTGTCTATGTCTTCCCGTATTTTCAGCAATTTTATGGTAGAACAGTCCAGATGCAAAGTATGCCTCAATCTTTGATTTTTCAACCAAAGATAAAACTGTTCCTTTACCCAAAGTGCACATTTATTTAAAGATATTGAACCGATTGAGCTTCAAAAAAAAAATTTGATGACTGTAATTGTCATAATAACCAAGATATCTAAAATTGCATTTGGCGGCGCTAATCTGATGACGCAAAATAAGTGCACACATTCTTTGCGAAAATAGCTTTAATAGAAATTAAAACATAACGGTTCTTCTCCCGCGCTTTGTTTCATTATGAGAGAAATCGTATATGATGGTAACATAATCAAAACAAAAACTAAGAAGATGCGTGCAATAGGCAAAGAGAAAAAACGAAAAGAAAATGAGTGTAAAGGGGGGCGCTAACCTGATGACGCGCAGTGTATATTTAGGTTGACAATCCATGATAAAAAATATATTAATCTGTAAAACTACAAAAGTAGAATATCGAAGATAGCTTGTATTTTAGACCGTTTTTGGACCCTAGCGCCGTGGAAAAACATGAATATTGTTTTTTCTACAGTTAGAAACTCAAAATGTACTGTTTATTGATTTCCCAGTTACTAACCTGGAAAAAACCTTTAACTTTCAGTCTTGAATCTTGCAGTGTTAATAACTGAATGAGTATTATACGGTCGGTATTCCCGATTGCAACAACCTTACATGTTGATTTTAATGTACAAATAAGTAAAATGGTTTTATTTAATGATCATATTTGTATGTTTTTATATAATGCAGTATATTTAGTATAGATAAAAAAAGACAATTTTGTTAGTTTGCTTTCTAAAATTATTATAGTCATTCATCATGAGTATAGTGATTTTCTGCATATCTGCCTTCCTGTCCGTCCGTAAGAAAGTAAGTCATTTGAAAAAATTCGTGGATACGTTTGCCTTATGAATGCTATTACATTGTGATTTTCCAGATACTCTAGCTGAGCAACAGAATTTCTAGTATTTAGTATTGAGAATTAATCACATACATGCGTTGAAAAACAAATTTCAGAAATAATAGCGATTATATCTACGTCTATTAGGGCGGAGACATATGAATACTGGGGTTTGAACAAAACCGCAATCAAAATGCAGCATTTAACGCTGTGGAACTAGATCTTAAAAATAGGTCAGTTCAGTTACTGCGTCATCCTGACTCTTCTATCAAAAGAGTTTACATTTTTCGCGTGTTCATATATGAGTATTATGGAGTCGGTAGCGTCTGACTAAGGCTATCTGTATGAATAGAAATTTAAAGTCCTTTTCTACTGTTAAATAGGTCTTAGGTCAAACACCGCCACTAAATCAAATGAAACATCGACGAGTCGGATCTTCACCGGACAACATGCATCCAAGACACCCAGGTAACGGTTTATTATACTTCGAATATATTATGCAAAGTATAATTTTTAGGACTAATAAACATTTATGAATGGTTTTATATGAATGCATTTAATCTTCATAAAAATACATTTGATAATTATAATTTCTGTCCGCGCTCAGACCATTATAAACCTGAAATCTTAAATATTCTCACATGAAAAAAGTAACAGATTTACAAAATATACTTTCCATTGCAACAAATTAAATATAAATGTATGGTTTAAAAATTCACATTTAAGAATTTGCCTTTACACCCTCTCACACCACCCCCTTTATCCGTCACCGATAATTAAAAACCTGCTTTTTGATGTAAATAAATCATTGTCATAAAAAAACAAGAGTGTTTAATTTCATAAATTACATTATTACATGTATAGATTAAAATCAACAGAAAATTATTTGACTGAGTTTGGTAAAGTTTGCATACTTATTACTTTTATTTTGCTCACACCCGACAGATCGATTAACTAAAACCATATCTGGTTCTTGGGAAATTGTGGAAAAAGACACAGAGATAACACCACCAGGTACTCCACCGCCGCCATACTTAACCAGCTCGCACATGTCCGTACCTGAAGATCCCAATGAAAACTGCTGTGACGGGGCAGGCATCTGCATAGAATCGCATCACTTCACACCTATGGCAGGCGCAACTTCGCCGTCTCAGCAGGTCCTTCATTCCAGTCGTTTACACGCAGCACAATCAACTGATACTCAGAAGAAAATAATTTCAATGGAAGATGAAAACTGCTCCGATCAAGAAGAACCATTTATTGATGAGAATGGGCCATTTAATAACTTAACTCGGTTACTGGAGTCGGAAAATGTTGTTTTTCTAGCTGTCTTCCTTAACTATGTTTTATCAAACTCCGAACCAGCCCCACTTCTTTTTTATTTAATAACTGAACTTTACAAGGAAGGCACTTCTAAAGACATGCGGAAATGGGCCTATGAAATACATTCAACGTTTCTTGTACCGCGTGCTCCGCTTTCTTGGTATCGTCAAGACGAGTCTTTAGCGAGAGAAGTGGACAATGTATTACAATCAGAATTTGATAAAGTGGAAATATTGAGTACAGTGTTCTTACGCAGTCGCAAACGCGCCAAGGACCTTATCAGCGAACAGTTGCGAGAATTTCAACAAAAGCGTACCGCTGGTCTAGGTACTATATATGGGCCTACCGATGATAAGCTTGCTGAAGCAAAGGCTGACAAACAAAAGGAACAAATTATTGACAAATATCTTATGCCCAATCTGCAATTATTACTGTAAGTACGCCGTATTACTGTCTTTCATATAACGTTTAATTTATATTTCTATAGTGAAGAGTTTGAAAAAGATTTGCCTCAAGAAGATGCTCGAAAGCTAGCGTTGTGTTCTGCTCTTTCTACGGTGATACATCGCATATTTACAATGCGATCGCATCCGAACACTATAGTGGATCGTGTTCACCATTTTGTTAGTCGTGAAAAAAGTTTTAAATCACGATTAATGGGTAAAAATAGAAAGGTTTGTTAAATTGATTTTTAAAACGGTCGATCCATTAATGACTTTTGATTGTTATTTTTAAAACAGTTTATTTCTCCTTGTTTGTCTTGCTGTCCGTTCATCTGTCTGTCCGTTTGAATGCAAACCATTTAGACGCTATTGAAGCAGAGACATAAAATGTGGATTATATACTGCATAAATACGTCTATTATTTTTCGCTGTATTAGAATGTATATATGCTCGCATTAACAACTCAAGATAAAAAGTAAGACCGTTCTAGTCGAGATTGCTCAACTAGAAGGTACAAAGAAACCTATGAGAAGCCAATATTCCAATCATTTTACGCTTCTTTTATGCTTACATATAAACAACATATATCACATAATATTCGTATTCATTAGATGCAACTACGCAGTAAATTTGAAATCTATAGCTCGAACGATGCTATAAACCACGTTCAACAATTAAGAGTGCTATAATCGAGACTGCTCGATTAGGAAGTACCCTGAGACCTGTGAAGAGCAAAATATCAAATCATATATATGCATTAGCGTGCGCACTGCCAACTGCGCAGTTCACGTAGCGCTTGGGCTGCAAAGTGGGTATTACTATGGGAACATAATTGTTGAATAAGTTTTTTTAGCGATGGTGATTCTTCTTCAAAATATCACGGTTTATTTATGACACTCATATGTGTGTATTTGCCAAAGCACAAGTCTCTAGTATTTCATATGCGTTTTTTAAAAATAGACGGCTATTGTGGACGAATGGGGCGTTGCATCCAAAATCGAAAGGTAACATAATCTCCGTATTCATTGCTCGCAACAACACAGCAAAACGATATAGAAACTACGCCTTAAAAACGCATTAAAATGATCGATAAATGCTCATAAAATCGAAATGAAACGAACTATCGAAAAAATTTGATAATCTTGTGCAGCGTATGGTGTTAACGAGTATGCATGTAAAATTTTAAGTCTACGTTGCGTACTTAAAATTATCTCAGTGTTCACACGGACGGACAGGGACATATCGACTCGTCTTGTCAAGTTGATCAAGAATATATATACTTTATGGGGTGTGGCACGCCTCCTTCTGCCTGTTATATACGTTTTCACAAAACCATTATACCCTGATTTTCCATTTTCAATGGGCTAAGGGTATTAAAAACTAATTAAAATGATCAATAAATGTCGTTAAAAAAAATGGGATGAGTTAGCGAAAAAATACATTGCTCGCAAATAACGGTTAATCGTTTGAACTCACGCACTCCGCTCATGAGGTCAATCGAAAAAATTTATACACACTCGCTCTCGCTTATTGCAAGACCATTTTGTGTTTTCGGCTGACCGTTTTGCGTTAAGCTATGCGTGATTCGCTCTTTGTATGAGCCTTCGGGAACAATACGATTGACAGTCGCGCAATTCTGTTCTGTAAGTTAGTAATAACAAGTAAGAGGGCTCTAGTCGAGACTGCTCGACTAGGGGATACCCTGAGCCCTGTGAAGAGCCAAATATCAAATCATTCTACGCTTTTGTTATGCATACATACAAACAACACATACACACACATATGCACGCACGCATAAGCGCGCGCTCTGCCAACTGCGCAGTTGACGCAGCGGTTGCGCTTGGGCTGCAATGTGGACATTACTATGGGAACTTAATTGTTTAATAACTTTTCTTAGCGATGGACCAAGTGCATCAAACTTTCACAACTTATTTATGACATTCATATGTGTGCATGTGCCAAAGCACAAGTCTCTAGTATTTGATTTGCGCTTTTTACAAATAGGGGGCTATTGTGGGCGAATGGGGCGTGGCATAAAAAATCTAATGATTACGTAATCTCCGTATTCATTCAACGCAATTACCCAGCAAATTTGAGTTTCTAGCTCAAACGATACACAAACTATGCCTTAAAAACGTATTTTCGATAAGCATTAAAATCGATAACATTACAACAAAAATAGATATCGTTTTTTGGTAACAAACTTGAGCTGCGCGTGCTATCCACGGACCCAACAAAAAAAATTTCAAGTCTCTAGCTTGTCTAGATGCTTCAATCGACGCGTTCAAACATACGGACGGACGGACGGACGGACGGACGGACGGACGGACGGACAGACAGACAGACGGACAGGGCTAAATCGACTCAGCTCGTCGGCCTGATCAAGAATATATATACTTTGTGGGGTCTGGCACGCCTCCTTCTGCCTGTTACATACATTTAACAAAACCATTATACCCTGATTTCCCATTTTCAATGGGCTCAGGGTATAAAAATAAAAGTCAATACAAACGGTCTTCACATGAATTTCGCTTGTAAGGAAAAGAAAATGATTTTTATTTATTTATTTTTCTTTTATTATTTGTAAATATGTGTTATGTATTACATATTTAGCTTAATTAGTAATTAGTTAATATTTTCACCGCTTAAAGAAATTATTTTTTCATACAAATAAAATGTATGACCGAAAATGCGCGTTCGACTGTCACTTAAGCTATCGATCCGATCTGCATTTACAAAATTAAATTATATTTTTGAGATTCGAACCTAGATCTACATATGTAATGTTAAAGCGTATCTTCTTAACTAGCACATCCACTTTATATTTATTAAAGTGGATGTGCTAGTCGCCGTCTTCCGTTCACTACAAAGGCGACATTTGACAAATATAAAACTAAAGAAGCTGCTGTTAATGCAAACACAATATAAATCACAAATCAATAACAATTCAAACACAATTTCGGTTGAAGAATATGCTAGAATGAATTTTGAATGAATTTATTTGTGCACATGCATAGCAGACGCGCCCGTTTCAATGTATGTGTAAATATAAATGTATTTTGCTGTCGCTGCTTAACACGTGCGTGTGATAATTGGCCAAACGTTTTGGTTATTAGATTGGAACTGACTTAACGGAATTTGAAACTTTCAGCACATGATTCTATTGAATTTTTTACATTTTATAAAAGTGCTAACTTATTCACACGGCTATATTTGCAACAGACGCAAAATTTAAGGGGTCTAGCTATAAAGGTGTAGAAGATATAATTTTAAAGCCTGATAATTAAAATCGATAACATTACAACAAAAATAGATATCGTTTTTTTAGCAAGCTTGACCTGCGCGTGCTATACACCGACCTAAAAAAAAATTAAATTAAACATACGGACGGACAGACAAAGGAACAGGGCTAAATCGACTCAGCTCGTCGCCCTGATCAAGAATATATATACAATACTTTTTGCCACGCCTCCTTCTGCCTATTACATACATTTAACTAAACCATTATACCCTGATTTACACTGTCACCTCAAAAAAATACCTCGGAATTACTCTAACTCTAAACTAAACTGGCGAAAAAACATTATAAATATTATAGATACTATTAATACGAGACAAGAAAAATTTAATTGAACTACAAACAAAACTATCACTACATTCCAAAGTCACGTTTCACAAAGAATTAATAAATTAATGTATATGGAGATACGGGTGCTCTATTTGGGGAACATCTCTTGCTTATCTTCTAAAAAAAAAAAAACTTCAACCCACTGAACACCGCATTATAAGAAGTTTTATGGCTTTGCCTTTTGCCAGGAATGACGACATAGTAAAAGACTTAAAACTTAAATATGTTATCAACTCATCAATCAAACAAAACTCTTAAGCACTTATCTTATCCAAACCCACTTGCACAGTCACTAGCCTTTTACTCCTTCCATATACAGACTTAAAAGAGCGCAACATGAACCCCTGCCAAAACGCACACTTTCATTGCGAAATCCACGTACTCGTCCATAATTCACATTCTCAGTTCATAATCAATTAATTCATCTATCTCACATCAGTTTACTCTCATATCTTTATAACATTGCTCACACACACATTTTTATACCCTGAGCTCATTAAAAATGGGAATCAGAGTATAATGGTTTTGTGAAAATGTATGTAACAGAAGGAGGCGTGCTACACCCCATAAAGTAAACATATTCTTGGTCAACGCGACAAGACGAGTCGATATAGGCTTGTCCATCTGTCTCCGTCCGTCCATCCGCCCGGGTGAACGCTGAGATATTCTAAAGTACTCCACCTAGAGACTTGAAATTTTATACGAAGACTCTTGTACACCGTACGCTGAACGATTTTATTAATTTTATATTTGTATGCATGCATAAAAGAAGCGTAGAATGATTGGAATAATAGCTCTTCATAGGGCATCCCCAAATCGAGCAGTCTTGACTAGAGAACTCTTACTTGTTTAAAAACTTATTTTTGTCAATTGTCAAAAAAAAAAAAAAAAAAAAAATCTATAAGTTAATGTTACGATCTTAAGATGAAAAATTTTCATGCTGAATCTGAATATATAGTATGTTTCACATTATTTATATTTATATATTTACATTCTGCTTAGATTAGAGACTTTAAATTTTGTAAATATCCTCAGCCAAAAAATCTGTAAAATTAATTATAAAATAATTCTGACGCCTTAGCACAAAATTGTTCAGTTACGTAACTTAGACCTGATCGAAATGATGTATTTACCTCCACTGTGGATTGTAAATCGGCAGCAATGTTTGTAATATTAAACTGAAAATATCGTCGGAAGCATTTTTAGGTCGGATATGAATGAATGGGAACAGATCGGTTGCAACCGAGTTCAAAATTCATACGTATTCATAAATATTTCTTTATATTTTGACTAGATGATAGCACGGGGTCATCCATTAGTATTACGACAATACTACGAAGTGACACATTGTAATCATTGCCAAACGATCATATGGGGTGTGAGTCCTCAAGGTTATCATTGCACAGGTAAACTTAATAATTTGCCACTTTTATAAGCGCTTTATTTACTTTGGCCGCTATTTATGCATACTTTTCAGATTGTAAATTGAATATACATCGATTATGCTCGAAAGTCTTAGAAGAAAGTTGTCCGGGACCACTTCCTCAAGCAAAACGACAACCACATAACGACAATAAAATTAGTAAATTTATGGGCAAAATAAGGCCTCGGACCAGTGATTTCATAGCAAGTGAGTTTAAAATATGCTCAAATTATGTTTATCTTTGCATATTTTGTTTATTTCAGATGAGAAGCGCTCTCGCCAGGATGACACAGATATGGATATAGAGTTAAACAACGGTAAGTCTGTGTGGCCATCAGAAGTTTTTTTTAATGGAAAAAGCAAGATATATTACTAAAATTTAGCTTAATCTCCTAGATAGAAGCTTTTTGATAAATACTAGAAGCTTTTTGATAAACAATTAAATATGCCTATTTTTATATCTTGATTCAATGATGACATTAATTTAGGATATAATGATACACCTATAACGGTCAGAAAAAAGTCCATGCGTACTTTATTCTATAAATTAAATATTTTAACTCAAGACGACGAGCTGCGTTAATCTAACTGTATGAATACATCGATTTCATATAAGATTTAGAGACATGTATTTTGCCGGCATTGTTCAAATTGTAGTGAACTACTTTGGGATTTGCCAAAAGGCAATGCAATACTAGTGTGGCGTAGTGGATAGACGCAAAGCGCGTAAACGAAAGGTTCCGAGTTCGAGAGTGGGAAATCAGGGTATAAAGGTTTTGAAAAATGTGTGTAACAGGTAGAAGGTGGCGTGGCAGACCCCATAACGAGTATGAATTCTTGATCAGGTGGACGAGCTGAGTCGATTAAGCCTGTTGTCTACTGCGCGTGATAATTGGTTTGTTTAATAGATTTGGGATTGACTAAATGGAATTTATTGAAATGTTCAGTATACGATTCTATTGAATTTTTTACATTTTATAAAAATGACAACACATTCGTTGTCATATACGTTATATATGCAACTGACGTTCAAAGGTGTGCTTGATAACATTTGGAGTCGGTATCCAAAATTAAACAAAAATCATATGCATTTGGAGGCATTAGATTTAAAGATGTAAAAGTTATAATTTTAAATCTGTTTTCGATAAGGTTTTAAATCGATAATATTATAACAAAAATAGTTATCATTTTACTTATGAAAACTTGAGCTGCGCATGCATACACTGACCAATCATTATACCCTGATTTCCTATTTTCAATGGGGTATAAAAATTAAAAATTAAATTTAAAAAATTAAAAAAAAACTCAACTTTAAAATTTTGAAGCTTCTATTGTAGCTCTATAAGTGTAAAATTATAGCATATTTTTAAAGAGCACTGTATATTGAGATCCGATTTGGCTCGCTCGGAACCCATCAAAAATGGTTAAAATTGGTTTGTTTAATGTATGTAGCAGGCAGAAGAAGGCGAGGTAGACCCCATATTCTATCCTATATATATATATATATATATATATATATATATATATATATATTTCTTGATCAGGGCGAAGAGCTGAGTCAATTTAGTCGTGTTCGTCTGCCTGCTCGTCTGTCTGTCTGTCCGTATGTTTTAACGCGGTGATTTCAGAAATTGCATGAGCTAGGGACTTGAAATTACTTTGTAGGTCCGTGTATAGTGCGCGCAGGTCAAGTTTGCTTAATAAATTCGATAACTATTTTTGTTGTAATGTTATCGACTTGATATCTAATCGGAACTGGGTCTTAAAACTTTATCTCCTACATCTTTTTATACTCTGAACCCACTGATTGATTGATTGATTACGATTGATTTGTGCTTATATTGTGTTTGCATTTTTAGTCGCTTCTTTAGTTTTGTATTTGATAGATGGCGCCCTTATACTGAACTAAAAACGCAGATCGGACGGAGCTCAGGAGATCTCCTAGCCGAGGAACTCCCGACTATAGAGTTTTCTTACTCGTTTGTACTTGTTTTATTATTTGATATTTGGCGGTGTAGCAGTAAAATCGTTGTTGATTTACAACTAAGTACTCAAGCAGTGCAAAGGCTCCAATCCTGTTAATTCCCTTTTTATCCGTTTTTATTTTTGTTGACAAATAATTATTTGATTGTGATATTATTTTTATTTAAACACATAATTAACCCATAAATGCGTATAACTCTATTTAATCCAACTAGAAAATTTTGTTTTTATACCCTGAGCCCATTGAAAATGGGAAATCAGGGTATAATGGTTTTGTGAAATGTATGTAACAGGCAGAAGGAGGCGTGTCAGACCCCACAAAGTATATATATTTTTGATCAGGGCGACGAGCTGAGTCGATTTAGCCCTGTCCGTCTGTCCGTCCGTCCGTTCGTATGTTTGAACGCTTCGATTGAGGCATCTAGACAAGCTAGAGACTTGAATTTTTTTTATTGGGTCCGTGGATAGCACGCGCAGCTCAAGTTTGTTACCAAAAAACGATATCTGTTTTTGTTGTTTTGTTATCGATTTTAAACCTTACCGAAAACAGGTTAAAAAATTATATCTCCCACACCTTTAGAGCTAGACCCCTCAAATTTTGCATTTAGATTCATGTGAATTTTATGCAATTTCTATTTTTTTATTTTTTGGATACCGGCTCTTTTTACTAATTACCCCCCCCCCCCCCCTCTCGCCCTACTCGACCCATTGAGAGTCTGTTGCAAATATAACCATGTGAATATATTAGCATTTTTATAAAATGTAAAAAATTCAATAGAATCATATGCTGAAAGTTTCATCAAATTCCGTTAAGTCAGTCCTGATTTATTAAACAAAACGTTTGGCCAATAATCACACGCACTTGGCAAGCAGCGACGCGCAGCAAAAAACATTTACAAACAAGTAAGAAAACTCTAGTCGGAGATGCCCGACTAGGAGATCCCCTGAGCCCCGTCCCATTTGCATTGTTTAATACGCTATGTAGCTTGCATATAACATTAAATTTTGCAAAATTAAATTATAATTTTGAAATTTTATTCAACTAGAATGTATCTAAATCAAAAATAAATTAATAATTAAATAAATAAACAAAAAAAATGAAAAGAAAGCAAACATCACCGCACCTGGACTCGAACTTGCATGTAAAGGGCGATATATGACAAATACAAAACTACAGAAGCGGCTGAAAATGCAAACAGAATTTGGTTGAAGAATATGCTAGAACGAATGGCCTTGAATGTATTTGTGCCCATGCATAGTAGACGCGCTTGCACGTTTCAATGTATGTGTAAATGTTTTTTGCTGCGCGTCGCTGCTTGCCACGTGCGTGTGATTATTGGCCAAACGTTTTGTTTAATAAATCGGGACTGACTTAACGGATTTTGATGAAACTTTCAGCATATGATTCTCAATAGAACATTTACATTTTATAAAAATGCGAATTTATTCACATGGTTATATTTGGAACAGACTCTCAATGGGTGTTTGAAGGCAGGGGGGGGGGGGGGTAATTAGTAAAAAGAGCCGGTATCCAAAAAATAAAAAAATTGAAATTGCATAAAATTCACATTAATCTATATGCAAAATTTGAGGAGTCTAGCTCTATAGGTGTAGGAGATAAAATTTTATAACCTATTTTCGATAAGGTTTAAAATCGATAACAATACAACAAAAATAGATATCGTTTTTTGGTAACAAACTTGACCTGCGCGTGCTATCCACGGACCCAACAAAAAAAAACTTAAGTCTCTAGGTCAACTACGTTCTGAGATCGACGCGTTCAAACATACGGACAGACGGACGGACGGACAGACGGACGGACAGACAGACGGACAGGGCTAAATCGACTCAGCTCGTCGCCCTGATCAAGAATATATATACTTTGTGGGGTCTGACACGTCTCCTTCTGCCTGTTACATACATTTAACAAAACCATTATACCCTGATTTCCCATTTTCAATGGGCTCAGGGTATAATACACATACATTGAATCGTGCAAGCGCGTCTACTATGCATGTACACAAATACATTCAAGGCCATTCATTCTAGCATATTCTTCAACCAAATCTGTATTTGAATTGTGTTTGCATTTTCAGCCGCTTCTGTAGTTTTGTATTTGTCATACATATATCGCCCTTTACACGCATACATTAAAACAGACCACCGTTTTGGTATGTACACATACTCATACGTTCATATGCGCGCCTTTCAGCATGTTTTAAGAATCACAATCGCGATTGATCTGCTTCTTTAGCTTCTTTAGTTTTGTAATTGACACACATCGCCCTAGTAGTACTACTTTGCGTTTTGCCAACAAGCAACGCAATACTGGTGTGACGTAGTGGATAGACGCAAAGCTCGTAAACGAAGGGTCCCGAGTTCGAAACTCAGTGACTACAGCGTAACTTTTTTAATTTTTTATAAAATTTATAAACATAATGTGGTTGTGCTAGTTGAGATGATGTGCTTTATCGATACATATGTAGTAAATTGATGCAGGTTCGAGTCCAGGTGATTTACATACATTCTAGTTGAATAAAATTTCAAAATTATAATTTAATTTTGCAAAATTTAATGTTATATGCAAGCTACATAGCGTATTAAACAATGCAAATGGGACGGGGCTCAGGGGATCTCCTAGTCGGGAACCTCCGACTAGAGTTTTCTTACTTGTTTTTTTTTTAATTTTTCTAAATTGCCTGTTTTGAAGAAAAAATATTTAATATATCTCAAACAAGCACCATAAACAAAATCGTTTCATATAATTCAATCTATAAACATAAATTATAGAATTCTTAACATTAAATTTATTAATATTTATTAGTATTTGGTAGTACCGCCTTGGGCTTGGTAACACATTTGACTATATTGCGCATGGAATCATACAAATCGTGAATATATATACTTTATGTGGTGTGAGACGCATCCCTTTGCCTGTTACATACATTTTCACAAAACCTTTTTGCCCTGATTGACTAAGTCTTTAAAAAACAGTTGGAATATGGGTTTTTTTTCTCTCGCTGTAGTCGTCTAAATATTGGGCACAAGTCCACTGATAATAATTTCTCCATACTTTTCTGCATTCTATTCTATTTTCTAGATTATTCTGTTTTGTATTTTGTAATGATATACAGTAATCTCGAAGCACTTTTCGGAATGTCGTTCTCCGTTTCTGTGCTTGATCAATTTTGCTTATTTTTCGATCCGTTTAAGCGTGCTTCATTTTCAGGTGAGGGCAGTTTTTTTGACTGGCGTCCTCGACATTAAACCCATCCGACATTGGATAGTTGGGCCCGAAATTTGTTAGCAAGTCGTTGCTGCATTTCAGATACGATTCCTACTGTATTTTTAAAGCGATCCTGGAGGCTTGATTTCATAATAACAAGATTCTGCTTTTTATTTGTGCAATTTTTCCTGCTTGATCCCTTCTACTTTTCCAATTCTCCGATTTTTCGAAGGGATTATATCGAATTACTTTCATTGAAATTAGTTCTAACCGCTGTTTCACGATTTTAAACGTTTTGTTTAGTCAATGCAATAAATTTGAGTTTTTCAGCGATGGTCATCAGATTAACGATTATTTCTTATGTTCACCTAGTTGAAGCTCCAAAAAATTATATTTTAGCAACAATTGTATAATTAGTGAAGAAAACAATTGCAGTGATTGTCAAGAAAACAGCTATAAAAACGATAAAATAGCATTTGGGGCAAATTTAAAGTGCTGTATTTTTGTTGTTGCTGGTTGCATATTGTATATAATTTATATACTTTTTGTAATTTATTATATGCTTTTAGATCGCGTTCAGTCAGCATCAATAGCACGCCAGCCATCAGATCGCAGGCTTGATGGTAATGTATCCCTTCGATCTAATGGAAATACATCTAGTAGCACCTCTGTGCTTAATAGTAGCGATTTGCAGAATTCATTTCACGCTGCTAGCAATGCCCACGAAAGTGCTACCAGTAGTGGTGGTTTTGTAGGTATTTCTGAACTTACCACAAGTTCGGGATCCACGACTTTATCTAGTTGCTTGACAGGCACGGTCGGTATGACTTCTCTAAGTGACTTGAATACAACAGATTCTGTTGAGAGTAAGGATATGCGGAGAGAAACGTATGTATTCCAAGAAATGAAATATAATAAAAATATTAAAATTCATATTTGCAGTTATTACCAACATCACAAAACTGCACAAGTATCAGTGAACCGCTCAGAGTCTTACAAGGAACGATTATCGAATAAACGCATCCGTAATAGCCGTCGCAAAACTTCGGATCCGAGTTTAACGTCGCGTACCAAGTAAGCAAATTTAAATTAATCCGAAAGTTTAATCTCGGTGAGTTTAATACGACTAAAATTAATAAAGATCCTTTTGACCTTATGTTGTGAAAAGCGGCGTAGTTATATATTAAAATGTATGACGGCATAATGTGGGTCACGTCTAAATGTCATCCGTTTACTTCCGTTTGTTTATTAAACTGTCTCGCTTACTGTCAGTTTAAAAGGCTATGATATTATTTTACTGACTATCCCAAACTTAAACTCAATATTGCGGATTACATTTATTGAGCTGCCGCACCTCTTACCTTCATATATGTATCTTTAGTGGCAGTATTCAAGCTCAATTCAATTAGAAAGGAGCTGTAGCAACGGACAGCGCACCGTATGTTTGATAAAAAAAATTTAATTTGTGCAAAAGCTAATTATGAAAAGAAAGTCTACTTAGTATAAGCACACTAAAAGTTTTAAAGAGATTGACTTTAATTATGACAAGTAAGTGTTCTTTAGTTACGAACCTATACAAGTACAATGGTGGGTATACAAAGGTATATAGTATATATATTGAATCATACTTTTGCGTTCCGTTAATAAATGAATAAACAATACATTTTTTCACAGTGATGATCAAGGAGACCTGCGCCTGTCGATTGCAAATTATACAGGAAGCTCAAGTTCTAGTCTGTCGTCTGGAGGTGGCTTTGAAAGTCCAAGCACATCAATGGAAAAGGTGTCGAGTTGTGTTGCCGTATCAACTATTGGAACAAACACCATATCAAATCTGGCTAATTCGTATCAGCATCCACATAAGCTAGTGCAACAACAAACAAATCAACACAGTCAGCAAGATTCATTTCAAGGTAGCATAGGAAGTAGCAGTAGTGTCAGTAATACAAACTTCTGGAATGTCGGACAGCCTCTGCAACGTCAATGGAATTTTGAAAGCGATGATGAAGATTTTAATGAAGCTGACTGGAGCTCATTAGTTGCAGACGAGATGCTAGCTACGCTAACGGACGCTGAAAAAAAGAGGCAGGAAATTATAAATGGTAAACATAAATAAAGCTAATATTACATTGATAATTAATTTTCATTTTGTTTTGCGTTACATAGAAATCTATCAAACGGAACGAAATCACGTACGCACTCTCAGATTGTTGGATCGCCTGTTTTTTTTGCCTCTCTTCGACAGTGGATTGCTTTCTCATGATCATTTACTGCTATTGTTTCCACCCGCACTGCTTTCCTTGCGGGATATTCATGGTGCCTTCGAACAAAACCTTAAACAGCGTCGCGTTGAACATAACCACATTGTAAAACATATTGGTGATTTGCTTTCTGATATGTTTGACGGAAAATCTGGTGAAGTGCTGTGTGACCACGCTGCTCAGTTTTGCGCTCGTCAGCAAATCGCACTTGAAGCGTTGAAAGAAAAACGAAATAAGGATGAGCAGTTGCAAAAGCTGCTAAAAAAATCAGAGTCACATAAAGCTTGTCGTCGACTAGAGCTTAAGGACCTATTGCCAACGGTTTTACAGCGACTCACGAAATATCCTCTTCTTTTTGAGAATCTTTATAAGGTCACTATTCGAGTATTACCTGAAAACACCACGGAGGCAGATGCTATACAGCGAGCCGTAGAGTCATCGAAGAATATTCTTGTTGAAGTGAATAAAGCTGTCAAGGCAGCTGAGGATGCTCACAAGTAAGTTAAACTCAATCCTTAGTAAATAAAATATATTTCATTAGGAACTTTATTTTAAGGTTACAAAACATTCAACGAAAATTAGACAAATCATCGTATGATAAAGATGAATTTAAGAAGTTAGATTTGACACAACATCGTCTTGTACACGATGGAAACTTAACAATGAAAAAGAATCCAAGTATACAGCTTCATGGACTGCTTTTTGAAAATATGATAGTATTGCTTACAAAGCAGGTAAGGTATACTATAATTACTGTTTTTTGTTGATACCCAGGTATATGTCAACTACTTTACATTGTTTCAGGACGATAAATATTTACTGAAGAATCTTCATACACCACTAGCGGTCAGCAACAAGCCTGTAAGCCCTATTATGAATATTGACTCAGAGACGTTAGTGCGCCAGGAAGCCGCAGATAAGAATTCTTTTTTTTTAATAAAGACAAAAACATCACAAATGTTAGAGCTTCGTGCTCCTAGCAGCTCTGAGTGTAAAACGTAAGTCTGTTACAATATATACCAAATTCAATTATTCACAAAGGAATATTAATAATATGGGTTATTCTATTTAGAATTAAGTAATTATTTATTTAAACAATAAGTTGCTAATTAGGTTGTTCTCTATCCAGATTTTATTTTAATTCTTATGCGATTTTACATTTAATTTCCTAATTTTCAATTTATTTATTCTATACTAAAATTATACAAACAAATATATAAAACAAACAACAACTCTAATAACACCAAAAAATATCATACTATATATACATACAGATGGTTTAAACACATATCTGATGCCGCTGCACATCAATATAAGCCCCGAGCTAAAAATTCTAATAGTCAAGATGCATCTTCCGAGGATCATGTTAACTCTACCACCACACCGCATATACCTACAAGGGATTCTATGGACCAAACACCTGACCGCTCGCAGCCAACAAACGATAATGCAATTTCTTCTACTACGCCTTTGGCACCACTGCTCCCAATTTCTTGTACATCACCAGTATCAACAGCGAATAATATCTATGATAATAATGTTCAGTTAGGTAATTCTCGCCGCGAAAGCATGCCTACTGACAGTGAAGGCTACTACAATATTATGGCTAATCGGCGTCTCAGCCAAAATGAAACTACTCCAATAAATCGAACCATGTCCACTCGTAGTTGCGGAGAGTCTAACAATAATTTCCCTACGAATAGTCATGACATTAATGCTGTCAATTTGCGTCACACCCAATCAGCACGTGAGCCCAATAGTGAGGACCGCGGAACAATTTACGGCTTAGTAGGAGGCCAATCAAAGCGAGATAGTGCGAGTATTGTCTGCTCGAATAATTCTAATAATACACGCACATTACTCATGCAATCCCCCCTGGTTGAACCAACAGCAATTCAAATTAGCATAAGTCCTGCTCATACCGCCGAACCGGTGTTGACGCCGGGAGAGAGACTACGTCGCCTAGATGCTTCTATTCGAGAGAGGTTACTAGAAAAGCAGAGAATTATTTGTGATATTTTTCGTTTGCCAGTTGAGCACTTTAATGAGATTGTAGATATTGCTATGATGCCGGAAGCACCCAAAGACACCGCGGATATTGCACTAGCTGCCTACGATCAAGTCCAGACGTTAACCGGAATTTTAAACGATTACATGCATGTCTCACCCGAGATGGAAATATCAGCTGTATCGACAGCTGTATGTGATCATTGTCACGAAAAAGAAATTCAATTTGCTAAATTATCTCCTCCACCGTTACCGAAACCAAAAAAACAACAACAAGCTCAACAGCAAACGCCACAGTTAAATAGAACAGCAAAAAACAAAACTCGCGTTGCAGAGGAGATTGCTATACATGAAGATGACGACGGATATTGTGAAATTGACGAATTGCGCTTACCTGCAATTCTTGCAAAGTCACCAGATTCCTCCACCCCATTAGCTCCATTTAATTTTGGATCATCCACGGAATTTAATTTGACCTTACCTTCGTCAAGCAATAGTAATATTGATATACGGCAAACACAAAGCGACATTACCGTAGACGACCCTTCTGAAGAATGTGCTGATAAGTTACATTCAGGTGTAGAGTCTAACGCAAATAAGTCAGAAGCCCCACTAATGCTAAAAGCTTCGAAATTATTGGAAGCAACACAAATGGAAAATATGACTTTATCTGATACGGATGTAAATCTAAAAGAAAAAAGCAAAACATCAAATCAGACAATACAACAGATGGATGATTCCTCTAATGTGCTGGAAAGCTTAGAAACTCCAGACAGACCTGTCCATGATGAAATAAATGAGGTTGCACCTCATTTGGATAATTTGGTCAGTTCCGTCGAAATGTTAGAAAATGTACAATGTTCTTTACATATTTTGTTCCCATTTTTTAGGCTACATCTAATAAGGCTCATACAATAGAATCAATAATCAAGAACTCGTCAGAAACACTCCAGCCAATGCGTCCAATTAAAAATGAAAAAGGAACTAGTTCATCTTCCACCATTCCAATAGGAAACTTATGTAGGCTAAACCGCATTCAGCACGCCAATTCATTAGAGCCAGCCGTTCCATGTCATTCTCTCATCAGCATCGTAAATATGTTAAATGAGCAAATTTCTCTACTATTGGTAAGAGCGACTCCACACCTGTGATGTCTTTAAATAACAATTCTTTAAATTTTTTCAGCCTAAAATAAATGAACGTGATATTGAGCGCGAGCGTTTGCGTAAAGAAAATCAGCACTTACGTGAACTTTTAAGTGCTATGCATGAAACCAAGCGAGTTAATGTAGTAAAGGTATTCTTTCTAAATATTTAAATGTGATTAATCTTTGATAGCTTGTATTGTTAATATTGTTGTAATATATGCTTTTTTACCTAAGGAAACTCCAACCAATATCATGACCATTCTGCAAGCGGCTGAATTCGATGATAATATTGACACATTATCTAACACATCCCTAACACCAACAGCAACACCTTTACCGTCTGCTTGGATCGACGACCACAACATGGAATCGAAAAATCTTCCCTCAAATAATGTGTTAGATATTCTAGAGACTACAAGCATTTCAGAAAATATTCACCATAATCTGCAATCGCCAAATAGCTCCAATGACCATCGAGAATATCCGTCACATTCAGCTACAACTCCAACTGAACAACAACACGAAGATAAAGACGAATATAACTAAGTAAATAGTACTTAATACCCGAAAATTTGAAATATGAAACGTTTATTTTTATATCTTATGTCTTTTTAGCGTTACAATACAGTAAGTTAGGTGTTGAGCATTCCGCATGCTTTTTTGCAAAGATGATGCGGTGCAGCTTATGTATTAATAATGCGGTCTACAGAAATGTTTCTTGTATGCGAGTTAAACACACAAATCTTAAGGTTCACACCTAATTTACAGCGTTTGTGTTAATGTACCCTTATTCAAATATCTAACTACTTGTAGTTATTTTTGCTTTATTAAGATGTAACCGGTAGTGGCTTGAGGGTGAAATAAGTTTCATTTAAAATACATATGTAAATTCCATTTATATGCATTAAATAATTTAAAAAACCTTATTCTTAGTAATGATACAATGAACAATGAAATATTACGTATTTAATTAATGTGAAACAAACGATAATGCCTACATGTTAATTGCACAATGTACAATACATTTATACGCTCACAGTTTAAAATAAAATTAATAAAACATCTAATTTATTGAAACTAATTTATTGAAGATATATAAAATTGCAGAGCCTAAGATGGTATAAAATAATTTTCAAACTTTCTGAATATGTTATTCGTATGTAGGTTTTCCTAACAAAAAAATTGGTAGAACTTAAACAAAGTCTTTACCAATGCAGACGGTATAATAATAATATATATGTGTACGCCTTTGTCGCTCTGGCTTAAAACAAATTGTTATTTAGAATTAATTCTTGGTAACAATAAATAAATAAATAAATAAATAAATAATATATAATAATATCACCAACACAATGGGCTATTTTACTACTTGATCAATTCGCTGATAAATATATATACAATTTCAATTTTTGCAAATATAAATTAGTATTTTTATAAAATATAAAAAATTCAATAGAATCATATGCTGAAAGTTTCATCAAGTTCCGTTAAGTTAGTCCCAATCTATTAAACAAATCGTTTGGCCTATTATCAGACGCACGTGTTAAGCAGCGACAGTAAAATACATTTACATTACACATACATTGAAACGTGCAAGCGCGTTTGCTACGCATATGGGCACAAATAAATTCAGCGCCATTCATTCTAGTATATTTTTCAACCAAAATTGTTATAGAGTTGTGTTTGCATTTTCAGTCGCTTCTTTAGTTTTGTATTTGTCAAATATCGCATACATTCAAACAGACCAACGTTTTTGTATGTACACATACACATTCATACGTTCATATGCGCGCATTTCAGCAATTTCTAAGAATCACAATTGCGATTGATTTGTGTTTATATTGCGTTTGCATTAACAGCAGCTTCCTATAGATTTGTATTTGTCAAAAGTCGCCCTTGTAGTGATTTTTTTTCGGATTTTTCAAAAGGCAAAGCAAAACTTATGTGGCGCAACAAGTAGATGCAAAACGCTTAAGCAAAAGAGTCCAACTTCGAGACGCGACGGCGACGGCATGAAAATAGTTTTTTTTTTCCCTTTGTAAATAGGAAGTGGCTTTGCTAGTTGAGATAGTGTGCTTTAACGATACAGATGTAGTAGATGTAGGTTCAAATCCAGCGGCAGCGACATTTGTTTTTCTTTTCTTTATTTTGTTTATTTAATTATTTATTTAATTATATAATTATTTTTTATTGACATACAAATCTCCTAGTCAGACACCCCCGACTAGAGCTTTCTTACTTATACATTATACTTATACATTAAGTACAACATAATGCAAGACTTTCGCAAGCGTTTCGCACATGGCCACATAAATGCATATATATATGCACATGTAAGCAAGCGAATGTAAGTGTAAGTAACGTGTACATCATCACAACAAATTCAAATTCAATGATTGTGCGCTACTGTTCGTGCCTACATACATATGTACATACATACATACATGATGGGCCCTATTGTCAATTTTTTTTGTGTGGAATAATTTTGTTCTGAATGACGAGTCTATGTGAAATCGATAAAAAAAAATATAGCATGACGGTATGGTCACACACAAAAAGGAAAATAACATAACTGACCTTAAGCTATACGAATAATGATAATTTTAGCAGACAAATTCTTTGTAGAAATTCAACATTAAATCGAATTACGTATATTTCTCAATATTTATATATATAATGCGTGATACTCGTTTCCCATAGGGGCATCTGGTATATTAAATTTAATAATATATCTCAAAGTTTGCATTTAGTTTTGCAACACTGCTTATCAAATGCAAACGTGCAAAATTTTTCTTCCAAAAAATATATAAATAAAAATACAATTTTCTTATACATTTTAAGCTGTGTGCTTAAAACAAAACAAAAACTTAATTACAAAAAGTCATTGCTAATTAGCAGCCGCGTGTATTCAAATTGGATGAACTGGAAAACGACTGCAATTTTGCTGCTGCAAAGCAGAAAATGAGTATGTCGGAAGACGGCGAAAACAATTATTTAGCATGGCAAAAGGTGCCTACTAATCCACGAACAATGAAACGAAAACATGAAAACTCTCCAATTTTACTGAGAAAAGTAATGGTTATAAAGGAACATTCGGAATCCAGCCAGGCTAACCACTTTGCCCTATTAGCAGACAAGGAAGATGAAACCACTCTTCAGAAAAAATTAGAAGTCGAAATTGAAAACGAGAAACTAACATCTGAGAAACCACCACCAATTTTTGTGTCCAATATTAGTGATATAAATGGACTCCTAAATTACCTCATCCCACACTTGGGTGTCAACGAATTCACGTACAAATCACAACGGGACGGGAGCACTCGCATTATGGTGAAATATTAAAGAATGATAAATTAAACTACCATATATTTCAGCTCAAGCAGGAATGGGCCGTTAGAGTTGTAGCAAAAAATATACATATATCTCTCTACACAAACTGAAACAATAAAGCGCGCTATTGAACTGAAAGGACATGCAGTTAGAGGGATTCAAAACATAAAAAGCCGTATTACGAAAGACCTAGAACCAAACAATAACAACCAAGAGATCTATAAAATAAAGCATATAAACAATGCTATAGTTACAATTGAACCGCCAAGGAAAGTGAATGATATGGTGCAATGCTATCGATACCAAGAGTGCGGGCACACTAAAACATATTGCAATAAACGATACAAATGCGTTAAATGAGCTGAGAATCATAAAAGTATCAACTGTCCTAAGGACAAAAATGAACCAGCCGTTTGTGCCAACTACCTGGAGAATCATGCTAATAGCTACAAAGGTTGTAAAATCTACCAGGAAATTACTAAAAAAAAGCCCAATATACTAAATAGGAGGCCTTCAACATCCGCTAATCCTGATCGACTGAGTTAAACATTCAATATTCTAACAAAACAATTTCTATAACCGAAAGTATATACACAAATCAAGCAAGTTATGTACAAGCACTACGTGGTGAAACTATAATACCAGAAAAATCAGCTTTAGACAGAATTGAACAACTATAAGTAAAACAGGCTGAACTTACTACTGCAATTTACTCAACATGATAATGATGTTAGTAAACAAATTTTGCAATTAGATATACGTATAGTTATATGGAATGTCAATGGGCTCTCCAATCATTGGAATGAAATAATGATATTGATATACTATTGATATCAGAAACACACTTCACGGTGAAATCTTACATATTTATTAAAGGATACGACGTCATAAATGCTAATCATCATTCTGGAAGAGCACAAAGCGGATGTGCCATTGGAATAGGAAATAATGCATAATGCAGCATCAGCTCAAATATGATGCAAGTTGCAGCTATTCAAATTCAGTATATGCAGCATAATATCTCCATTGCGGCAAGATATGCTTGCAAAATGGATGACTTTAACATTCTGTTTCAAGGACTTGGCAGACACTTTATTGCTGGAGGCGACTATAATGCCAAACACCTTGGTGGGGATCCAGGCTAGTAAATCCAAAAGGTTCTGAATTATATAAATGCATAACAACAAATAATTATTCAACCCTATCTACCAGTAAGCCAACTTACTGGCCAACTGATATGAGTAAAGTACCAGATTTACTGGATTTTGTTGTGTACTGTGGACTACCGCAAAATAATTTAAAAATAAAAGACAACTTTGATTTAAGCTCTGATCACTCTCCAATTTTTGTGACCTACGGTTCTACAGTTTGTTTTAAACAGAAGCCTTATAAGGTAATTAATGAAGAAACAAATATAAATGCATTTAAGAATTGGCTTGAAGAGCCAAGTAGTCTAGACGAACCGCTAAAGACAGGAGATGAAATTGAGTCTGTTATTGAAACACTTACGAACTCAATTCACGTGGCTGGGCACAAGTTCACACCACCACCAAATGAAAATATAACCCGGCAAACCTTTCTACCATTGGAACTGAGGTCACAAATAGCTACAATAAGAGAGCTTCGGAAAATATGGCAAACAACTCGAAGCCCATCCGAGAAAAGGAAATTCAACAAGGCTGCCAAGGACTTAAACAACAGACTATGGGAAGTAAAAAACGAGTCTACAACAGAATATCTAAGAAATCTTGATCATTTTACGAGTGACCTTGATTATAGCCTTTGGAAGGCAACAAGATATCTTAAGACGCCGGCCAGAAGAACTACCATAATTGTCGACAGCAGAGGCCTGCAGACATAACGCTGAGAAGGCTGAGGCATTTGGAGAACATTTAAACTCAGTTTTTAAGCCCAATGAGGAAAATGACACAGACACAATAAATGAGGTTGATCATTTTCTAGAATCTCCATGTCAAACGATAAGCCAAACTAATATCGCCGAAGTAGAAGAGGAAATCAAAATGCTAAATAATAAAAAATCCCCAGGATATGATAAAATTTGTGCAAATACAATTAAACAGCTCCCGACAAAATGTATCCGACTGTTATCATATATATACAATGCAATGCTTAGACTGGAATACTTTTCGAGACAGATAATAATGATTTCTAAACCTAACAAACCGGAAGGTTGCATATCGTCGTACCGTCCCATCAGTTTACTGGTACGTTCTCCAAAATATTTGAAAGAATACTTTTAAGAAGAATATTACCAGTGCTGGACGAAACGAATATCATACCTGAACACCAGTTTGGATTCAGAAGAGGGCACGGCACCATTGAGCAATGCCACCGCATTACGCATGCAATTATTACAGCGTTCGAGATCAAAAAATATTGCACTGGAATTTTCCTCGACGTCAAGTAGGCGTTTGACAAAGTATGGCATGCAGGATTTCTCTATAAAATTAAGAAAAGGTTGCCTACACCATACTTCCTGATTATAAAGTCTTATCTAGCAAAGAGAACCTTTTACGTTAATGAACAGGATGAAACATCCAATATATACATGGCTGACGCTGGTGTTCCTCAGAGGAGTGTATTAGGCCCAGTCCTGTACTCTATTTTTACAGCTGACTTGCCGACAACAAATAGAGTTGAAATAGCAAAATATGCTGATGACACCGCGGTAATTGCAACAAGTGCCGACCCAATTTCTGCATCCAATCTGCTTCAAGAAGAGCTTGGTTTGATTGAAGTATGGTTGCATAAGTGGAGAATAGTGGTCAACGCCCAAAAGTCAGTGCAAGTTACATTTTCTCTCAGACCTGGAAACTGTCCTGCACTCTCACTCAATGGCGCCACCATCCCAGTAAGCAGTTCGGTGAAATACCTGGGAATACATCTTGACCAGAGGCTTACTTGGAAACAGCACATAAAAGCGAAACAAGCACAGCTCAAAGCGAAGACAAAGAAAATGTACTGGTTCCTAGAACCGTGATCACAACTTAGCCTTGAGAACAAAATAAGATTATACAAGGCAGTTCTTAAGCCAATATGGACTTATGCGTTGCAGCTTTGGGGAAGGGCCTGCTATTCTAATATTGAAATACTACAGCGATACCAATCCATAACGTTAAGAACAATAACTGGTGGTCCGTGGTATATATTTTCAATTTTGACATTCATAAAGATCTTCAAGTACCATTAATGATGAAATAAAAAAATAACATAAATACATTAACAGACTGGAAATACATGGCAACAATTTAGCTGTAGGACTCCTACAAAACACTGAGCAAAGGCGTCTAAAACGATTTCATGTGCTGAACCTACCTCACAGGCAGTAGATGGACGATTAAGCGTAAATTATACACAATATATATGGTTTGAATTCAATGGAGCACAACCATCCTGTTATATATAATTAATGTCAATAACATTTGATTATTGTTATTAACAGATTGCAAATAGAAATATAAATTTAAAAAAATAAAATAAAACAAGTAAGAAAACTCTAGTCGGAGGTGCCCGACTAGGAGATTTCCTGAGCCCCGTCCGATTTGCATTGTTTAATATGCTATATAGCTTGCATATAACATTAAATTTTCCAAAATTGAATTATAATTTTGAAATTTTATTCAACTAGAATGTATGTAAATCAAAAATAAATAAATAATTAAATAAATAATCAAATCAACAAAAAAAGAAGAAGAAAAAGAAGAACTAAAAAGAGCCGGTATCCAAAAAATAAAATAATATAAATTGCATAAAATTCACATTAATCTATATGCAAAATTTGAGAAATCTAGCTCTAAAGGTGTGGGAGATATAATTTTATAACCTGTTTTCGATAAGGTTTAAAATCGATAACAAAACAACAAAAATAGATATCTTTTTTTCGTAACAAACTTGACCTGCGCGTGCTATCCACGGACACAATAAAAAAAATTCAAGTCTCTAGCTTGTCTAGATGCTTCAATCGACGCGTTCAAACATACGGACGGACGGACGGACGGACGGACAGACAGACAGACGGACAGAGCTAAATCGACTCAGCTCGTCGCCCTGATCAAGGATATATATACTTTGTGGGGTCTGACACGCCTTCTTCTGTCTGTTACATACATTTAACAAAACCATTATACCCTGATTTCCCATTTTCAATGGGCTCAGGGTATAACAAGTAAGAGTGCTCTAGTCGAGACTGCTCGACTAGGAGATACCCTGAGCCCTGTGAGCCAAATATCTTATCATTCTATGCTCTTTTTAAGCATGCATAAAAACAACATATACACACGCATACATACATATGTACTCACGCATAGGCGCGCGCTCTGCCAACTGCGCAGTCGACGCAGCGACTTAATTGCTTAATAACTTTCCTTAGCGATTGACTAACTGCATAAAACTTTCACAACTTATTAATGGCATTTATATGTGTGTATTTGCCAAAGCACAAGTCTCTAGTATTTGATTTGCGCATTTTACAAATAGGGGGCTATTGGGGCGAATGGGGCGTGGCATCCAAATTCTAAAGATTACGTAATCTCCGTATTCATTACACGCACCTACACAGCAAATTTGAAGTCTCTAGCTCAAACAATGTACAAACTACACCTTAAAAACTTATTTTCGATAAGCATTAAACTCGATAACATTACAACAAAAATAGTTATCGTTCATACGAAGCAAACTTGACCTGCGCGTGCTATACACGGACCGACAAAAAAAATTTCAGCTGTCTAGCTCGTCTACGTTCTGAGATCGACGCGTTCAAACATACGGACAGACGGACGGACGGACGGACGGACGGACAGACGGACAGACAGACAGACGGACAGGGCTAAATCGACTCAGCTCGTCGCCCTGATCAAGAATATATATACTTCGTGGGGTCTGACACGCCTCCTTCTGCCTGTTACATACATTTAACAAAACCATTATACCCTGATTTCCCATTTTCAATGGGCTCAGGGTATAAAAATTAAAAAAGTTACGCTGTTGTCATTGAGTTTCGAGCTCGGGATCTTTCGTTTATGCGCTGTGCGTCTACCCACTACGCAAAACGCTCAGGGTATAAGAAAAAAAGTAAGAAAGCTCTAGTCAGGCACTACTGACTGCGTAGAAATATTGAATACATTGACCAAACAATTAGTTTAATACATTGGGACTGACGTAACGGACTTTACGAAAAATAAAAATCGATATAAACTGAACACTACTACAGTCCATTAAGATTCTTCCGTTCAAGATTCTTTCAGCCGGAAGGTAACCAAATTAATAAACACAAACTCTTTAGTTTTTAAAAAAGCAATGATGAAAACTGGTATCGTTGACAATAAATATTTTAAGGATAATATATATTATTGCATAATAGCCAAAATTAGGACCTATATAGAGACCAAGGTCGTACTGTCTAAACAATACATAGACTCGTCAACTGGCAAATAATTTTTCCACGGAAAAAAAATTGAGCATTGAGTACAGTTCATCTTCGTATTTGCTCGACTCGCTTTAGGCATGAATAACAAATTATTTTCCTACATGATTTGATTATTGGTAAAATTAATTTGGCATATTTGTTAATGCCACTTAATTTTGTGTTCTCTCCAGAACAACCAGACACTTGTAGTGATTTCCCACTCCTTTTTATTTTACTTATATCTAAGATTTATAAATAATACTTTTTAAAGTGGTTTCATTAATATCACTACCACACATGGCTGTGAATTGAGGCATTGCTAGCCGGCCTGGCAAATAAAGTATCCCCACCGGATTGGTGATATTATTGATACATGTTTTTATACCCTGAACCCATTGAAAATGGGAAATCAGGGTATACTGGCAGACCCCACTAAGAATTCTTGATCAGGGCGATGAGCTGAGTCGAATTAGCCGTGTCCGTCAGTCTGTCCGTATGTTTCAGCGCGTCGGTTTTATAAACTAGACGAGCTGAAGAGCTAAAATTTTAAATAAAAGTTTCGTATCATTCGATTAATATTTTTTTTATAATGTTATCGATTTTAAACCTTATCGGAAATACGTTTAAAATTATACAATATCTCCTACATTTTGAGAGCTAGATCTTCCAAATTTTGCACTTCGGTTCATGTGAATTTTATGCAATTTTTATACTCGTTTCCCAAAGGGAAAAAGAGTATATTGGTTTTGTGAAATGTCCGTCTTGCTGTCCGTCCGTCTGTCCGTATGAATGCAATATTTTTCTACGCTATTGAAGCTAGAGACTTGAAATTTGGAACATATACTCGTGTACACCCTCGAATTATAAAGTGTCAAGATTTTCCGGATACGCCCACTAGGGGCGTGGCAAATCGGAAAATCATAGAAATCATATTAGTTGAAGAGCTAGAGAGTTGAAATTTGGAATGTATACTTGCGTTGACCACCCAAGTTCAAAAAGATATGGCGGATATATCTACGCCCATTGGGGGCGTGGCAAATCGAGAAAACTGTAACTTCTACAGTTTTAAAGCTAGAATGCTGAAATTTGGCACGTATCTTAACGCTTCGATTCTATGAAGATTGACAAAAAAATTTTATGTCCACGTCCACTGGGGGCGTGGCAAATCGGATCTGAATATAGAGTGATTTTACAAATTCAGCTATATTTTGAGCACTATTGATGCTAGAGACTTGAAATTTGATATATATACTCGGATAAGCAACCCAAGATCAAAAAGATATGGCGGACATACCTACGCCTTCAGGGGGCGTGGCAAATCGGAAAAAGCTTATAGCTCCTACAGTTTTAGAGCTAGACGATTCCAAATTGGATGTTTGTGTTACTGGGGGCCCCCTCTATTGATTTCCCAAAAATAAATCTTACGCCCCTTTGGGGGCGTGGTATATCGAAAAAATACCCTGTAACTTTCACATTTTTGGAGTGTAAGCATCCAAACTTTACAGTTACGTTACCCTCGACTCCTTCTAGGAACTTGCCAAATATGATATGTCTACGCCTACTGGGGGCGTGGCAAATTGGCAACAAAATTTGTAACGCCCAGCTGCAAAATTCATATGCCTGTGCCACCTATATAAATAAGCTTAATAAGAATTGCTAAGACGACAAACGGCACTTCTGAGAAATATATGTAATTCGATTTAATGTTGAAGTTCTGCAAATAATTTATCTGCTAAAATTATCATTTTTCGTATAGCCTAGGTCAGTTATATTATTGTACTCGTTTTCTTTTTGTGTGTGTGACCCTGACAAAAAATGTAAATATCAAATACCGATATTTGTGTAATCGACTTAGTCCGAACAAAATTATTTACACACAGAAAAATTGACGATAGGTCCCATCAGGTATGCATGTATGTAGGCACGAACAGCTGCCCAACTATTTTCATGCCGTCGCCGCCGCGTCTCGAACGCGGACCCTTTTGCTTACACGCTTTTCATCTACCTGCTGCGCCACATAAGTTTTGCATTGCCTGTTGGCAAATCCGAAACTACTTCACTACAAGGGCGACTTTTGACAAATACAAAACTATAGAAGCTGCTGTTAATGCAAACACAATATAAACATAAATCAATCGCAATTGTGATTCTTAGAAAAAGCTGAAATGCGCGCATATGAACGTATGTATTTATATGTGTACATACAAAAACGGTGGTCGGTTGAATGTATGCGTTTAAAGGGCGATATTTGACAAATACAAAACTAAAGAAATGAAATGAAAATGCAAACACAGCTCAATAACAATTTTGGTTGAAGAATATGCTAGAATGAATGGCGCTGAATTTATTTATGACCATGCATAAGCAAACGCGCTTGCACGTTTCAATGTATGTACATATGTGTAAATGTAAATATATTTTGCTGTCGCTGCTTAACGCGTGCGTGTCATAATTGGCCAAACGTTTTGTTTAATAGATTGCGACTGACTTAACGGAACTTGATGAAACTTTCAGCATATGATTCCATTGAATTTTTTACATTTTATAAAAATGCTAATTCATTCGCATAGTTATATTTGCAAAAATTGAAATTGCATAAAATTCACATGAATCTACATAAATGCAAAATTTGAGATAAATTATTAAATTTAAAATAATAGATGTCCCTGTGGGAAACGAGTATCACGCCTTAGGTCTCGCCCTAAGGCAACGTTCTTACTTGTTTTTTATTACATTTTTGATACCGGCTACAAATTTCTCAAAATTTCCAATTGAAGGTCAACCAACGGTTATGACTAAGAATGCGTTGGTATTATTGATTAATTTATTTATGATATAATATTTTTAAATTTTATTTTATATGCAAGCTATGGAGTGTAATATCTCCTAGTCGGGCACCTTCGACTATAGTTTTCTTACTTGTTCTTTTTAGGCTATATAATATATTTTCATTGTTTACTTTTAATTTAACGACAGTTTAATAAATAAATAAATATGATTTTAAAATATAAATTGGACGTTTCTGTTATGCATACACACGCAAACGCACATAAGCACGCTCTTTGCTAATTGCGCAGTGGACGCAGAGACTGCTCTTGGGATACAGTTTCGGCATTACAATCGAAAATTATGGGTAAATAAGATGTCTGGGCGATAGACCATCATAAGACAATACGTGGTAAATTAATAGATTTTAATATAAAGTGAAAACGGCTACTTCTCAGACATGCTACATGTTATAAAAATTATTTTTTTTAAGAAAAGGTGATTTATTAATTAATTTGTATCTTGACTTCTTTTACATTCAAGCTTTTTTATGTAACAGATTATTTTGGATATGCTTATTATCTATTTCGGCATGGAATATGGGGTCCATATTTCTTATTATGTTTACAAGGTTTAATACCGATTCGACAAGCATAGGAATAAGGACGACGTATATTCATTGGTCAAATACTTTTCCATCAGTCAGTATATGTCTTATAAAAAATAAAGTTACCAAAGATTTTTCAACCGCCTTAAAACAACAAGTTTTCAAAGACAAACCACTTATAAGTGGATATGAAAGAAATATTATTGAATACCTGTTTGCGACATCTGACGGCTCTAGTATTAAAGAAGAATATTGTAAGGATTTTAACTCAACCTGTGGGGTTAACATTTTAGAACTTCGGAAGCAGGTAAGGCAATGTTCCTTCATTTTTTTTTTTTAACAAATGCAAAACTAATTATAAAACTCGTTGAAATCAGAGCATAAAAGCTTTACTCGGAGGTGCTCCATTAGGAGATACTCTGAACCCCATCCGATCTGCATTTTTTAAAATACTACATAGCATGCATATAACATTGATTTGCGCTTTTTACAAATAGGGGGCTATTATTCATTACACGCAAGTACACAGAAAATTTGAAGTCTCTATCTCATATGATGTACAAACCATGCCTTAAAAACATATTAAAATTATCGATAAATGCTCATAAAATCGAAATGGGATGAGTTATCGAAAAAAAAAATATAAACTTGTGCAGCGTATGGTATTAACGAGTATTCATGTAAAATTTTAAGTCTCTACGTTGCGTATTTTAAATTACCTCAGCGTTCACACGGACGGACGGACAGACGGATAGGCCTATATCGACTCGTCTTATCGCGCTGATCAAGAATATATATACCTTATGGGTTGTGGCACGCCGCCTTCTGCCTATTATAAACATTTTCACAAAACCCTGATTTTCCATTTTCAATGGGCTCAGCGTATAACAAGTAAGAGTGCTCTAGTCGAGACTGCTCGACTAGGAGATACCCTGAGCCGATGAATAGAATGGTATTCGGAGAGCACTTAAGAATGTAGAAAAAAAAGGATTTGTTAGATCGATTTAGATTAATCAATTAATCAATAATTAAGTGATTTAGGCAAATATTTTAATCTGTAGGAGCGTTAAATAAAAACAACTCCACATTCGACGAACTAGATTGAACTTTTTATTGCTTAAAATCCTAGCTCTTATATACCAAGCATGATCATTTTAAAACTACTTCCAGTGACTGGAAGTGTACATTTCCATGCATACAAGTGCACACTCAAGTGTCGCTTTTTTAGATCGTTGAGCCGCTGATTGACTCACGTTACATTTTTATCAGTCTCTGCGCTGGCCGCGGCAACTAAGGGATGACATATTTATTACTTGGTTTCAGATAACACGCAGGTATTGTATATATTTATGTATATGACATGTTTCATGCCCAAAATGTTGTGGCTGCGAATTTCATTTCAATAACGCGCATGTTATCCAGTATTGTTTTATAAAATATTTAACATGTTCGTGTTTGAACATCCTGCCAGGAGCCAAAAGTATTTGCCTAAAATAATTTTTTTTTGCTAACGCGCAGGTTATAGGATATGTTCCTTTGTTATATGGGACCAGGAAATGTAACAGCTTTTAATCGTCTCTTTACATTGCATTTTCTTATTTTGTATATGATTAATATTACTATAATAATAATCTTATTAGCAAATATCCATGGCCCGATGTGTGGTGAAAATGAAGTGCCTTTAATTCTAAATGGTTTTAATTAAATTGCTAATATTGCTATTTGTAAATGCTCAATTTCTTAATTATGGTTAATCTTAATATTGAAAATGGGTTCCAAATTATTTTTGGACTGTCAACAATCTTTTCTACGTATGAGGGTGCAATTTCTTCTTGCCTTTCAGAGTGCATATTATTATCATGAGCTACTATGGTTTTGTCTCTTGAACGAGCAGTGAAATCTGATTTCATATTTCAGAAATTCTTTAGATCTTGCTGTGCTTCTTTGCTCCGTACGCTTAGCTTTTCATTAATAGGGACCTTAAATATCCATCTATTTTTATACCCTGAGCCCATTGAAAATGGGAAATCAGGGTATAATGGTTTTGTTAAATGTATGTAACAGGCAGAAGGAGGCGTGTCAGACCCCACAAAGTATATATATCCTTGATCAGGGCGACGAGCTGAGTCGATTTAGCCCTGTCCGTCTGTCTGTCTGTCCGTCCGTCCGTCCGTCCGTCCGTCCGTATGTTTGAACGCGTCGATTGAAGCATCTAGACAAGCTAGAGACTTGAATTTTTTTTATTGGGTCCGTGGATAGCACGCGCAGGTCAAGTTTGTTACCAAAAAACGATATCTATTTTTGTTGTTTTGTTATCGATTTTAAACCTTATCGAAAATGGGTTATAAAATTATATCTCCCACACCTTTAGAGCTAGACTTCTCAAATTTTGCATATAGATTAATGTGAATTTTATGCAATTTCTATTTTATTTTTTTTTTGGATACCGGCTCTTTTTACTAATTAACACGTCTGCTTATGCATGTGCACAAATAAATTCAATTCTAGCATATTCTTCAACCAAATCTGTGTTTGAATTGTATTTGTATTCGTCATATATCGCCCTTTACACGCATACTTTGAAACAGACCACCGTTTTTGTATGTACACATACTCATACATTCATATGCGCACATTTCAGCATATTCTAAGAATTACAATTGCGATTGATCTGCTTCTTTAGCTTCTTTAGTTTTGTAATTGACACACATCGCCCTTGTAGTACTACTTTGGGTTTTGCCAACAAGCAACACAATTCTGGTGTGGTGTAGTGGGTAGACGCAAAGCGCATAAACGAAAGGTGCCGGGTTCGAAACTCAGTGACTACAGCGTAACTTTTTTCATTTTTTTTTAGATTTATAAACATGAAGTGGTTGTGCTAGTTGAGATGATGCGCTTTAACGTTACATTTGTAGTAAATAAATGCAGGTTCGAGTCCAGGTGCGGTGATGTGTGTTTTTCTTCTTTTTATACCCTGGGCCCATTGAAAATGGGAAATCAGGGTATAATGGTTTTGTTAAATGTATGTAACAGGCAGAAGGAGGCGTGTCAGACCCCACAAAGTATATATATTCTTGATCAGGGCGACGAGCTGAGTCGATTTAGCCCTGTCCGTCTGTCTGTCCGTCCGTCTGTCCGTCTGTCCGTATGTTTGAACGCGTCGATCTCAGAACGTAGTTGACCTAGAGACTTGAATTTTTTTTGTTGGGTCCGTGGATAGCACGCGCAGGTCAAGTTTGTTACCAAAAAACGATATCTATTTTTGTTGTTTTGTTATCGATTTTAAACCTTATCGAAAACAGGTTATAAAATTCTATCTGCCACACCTTTAGAGCTAGACCCCTCAAATTTTGCATATAGATTCACGTGAATTTTATGCAATTTATATTTTTTTATTTTTTGCGTACCGGCTCTTTTTACTAATTACCCCCCCCCCCCCACACACCCTTTGAGAGTCTGTTGCAAATATAACCATGTGAATAAATTAGCATTTTTATAAAATGTAAAAAATTCAATAGAATCATATGCTGAAAGTTTCATCAAAATCCGTTAAGTCAGTCCCGATTTATTAAACAAAACGTTTTGCCAATATTCACACGCACGTGGCAAGCAGCGACGCGCAGCAAAAAACAGTTACACATACACATACATTGAAACGTGCAAGCGCGTCTACTATGCATGTGCAGAAATACATTCAAGGCCATTCGTTCTAGCATATTCTTCAACCAAATTCTGTTTGCATTATCAGCCGCTTCTGTAGTTTTGTATTTGTTATATATCAGCCCTTTACACGCATACATTGAAACAGACCACCGTTTTTGTATGTACACATACTCATACGTTCATATGCGCGCATTTCAGCATATTCTAAGAATTACAACTGCGATTGATCTGCTTCTTTAGTTTTGTATTTGTAACATATCGCATTGTAGTACTACTTTGCGTTTTACCAACAAGCAACGTAATACTGGTGTAGCGTAGTGGATAGACACAAAGCGCGTAAACGAAAGGTCGCGGGTTCGAAACTCAGTGACAACAGCGTAACTTTTATTTTTTTTTTAAATCTATAAACATAAGGTGGTCTTGCTAGTTGAGATGACGCGCTTTAACGTTACACATGTAGTAAATAGATGCAGGTTCGAGCCCAGGTGCGGTGATGTTTGCTTTCTTTTCATTTTTTTGTTTATTTATTTAATTATTAATTTATTTTTGATTTACATACATTCTAGTTGAATAAAATTTCAAAATTATAATTTAATTTTGCAAAATGTAATGTTATATGCAAGCTACATAGCGTATTAAACAATGCAAATGGGACGGGGCTCAGGGTATCTCCTAGTCGGGCACCTCCGACTAGAGTTTTCTTACTTGTTTTTTGTTGATTTGTTTATTTATTTAATTATTTATTTATTTTTGATTTACATACATTCTAGTTGAATAAAATTTCAAAATAAAAATTAATTTTGGAAAATTTAATGTTATATGCAAGCTATATAGCATATTAAACAATGCAAATCGGGCGGGGCTCAGGGGATCTTCTAGTCGGGCACCTCCGACTAGAGTTTTCTTACTTGCTTAGTTTTGAATTTGTCCCATATCGCCCTTGTAGTACTACTTTGGGTTTTGCCAACGATCAACACAATACTGGCGTGGCGTAGTGGATATACGCAAAGCACGTAAGCAAAAGGTCTCGAGTTCGAAACTCAGAGACGACGGCGTAACCTCTTTTTTTTATACTCGTTTCCCAAAGGGAAAAAGAGTATATTGGTTTTGTGAAATGTCCGTCCGTCAGTCCGTCTATCCGTCTGTCCGTATGAATGCAATATTTTTCTACGCTATTGAAGCTAGAGACTTGAAATTTGGAACATATACTCGTGTATACCCTCGAATTATAAAGTGTCAAGATTTTCCGGATACGCCCACTAGGTGCGTGGCAAATCGGAAAATGGTTGCGCCCATAGTTAAGAAATCATATTAGTTGAACAGCTAGAGAGTTGAAATTTGGATTGTAGACTTGCGTTGACCACCCAAGCTCAAAAAGATATGGCGGATATATCTACGCCCACTGGGGGCGTGGCAAATCGGATCTGAATATAGAGTGATTTTACAAATTCAGCTATATTTTGAGCACTATTGTTGCTAGAGACTTGAAATTTGATATATATATACTCGGATAAGCAACCCAAGATCAAAAAGATATGGCGGACATACCTACGTCTTCAGGGGGCGTGGCAAATCGCAAAAAGCTTATAGCTCCTATAGTTTTAGAGCTAGACGATTCAAAATTGGATGTTTCTGTTACTGGGGGCCTCCTCTATTGATTCCCTAAAAATAAATCTTACGCCCCTTTGGGGTCGTGGTATATCGAAAAAATACCCTGTAACTTTCACATTTTTGGAGTGTAAGCATCCAAACTTTACAGTTACGTTACCCTCGACTCCTTCTAGGAACTTGCCAAATATGATATGTCTACGCCTACTGGGGGCGTGGCAAATTGGCAACAAAATTTGTAACGCCCAGCTGCAAAATTCATATGCCTGTGCCACCTATATAAATAAGCTTATTATTATTATTTATTTATTAGATAATATATAAAAAATATAAATCTAAAAATTATTAAACGTGCTAGCTACGAGGGCCATCGACGTGAATGTTGTAAGTTAAATTGGATGAAAAATATTACAAAGATTTATAAACTTAACAATTAAATTAATATTTACAGCTGTAGGTTCGCTAAGTAGTGTGGTAGGAGGTCTGTTGCCGAAGAGTCTTATCCTCTCCCGTTGGTAGGTTGGGCATTGGTCAAGTATATGGTCTACCGTTTTACGTGTGTTGCTGTTGTTGTTACAGCTGCAAAGAGGAGGCGCAGAGCCCGTAAGTAGGTGACCGTGTGAAAATTGTGTGTGTCCAATACGCAGACGAACAAAAGTTGACCACTCCTGTTTTCGGGTATTGGGGGGATATTTGCTGCCAAGTCCAGTAGCGTTGTACGTTTTGTAGCGATGGTGGAAGTTATTCCAGTCGCATGAAGTTATGTTGGCGTGCATAAATAAGCTTAATAAGAATTGCTAAGACGACAAACGGCACTTCTGAAAAATATGTAATTCGATTTAATGTTGAAGTTCTGCAAATAATTTATCTGCTAAAATTATTATTTTTCGTATAGCCTAGGTCAGTTATGTTATTTTCTTTTTGTGTGTGTGACCCTGACAAAAAATGTAAATTTCAAATACCGATATTTGTGTAATCGACTTAGTCCGAACAAAATTATTCCACACAAAAAAATTGACGATAGGACCCATCATGAATGTATGTATGTAGGCACGAACAGCAGCGCAACTATTTTCATGCCGTCGCCGCCGCGTCTCGAACGCGGACCCTCTTGCTTACACGCTTTTCATCTACCTGCTGCGCCACATCAGTTTTGCATTGCCTGTTGGCAAATCCGAAACTACTTCACTACAAGGGCGACTTTTGACAAATACAAAACTATAGAAGCTGCTGTTAATGCAAACACAATATAAACATAAATCAATCGCAATTGTGATTCATAGAAAATGCTGAAATGCGCGCATATGAACGTATATATTTATATGTGTACATACAAAAACGGAGGTCGGTTGAATGTATGCGTATAAAGGGCGATATTTGACAAATACAAAACTAAAGAAGCGGCTGAAAATGCAAACACAACTCAATAACAATTTTGGTTGAAGAATATGCTAGAATGAATGGCGCTGAATTTATTTGTGACCGTGCATAAGCAAACGCGCTTGCACGTTTCAATGTATGTATATATGTGTAAATGTAAATATATGTTGCTGTCGCTGCTTAACGCGTGTGTGTCATAATTGGCCAAACGTTTTGTTTAATAGATTGCGACTGACTTAACGGAACTTGATGAAACTTTCAGCATATCCATTGAATTTTTTACATTTTATAAAAATGCTAATTCATTCGCATAGTTATATTTGCAACAGACCTTCAATTGTCAGTGTATGAGATGGGTGATGGGGAGGTAATTAGTAAAAAGAGCCGGTATCCAAAATGTAAAAAAGATTGAAATTGCATAAAATTCACATGAACCTATATGCAGCATTTAAGATATAAATAAAGTTTATATCTAAATACCCCTATGGGAAACGATTATCACGCATTCGGTTACGCCCGAATGCAACGTTTTTATTTGTTTTAAATAGAATTAAGTTATCTCAAGAAATTTTTTAATAATAAATAAATAAATAATATCTTAATAAAAATAATAATGAAAAATTATTGTATTAATCATATAAAGATATATAAAATCTATACCTTGATGCATATGAAATATTTTTTATACAGTTTTTACCGGAATCATGCGAACATTTTTTCAAATCAATATATTTTGCTGGTACTCGAATAAGTGAATGCAAAACAATATTTAAATATCACGTTCTGGAAATGGGCAACTGCTTCATTTCTAATAACTTAATTGACTAGTGAGTATCTTATCTTATTATTATATATTATCGTATAGTTTACTTTATATCGCAATTTTATTATGATATTTAAATATATGTGTATGATGTTATTATTTTCTGTTCCCAAAAGGAAAAGGGTTAAATTGGTTTTGTGCAATATTTGCCTTGCTGTATGAATTCAATATTTTTCTACGCTATTGAAGCTGGAAACTTTAAATTTGAAACATATAGTCGTGTATACGCTCGAAATATAAAGTGTCAAGAGTTTCTCTTTGGGTGTGATAAATCGAAAATTCTTGCGCCCATAGGTGAGAAATCATATTAGTTGAAGAGCTAGTGTTCAAGCAGGAACACAGATCTCGCCATGTGGTGACAACATAAAAATAGATTACAAAACGTAAACGACCCTTAAGATAATGTAAACCAAACATTACAAAATTCAGTACGTGTGATCCTCTTTCATGCTTGTAAGAGACGCCTGAAATAAGATAAGACTAAAATAGAACTCAAGTGTTTGCATAGGACATTTATTAGAATGTAAGAAATGTCAATGTAATTGAGAGATGCTCCTCTCTTACTCCTCAAACTAGGTATTTAAGGAGGAAGATTTAAAAAATAAAGACAGTTCAATTTTTGTGCTCAAACTATAACGTTGTACCATTATTTACAGCTAGAGAGCAGGAATTTGGAATGTATACTCGTGTTGACCAGCCAAGATCAGACAGATATGGCGGATATACTTACACCTATTGGGGTCATGTAAAGCTGTATGTTCTACAGCTTTAAAGCTAGAACACACAAATCGAGCATAGTGCAACTCTGTTGAAAGATCGTCCACTTCGACAGAGCGCTTGAAGCGGAATGATTCTGCTTCTTGTTATTTTTGTTATTATAAACGACGAGTCTATGCGGCGTACGGTTAGTGATCCAACTGAATAATATTATTAGTTGTATCAATAACCATACATCACATATCATTCCGAACAAAATTATTCCACACAAAAAAATTGACGATTGGGTCAGTCACAACTTTGTCTTTGCTCGGCTCAGTCTTATAACGTTCGCAACAAAATTAGCAAGAAACAGAATCATTCTGCTGTGAAGAGCTCTATCGTCGATTTATTTGTGTGGGATCATTCTGTTCTGAATGACGAGTCTATGTGTTGTATGGTTATTGGTCGTATGAAAAATTAATGGATAAAAACTAAATATCGCATGAATGCTATTTTTGGTATTTACAATTTTTGACGGTATAGTCATAACATAACAACATAACAGAACTGACCTAGGCTATACGAAAAATTATCATTTTAGCAGATAAATTATTTGCAGAACTTCAACATTAAATCCAATTACATATATTTCTTAGAAATGCCTTTTGTCGTCCTAGCAATTATTATTAATCTTATTTATGTAGGTGGCACAGACATATGAATTTTGCAGCTTGGCGTTACAAACTTTGTTGCCAAATTGCCACGCCCCCAGCAGGCGTTGACATATCATATTTGGCAAGTTCTTATAAGGAGTCGACGGTAACGTAACTGTAAAATTGGGATGCTTACATTCCAAAAATGTGAAAGTTACAGGGTATTTTTCGATATGCCACGCCCCTAAAGTGGCGTAAGATTTAACACAAGCATCCAATTTTGAAGCGTCTAGCTCTAAAACTGCAGGAGCTATAAGGTTTTGCGACTTACCACGCCCCCCGTTGGCGTATGTATGTCCGCCATATCTTTTTGATCTTGGGTTGCTTATCCGAGTATATATATCAAATTTCAAGTCTCTAGCATCAATAGTGTTCAAAATATAGCTGTACTTGCAAAATTACGCCCACTAGGAGTTGTATCGAAAAAATCTTGTCACATTTCTAAGAAATATTAAGAAATATATGTGATTCGGTTCTGAAAATTATTTATCTGCAAAAATAGTTATTTTCCGCATAGTGTAGGTCTGTCTAAAATGTTACATATCAAATTAAATTGAATTCATGCTGTATTTTTTTTTGTATCGACTGCGCAGAGTTGTAATTTCAAATATAAATAATTTTATAAATAAATTTGTTCGGCACAGCAGCTAATAATTGCTCTTAAATAAGCTTCTCTTAAGCCATCTGCTCTTTATCGCATTCTCATTCGCCCATTGTGCAGTTAGGCACAAAAGGAAACTGTAGCACACATACATATGTAAATTTCTGCTGCTCGGTCTCTTGCTTATCATTTTCTATTCTATTCTTTAAGTTCGAAAATCACCTTCAAGCGAGCAACACCTATCTCTATTGTAATTGTATTAACTTTGCCTACACGATCATCGCGGACTCGGCATTAAATTAATAAATAATAAGCTAAATTAAATCATGGTTTTATTATTTGCCTTCGTAAATGATTGGAGCCAGAGTTGCCGAAAAAAAATTTGTGCAAAATAGTGCATTCAAATTAATAACAAATCTCGTCGTACACAAGAATGTAAAACATTAACATTTATGCTCAAGTTAGTTATTTCATTGTGCATACAATAGTGTATGGAATTGTGCGTGCATTATCTTGAGTTTTGTTATACCTCTTTAATCGTCTGTTTCGTTCGTCGCGTTTGGCGCCTGTTGTGCATCGTCTGCAAATAGGGCCCGCCAAGCCGAAAAAGCTGTGTCAATCATAGAAGACACACATACAGACATATATAAAAGCTCAGATAAGCTTGCGGTCGCGCTTGCGTTGTGCTTATCTTTATCATCTTCTTATTCGTCGGTTGTTCGTCGCGTTTTGGCGTTTTTTGTGCAGCGTTTGCATAGAAGGCCCGCTAATCCGAAAATAGCTGTGTCGATCACACACATACAAACACACGCACTCACAGTGAAGCATTGAGCCTGCATATTAGACAATCTAAACTCGAAGTGCATTAGAGAGTATATTAGCTTGTGCATTCATTTTGTAACCAAACGTGTTTTTTCGCGAGTAAACAAACTCTAATGAATAACTCAGAGTCGAATGTTGATCAAGTGCCTGCATCTCAGGTTACTTTCTTAAAACTCAAAACAAACGCGCTTTTCGACAGACTTGAAAGGTTATATTCCGATATGGACATTGACAAATTAAGCCAAATTGATTCGTGTGATTTACGTGTGCTGTTGGATTCTCTAACCAAGTTAGAGTCAAACTTTGATTCAGTCCATACTAGCCTAGAAGAATACTAGCCTAGAAGAATCTAATCTAGCAGAATCCATATCTAGTGATTTACCTGCGCGGTTTGAATCAACCTTGTTAAAGTTTAAAGCCTTGCTTCAACGTGAACTAGGAAATCGGTCGGATCAACAACTTTCGTCGACGCTTAATACAAGTGGTTCAAATGCTCATCCAACACTCGTTATGGTTAATCGATCGCGTTTGCCGCAGCTGGAGCTGCAAAAATTTAGTGGAGTCTACACTGAGTGGGAAAACTTCTACTCTATGTTCAAGACGATAATAGATAGCTGGACAAGGCTACTCAGGCTAAATGGCAGGAAGGCTCATCTATTAATGAGTTGCCATCTTGGTCGAGATTGTCAGAATTCTTGCAAGGACGGTGTCGAGTCCTTGAAAATGTGGATCAAGTCTTGCAGGATGGTCAGGCTGGCAAGTCAGTCAGTCAAGATCGTTAGTACTCCTTTAAGAAAAGCATTTGTTGCTTCGAAGACTCCTATTCGTTGTGTCTTTTGTGACGATCCAAGTCACGCGATATTCCAATGTAAGCGTTTTAAGCAATTATCCTCAATTGCAAGACATAAGGAGGTCAAGAGGCTTGCCCTTTGCCTCAATTGCCTAAGAAAAGGACATCAGCTGAAGGATTACAATTCTGGTTCCTGCCGTACCTGCCAATTGAAGCACCATACTTTATTGCATTACAATTAGTCTTCAACAGTTACATCGAACGTAGTCCCTCAACTTAAACAACAAGCAAATGCAATACATCCTACTGCCATGGTTGCAATGTCACCTTCTCTTCCTCAAGTCCACATATCTCCTAACTCGTCTGATGTTGTGCTTCTAGCCACTGCTATAATCCTTGTCAAGAACCGAGCTGGCACATTCGTTCCGTATCGTGCACTCTTGGACTCAGGATCTCAACTTCACTTCGTCACCAGTCGGTTTGCAAATCAGCTTCAGATTCGAAAAAGTAAATCACTGACTGCAGTGTCTGGCATTGGAGATGCCAGCTTCTCAACTGAAGGATATTCAGTCAATCTCGTTCTGAAATCGCGGATTTCTGATTATTCTGCCTCCATCACTGCACTCTTCCATAAGTCACAACGGATGTATCTTCTCATCGGAGCTGGTCTCTTCTTCGAGCTGATGTGTGTTGGGCAAATTCAGTTGGCACCTGGATTACCAGTTGTGCAGAAAACGCAGCTCGGCTGAATCATTTCAGGTGGAGGGCAACATGCCCCCAAACTCTGTTCGTTTATCGCAACCCAAAGAAATTCGGATCACGCCAATCACAGCACTCGGCTTAATGAGTGGGGAAGTGGAACACGTTTTCGAGCCTATTGCCAAGGTAACCACAGAAGAACTTAATTGCGAGCAGCATTTCATTACAAACTATCGTCGATTACCTTCTGGGGAATATTCAGTCTGCTTGCCAAAAAAGCAAGGCATTGAATCTTTGGGCGATTCCTATTTGCAGGCCAAGCGGCGATTGTTGAATTTAGAGCGTAAGTTTGCGCGAAATCAAACTTTAAGAGAGAAATACTCATCATTTATAAAGGAGTATATTGATCTCAATCATATGTCTTTGGTGCCCAGCGAAGAGATCAATAAATGCAAATATTGCGTATACAAAGAAGAGAGTTCGACAACAAAGCTAAGAGTTGTCTTTGATGGCTCGGCCGCTACCACATCTGGTTTCTCATTAAACGATTTGCTTATGTCAGGACCGACTATTCAAGTTACCTTGTTTCACACACTCGTTCGTTTTCGTACATTTTCGATTGCACTTACTGGTGATATTGGTAAAATATATAGGGTGTGTGAAGGTCGCGGAGCCTGATTCTATGCTTCAGTGCATTTTATGGCGAAGCTCATTAGACGATGCTATCGAAGTCTTCAAATTGAATACCGTCGCTTATGGGACCAAACCCGCTTCATTTTTGGCTATTCGTGCAATGCATCAACTAGCAATGGATGAGTCGTCGGCATACCCATTAGGATCCAAAACGGTTTTGCGAGATTTCTACGTTGATGACCTGATCTCAGGAGGCAATTCAGTTGAAGAAGTTTGCGACATAATGCAACAAACCACAGGCCTTCTTGCTCGAGGAAACTTTAAGTTGAGAAAATGGTGTTCTAATTCAAGAGACGCACTTCGCGGAGTTCCAGAAACTGAACAGGACAGTTTTCTCAAACTCGATGACGGCAGCGACGTAACCAAGGCACTTGGACTCATCTTGGAACCTCGAAAGGACAGCTTCGTGTTCACTTTCGATCCCAAAGGTAGTGTAGTCAATCACACAAAACGTTCGGTTCTGTCAACCATTGCACGATGTTACGATCCGCTAGGTTTGATTGGACCACAGGCCTTCTTGCTCGAGGAAACTTTAAGTTGAGAAAATGGTGTTCTAATTCAAGAGACGCACTTCGCGGAGTTCCAGAAACTGAACAGGACAGTTTTCTCAAACTCGATGACGGCAGCGACGTAACCAAGGCACTTGGACTCATCTTGGAACCTCGAAAGGACAGCTTCGTGTTCACTTTCGATCCCAAAGGTAGTGTAGTCAATCACACAAAACGTTCGGTTCTGTCAACCATTGCACGATGTTACGATCCGCTAGGTTTGATTGGACCAACTTTAACTAGAGTAAAAATCATCTTGCCCTTAGAGTCAGCTTGGAGCGAGTTTTGTAAGGATTTTCATCAAGTGCGCAATACAATATTTCCTCGTTATGTACTCCAACTCAAAGCAAGGATCGAGCTAGATGCCTTCTGCGATGCCAGTCTTGAGGCTTACGGTTCTTGTGTCTATGTTCTTTCAGCGAAGAATAATGCTGTTAAGGTTCACTTACTCTGTTCTAAGGCAAGAGTGGCCCCATTAAAGGCCCTCACGGTGCCTAAGCTTGAGCTACGCGCGGCATTTCTGCTTGCGAACTTGGTAAGCGAAAAAAACAAAATGAACTTGTTTGAATATGAGATGCATTGTTGGTCAGATTCATCTGTAGTCTTGTCTTGGTTTAAATCCAAATTCAATGTATTTGTCGCCAATAAGATTTGCGCCAAACAGCAGCTCACGACCGGCATGGAGTGGCATTACGTGCCCACCGGGATGAATCCAGCGGATATACTATCAAAAGGAGCAGCACCGTTGGAGCTTTTGCATTCGAGATTATGGATGCACGGACCTTCGTTTTTGCAAATGGAAAGACATTGTTGGCCTAGGCACTGCTTATCTGAAGCATGCCTTCCTGAAATGCGTCAAAGAGTTCTGTTCTCGGCAGAGCATGTGGATATCTCTTTGTCATTCAAACACATAAATTCATTCGGAACAATGAAGCGTATTTTTGGTTACATCAACAAATTCATTAGGAGAACAAAGACACCTGGATTGTCAGCGGACGATCTTCGTCAAGGATCGCACATATTGTGTCGTCTTGTTCAAAGAACTCAGCTGCACCGAGAATACTTTGCACTACGAAGTGGAAAGAATCTTCATTCGTCAAGCACCATTCTTTCGCTCTCTCCGTTTATGGATGACTTTGGTCTACTTCGAGTTGGTGGTCGCTTGCGGCACTCTACTCTCGGCTGCGATGCGCGCCACCCAATTATCTTGCCCAAAGAACATCCCTTGACCTTCTCTATAGTATCTCATCTTCATCTGGCGCATCATCATGCAGGATGCAGGCCTTGTTTGGAGTAATTCGACTCCAGTTTTGGCCCATAGGCGGCATGAAAACTGTCTCCCGAGCATTACGAAAATGTGTCATATGCTATAGATCCCGGCCTCGTCTAGTGGAGCATATAATGGCGGACTTGCCTATGGATCGTATACAGTTTTCACCGGCATTTACTGTCACTGGAATCGACTACTGTGAACCATTTTACTACAAACCCGATGCACGAAACCGAACTTCAATAAAATGCTACATCTGCGTATTCGTTTGCTGCGCAACTAAGGCTGTATGGTTGGAGCTCGCAAAGGATCTGTCGACCGCAGCTTTCTTGGGCGCCCTCAAGCGTTTCATCAGTACGCGCGTCATTCCAAGATGCATTTGGTCTGACAACGCTACTAACTTTGTGGGTGCACGGAACGAGCTAGCGGATCTGAAACGTTTATTGTTGAGCCAGGAACATCGCACTGAAGTTTAGAACTACTGCATCAACAACAGTTTTGATTGGAAGTTCATACCTCCTCGCTCGCCACATTTCGGTGGCCTATGGGAAGCAGCAGTGAAGACCGCAAAGAGTCATCTATACCGCGCTATGGGATCATCACTTCTCGGCTTCGATGAACTTCGCACCTTGGTATGCCAAATTCAGGCTATAATCAATTCTCGTCCTCTTGTTCCACTTTCAGAAAATCCCGATGATCTTGGAGTTCTCACTCCAGGACATTTTTTGATTGGTCGACCACTCATCGATTTTCCCGAGCCAGACGTAACTGGGCTCGACCACAATCGCCTCGGTCAATGGCAACGCATTGCTTACATACAGCAATTGTTCTGGAAGCGCTGGAGTGAGGAGTACCTTACTGTTCTCCAGCAGCGTGGAAAATGGGTCACCTCGCAGCCTCCGATCAAAGTCAATGATGTCGTATGTGTGAAGGACGAAAACTTGCCGCCGTTAAAATGGCCATTAGCTCGAGTCGTTGAGACGATCGCTGGAGCTGATGGTGCTGTGAGAGTCGCTGTTCTGCGCACACCCACTGGAACTACACGTCGAGCTGTCAATAAGCTGTGCGTCCTTCCGGTTGATGATCCTGTTAAAAGACTTGGGCTTTCAACGGGGGGAGGATGTTCGGCGCAGCAGCTAATAATTGCTCTTAAATAAGCTTCTCTTAAGTCATCTGCTCTTTATCACATTCTCATTCGCTCATAGTGCAGTTAGGCACAAAAAGAAACTGTAACACACATACATATGTAAATTTATGCTGCTCGGTCACTTGCTTATCATTTTGTATTCTATTCTTTGAGTTCGAAATTCACCTTCAACCGAGAGTAGAAGGGAAATGTATGTTCTGGCTCACTTCCGGATGTATGTTCTGGCTCACTTCCGGCGTATAAATGTATGTTCTGGCTCACTTCCGGATGTATGTTCTGGCTCACTTCCGGCGTATAAATGTATGTTCTGGCTCACTTCCGGATGTATGTTCTGGCTCACTTCCGCCGTATAAATGTATGTTCTGGCTCACTTCTGATTAAAATATATATATATACAAATATATAAATATATATGCGGGTATTATATATATATATATACATACAAATATATAAATATATACATATGTCATCACATGGTATTTCGTAATAAATATAAATTATATATATACAAATATATAAATATATATGCGGGTATTATATATAAATATATATACATACAAATATATACATATATACATATGTCATCACATGGTATTTCGTAATAAATATAAATTATATATATACAAATATATAAATATATATGCGGGTGTTATATATAAATATATATACATACAAATATATAAATATTTAAATATATACATATGTCATCACACGGTATTTCGTGATAAATATAAATTATATATAAATATATACAAATATATAAATATATACATGTGGGTGATAGGGTCATTGCCCTTTCTAAGTTTAGTATTTCGTGATAAAAAAAATATAAACAACAATGACTCAGCAAGAACATAACAAAAAAATGATTCAAGTTCAAGGTCATCACATATAAAATGAAAATATATATGTAAATATATAAATATATATAAAAATATATTTATAAATATATATTTTCGTGATAAAAAGAGCAAACAACAACATCGTAGGTAATAGGGTGAATATAGTTTTGCATTTCGTGATACAAAATAAAAAAATTTATTTATATATTATATAATTTTGTATACCCGATATTTTTATAAAGCCACAAGAGTTTTAAAATGGTTTTACATTCAGAAATTAGTTTGTTAGTAACACACTTTGAGTGAGCTGTCTTAAAAAAAAAAAAAAAAAAATGCGATTTTGTTCAGTTTGTGATGTGTTTGTGAACCGTATGCGATGGAGTCATCATATTCGAACCAACGAGCACAAGAATAATGCGTTTAAGCCATTGAATGAGTGTGTAAAGCTGTCTTCAGGTGGTTTTAAAAACCGTATTTGTACATTTCGATATGAAGGTGCAATCAACGAAGAAAAATTTCAATTGCCAGAGGATTTTCTGGCGGAAGCTGGAGAGGCATTGCTTCCAATTTTGGAAAGATGCCTTGAGGTGCACAGAAGTTGTAAAATAAACTTCGAACTCTTTGGGGAGTACATGCGTGCAAAAGATAATGAAATGTTTATAATGGTTAAATCACACCAAACCCCAATGGTAGTGATAACAATAGCCAGTGATCTAGAAGAAGTCTATATCCAACAGTCCATGATAATAAGCACGAAGATGGACGAGAATCCTCCACCTTGAAATGAACATTAATAAATACTCCCCATTGAAAGGGTCCAACTATATCGCACTTCCGAAGAGTCTTGCGTTAAAAAAAGCGTTGGTAAATGTGCACAACACCGATGAGTTTTGCTTCAAGTGGACTCTGATATCAGCTCTGAAACCCGTTAGTAATAACGCAGGTCGCTGTTCTCTATACAACATTGCTGATATAAGGAGTACTCTGATTCAAATGGACGACTCGCTGAGACTCAATTTCTCCGATCTGGAGTTCCCACTCAAACTGCGAGAGATAAAAAAATTTGAGGAACAAAATGAAGGATTGAGTGTAAACGTGTTTGGATATGATTCAGAAGAGAAGGTGGCCATTGGCCCCCTTTACCTAACTCCGAAGAAAAAGAAAATACACATTAATCTGATGCTGTTGGAGGGGATAAACACTTCACATTATGTTTGGATTAAGAGTCTATCAAGGTATGTGTTAATGTTGTACATTTTGAAGCTGGATGAAAGATAAGCAGTTTTTTACATTCAACAGACTTGTGCGAAGCCAGATTACTATCCACACAACAAAATTATACTTTTGTGATGTTTGTCTCAACTATTCGAAGGATAGGAGCACACACCCGTCAGACTGCAGTGAAATGGTATCAGTACTCCCCACTGAAGGAAAGAACTCTCTTAGATTTAAGAATTTTCTCAATAGCATGGCAGTCCCATTTGTGGTGTATGCTGACTTTGAATGCAGCCTGCAGCCTGTAAATGAATGTGTAAGTGAGAATGTAGTTACCATGCATGAACATGTTCCTGTAGCCTATGCCTATTATATTAAATGTTCGTTTGATCCAAATCTAGATAGGTTTGCAATACATACAGCAAGAGATGCGAGTGAACATTTCTTAAATTCTTTGATAGCTGATATTATTATCATTTACACGAATCATCTAAGTATCATAAAGCCCCTCGCAATGAGTGATGAAGAAGAGGAAATATTTAAAAATACAGTTAATTGCCATATATGCAATAAACCTTTATTAGATGATAGAGTTAGAGATCATTGCCATTTGAGGGGTTCGTTTAGAGGAGCAGCACACCACAGGTGCAATCTTACATATAGTGTCCCCTCTTTTATTCCAATTTTCTTTCATAATTTCTCACGTTATGGTGCACACTTGTTTGTGCGAGAGTTATCTAAAATTCCTGGAGAAATCAGAGTTCTCCCACTAAATAAAGAGCTTTACATTTCTCTCTCGAAATACATATATGTTGACGAAACAAAAATTGAATTGAGATTTCTAGATTCGTTTCGCTTTATGCCTGCAAGCCTAGATACTCTAAGCTCAAGCTTAGAAATGAAAGATCTGTTAAGTACTAAACGGATCTTTCTTAATGATGGACGTCAATTGAATTTAATGCGTAGAAAAGGAGTATTTCCATATGAATATTTAAGCTCATTTGAACGCCTGCATGATAACTCATTACCACCAAGAGAAATGTTTTTCAATAGTCTCACGAATAGCGAGTGCTCAGAGGAAGATTATCAGCATGCGCAAATTGTTTGGGAAACCTTTCGCTGTCAAACACTTAAAGACTATATGGAACTATATTTGAAGACCGATGTACTACTACTGACAGATGTTTTTGAAAATTTTCGCTCAATATGTATGAGTATTTACTCACTTGATCCAGTTCATTATTACACAACTCCAGGTTTATCATGGGATGCTATGCTAAAGTCGACAGAAATAGAACTGGAATTATTTACAGACATTGATATGCAGAGATTTATTCAAAGGGGCATTCGTGGAGGACTGGTACAATGCTCACAGAGGTATTCCAAAGCCAATCATAAGTACATGAATGACTATGATGAAAGCGCTCCTTCCCAGTATTATGGTACTTAATAATTTGTATGGGTGGGCTATGTCTCAATATCTTCCATACGGAGACTTTTACTGGATGAGTGATGAGGAGGTTCGTACATATAATGTGTTTGGGGCTAATGAGGAATCTGAATATGGGTATATTCTTGAGGTAGATCTAAATTATCCAGTCAAATTACATGATTTGCATAAAGATTTACCGTTTTGTCCCAGCAATCAGAAGCCAACAGCATTGTCTAGTGGTGAAAAGCTTATTGCAGACTTTAGCCCAAAATATAAGTACCCCATCCACTATAGGAATCTGCAGCAATGCATTCGGAATGGCCTGGAGCTAATTAAGATTCATAGAATTTTAAGGTTTAAGCAATCTCCTTGGCTAAAAAAATATATAGATATAAACACCTATCATAGAACGCAAGTCAAAACGAGCTTTGAGAAAGATTTTTTTAAATTGCTTAACAATGCGGTATATGGTAAAACAATGGAGAATGTAGAGAATAGGAAAAATATAAAGTTAGTGTGCTCATGGGAGACTACGAAAAAAAATTCTCTCGGAGCTAGAGCATTAATCTCAAGAGCTAATTTCCATAGCTCCGCTCAGTTTTCTGAGAATTTGTATGCTATTCAAATGATACGACTTTATAATTTATATAATAAACCCATTTATTTAGGATTCTGTGTTCTAGAGATCTCAAAACTTAAAATGTATGATTTTCATTATAACTATATGCTTCCGAAATTTCAAAATAAGCTACCATTAAATTATATGGACACTGACTCATTCATATACACCATTCGAGTTAATGATTTGTATGCTGATATTCGCGAGGATGTTGAGATGAGGTTCGACACATCTGAATATCCACTAGAGTTGGTAGAAAAGTACAAAATTCAGAGATGTAATAAGAAAGTGTTAGGTATGATGAAGGATGAAAATAATGGGAAGATAATGACTGAGTTTATAGGTTTACGTGCCAAAATGTACTCATTGCGCAATGAAGATGGTGGTTGTGTGAAAAAGGTCAAGGGTATAAAAAAATCGATATTAAAAGGCTTAAGCACACAATTATTTTTAGACTGTTTACTTAAAAATAAAACCTATACAACCAATGACATGTTAGTTTTTAAGTCTAAACTACATAAATTGTATACTCAAAAAATTACTAAAGTAGCTTTAAATGCGGATGATGATAAGAGATTTATAAAGAGTGATAATATAAATACTTATGCATGGGGGCATTATAAAATTGTAAATTAATCTTAATACTCAAAAATAAAAAAAAATAAAAAAAAAATTAAGAAAACATATCAGTATGGGAACGCAAAGCTTTCAAAAATATCTGGAGTGAGCAATGCTTAAAACTTTTATTTATAAGCTTTCTGTCGTTTAAGTAAGACGGATGTGGCTACTGCCTACAAGCACAATTTATATATTTAATTCTACATCAGCAGCAAATATCAATAATAGAAGTATGAAGATTCAGGTGAATGAGGTGACATCCACTTCCTTCCCATTCACAATGTATCCAGAATATCAAATAGCAGACTAATGCTACAAAATAATAGTGTATCATCGTCAGCTGTGCAATCAAATCTACTGAATTATACTACCCTCGATACCCGCAGCAACAGCAGCACCATTGACATGAGCGATGATGATGGTGATGCTTACGTACCAGAGACTGACATCGAGGATGCCATAGCTGAGGAAATTTTTAATAGAAATCATAGCCATTTTTGGGGGCATTATGCTCAACTACCTCCTAATAATGATGATGATGAATAAAAGTACATTAAATAGATTTTTTTGTGTTTTTATTTTAGATTTATTCAATATTCATTGCATATGTTTGAACATAATCTTTTACATTAATTAATTTAACATCTGTAAGGTATTCATTATCAACCATGCTGATTTGCTCAACCTCACCATTCGCCAGAATCCGTTCAGCTTGATACTCATGATATTCATAACATTCAATTTTTAGGCTTCGAGTGTCATAATTGCTATTATATGTACACCTAATAGTTAAATCAACTTCATTATAATGAAGTTTAAAATGACGATAAAATGGTTTGCTGCTCTCAATTATTCCAGATATATTACGTTCTTTCGCTATAAGATCTTTCCTGAATACCTCAATCGCTTGATCCGCAGTAAAATATGATTGTGTTGATTGTACTCCGGGTGGAATCGTTGTTGTCGTTGTGGTTGTTGTTGATGTTGTTGTTGTAGGGATTTGTAATACTTTTTCTATTTCAAAAGTTTCAGCATCATTTTCATATGATTCGGGTAAAGTTTCACTTTGCTTCAAAAATTTAAAATTTATTGATATTTTGACTGTATCATTGTTGGGCAGCATGAGTAAGAAGTCTACATCCTTTACACTCGATTCCTTACTAATCTGCACTGGTAGTGGAATTACATGATAACCTTGTTGAAGGATTAAAGTTGCAATGAAGAACGCCAATATAATTTTAATTATCATTTTTGTCTTTAAGCTTTAAACTATGCGTACTCCAATCTTTTCAAGCACTAAATAACGACTAACTCACTTACATTTTTCCATTAGAATTTAAAGCATATTTCATCATCAATGAGGTGTCCAAGATTTCACCATATTTTTTAATTTCTTATGTCAATCCATGAGTTATGTGTGTTAGAGAACCCCAACCATTTTACGAGCGCCTTATCTTCTTTTCTTCGTAATACTTTCTCAACTAGATATGTGTGTGGGAATCGAGATTTTTGCAGTTCTTCAGCGTAGAAGCCTCCTTTAATTGGGTTTCCCTCATAATCTTCTAATATATATGTTGTAGGATTGGTATTTTGCACTCGTATTATTTTAAAAATCTCAGTTGTCCAGTTGGGAGTATAACCCTTTTCAAATGTATGCTTATATTTATTTATCCGCACATAATCATTCACATGAAATCTTGAGCCAATAAATACTTTTTTATTATTGTACACACTGTTTAGTAATAGATTTTCATTTGATTTGTTTACTTCAATTGGTGCTATTTTGATTGTTCGATGACGTTTTCTATTGTATTTATCAATTAAATTTTTATAGATATCAATCCAATGATATGATCCATTAAAACTAAACTCTTTCCACATCATTTCTTTAATTGTTCTATTGAATCGCTCAACAATTGAAGCTTTTAAGCTGCTATATGTTGAATAATGATTAATATTAAATTGAGTCATTAACTGCTTAAATGGCCTGTTGAAAAACTCTTTACCATCGTCAGTTTGCAAGTTCTTGGGAATTCGACCCATCTTAAAAATACTTAACATTGCATTAGCAACATCTGCACTTTTAGTTTTAAGTGCTACACCCCATGCAAATTTTGAGAATGTATCAATTACAGTTAGCAGAAATCGATAATTTTTATTGGATTTTGCATAATTACCCATTCAACTAAATCAGCTTGCCAATGATTATCAATATGCTTCATTATAACTCTACGACGCCGAAAGTTTTTTCTTGCTGGAGCATGAAGCTCGTTTATAATAGCTCTCTTACTCATATTATTTTCTGTGTGTGTGTGTGTGTGTGTGTGTGTGTGTGTGTGTGTGTGTACGTTTATGTGCCTAATGACGTATTGGTATTTTTTCACCCTCAATTACTAAAGTCTCTTTCTTTATCTGCGGTTTTGGTGTAGCTATATATTTGAATTTAATATTCTCTAGATCTAATATTTGTTCTTGCAATTCAAGAAGCTTTTCTGTATACGGTCCTCTAATGTCTTCCTTATCCCTAGCTATTTGAAGATTAGTATTCTTTTCAATCCTCCCTTCAACTAGTAAATTTTCTTTTTTTATGTGTGTCAACAAATTCTGTTCAAGTGTCAAATTCTCTCTATGTATATATGCTATCAAATTTTTTTTCATTTCTCCGTTTTTCTTTTGATAAAAATTATAGTTAATTGCGTCTTTTTCTTCAATAGGTGGGGCAACATTTTTAAGACGTTTATTTTGAATATCAATGTTTTGATCTTAGTCCACAAACACCCCCACGCGTTTACTCTCATTACTCTTGAAAGATTCTAAATAATTTTTTTCATTTGAATAACGTCCAAACTTGTCAACAGGCATGCTAAGAATAAATGATTATATATATATATATATATATATATATATGAAATACTCCCCACCCCACTCACTTTTTCTTTTCAATAAAGAATTCAACAAATTGCTTAGTAATAAGCAATTGATTGTCAATATAATTCATCATCAATATTTTCTCTTCATCAATATGCTTAAGGAGAGATCTTCTTAATTCATCAAAACTTCTTTTATTTTCACTAATAAAATATTCTTTTAACTCTTTATTCATTTCTTCTATATACGACACCATAAAGATTTTCACTTCGTTAGTATAATCTAAATTTCTAGTATTAGATTCTTCAAGCATTTCAGCCATTTTATTATTATTTCTATTAGTTTGAGAAGCTATTTTATTTATACCATCTGTAGTATATTTTTGAACTTGACTAACTTTATCATGTATTATACGCTCTAAGTTTTTATTGTTTCGAATAATCGCATTTTGGATGAATGTCTTATAATCTGCGACTTCTTTTTTCACATTCGAAGAGTAATGACCAAATTTATCAAGCCCCATTTTATTTATTTCTTTTTAAACAATGAAGTTAGTATATAATTTTTGCTTCTCTAAGTTCTTTAATTATTGATATTATTTCGTTATTATGATTGCTGTGACCAGCTGTTTGTGAGCCAATTAGAAGTTTTAATCTATCTACAATTTCATTTGGATCGTCCCAATATATGTAATTGGATTTATTTTCATCTAACTTCATAAGTCCACAACCAGTAAGAAGTGATTTTGGTGGTTTCGATACTGATAAAGGTGTAGATGAAGAAGTATCTGGGAATAGAACTCTACCTGATAAGGATGAAGCTCTCGGGAAAAGTTTTTAATTATATTTAAATATTTTTTAGAGCGATTACCCTTCAGTTGTCCATCAAACCTATTCTGTTTTCTATGAGCATTTGTTTTATTTAAAATATGCTTATAGTTTTCTAACTCTTCCATATTATAATTATTTGGATCATTCTCATAAATTAAAGAATATAAGCAGTTAGCGGCCAATTTTCACCACTCTCCTCTAATATAAATTCCCCATTTGAAATTTTAACTTTAGAATTCCCTAGTCGCAAATCACCATTATCATCTTTATACGGTCCATATGCCTTATCAAGCATCTTTCTTCGAGCTAATTCACTTAAATTAAGTATTTTTTCATTCTCATATTCTTGTGAGATATTACCATGCGATTTTCCAATGCTACCCACAGTAGCATCATCGAATTCATCATCATCATCATCATCATTAACATTGTTAAAACTAGTTATTTCAGATGGATGAATTTTTACTTCACGTTTAATTGCAGGTCTTGAAATACGTGATAATGATGGGGATGGTGTTTGCCATTCTATATCTTCTTCTTTTATTTCTTTTTTGGGAACTAAAAAATTCTTATTTAATATTTCACTTTTATTGACAAGTTTTTCTAGAGGAGCTGTTATTGGCTTTAGAGATTCTTCTAACTGTAGGTCTGTTTCAGCTTTCCCTAACTTAATACTCTGAAATTTTCTTTTTAAAACTTTTCTAGTTTTCGCTAGATCGCTTAAGATATTCTCATTACACATTTCTACTGTCAGTAAGCTAGGTCAGTTTTATTAAGCACACTCACACATGAGTTTAACTGGGAGCGAGGCTTATCACACTTTATAATGTGTGAGAAAGCAGCTTTATCGCAAACAAAAAAAAAAAAAAAACAGTTTATAGTGTGTGAATGTGTAGAGTTCATCCACACAATAGCTCAACAGCCTGTTTGCAGTTAATGTGCTGTTAGTTGCTAGCTGCTGTTATGTGGAAGAATTAGAGGAGGATGTAATCAGTTGAATAGCAAAGTTTTTCTGCTTATATCAGTCTTCGTGACTAAATAGATACTGAAAGAGCTACAGATATGTGGAGGTTTTATAAATGAGAAAACAAGAAAATTTTCATTTTTTTTTGATTTATTTATTTATTTCTGTTCTTCATTTTCTTTAAATATAATTTTTATTGAAGATTTGGGGGACTTCTAATTGATAGATGAATCTCAGAAGTATTAGTGACTGGGTCAATCCTTTTACAAATACTAAAAGTTTGAGTATTCAAGGCTTGAATAGTCGCATCATCTACACCACTGTACGACTTTGGTAAAAACAAAATATAATCATTTAATTCCAAAGCCAGAGATGGGCCATACTGAGTGTTTGCTCGCCACGCGCGAATCACATCCATTTGTACATTTAGCGGCATTCTCGTTTTGTTGAGCAACGGCTTTTATCGCCTAAAATTAAAGTTTTGTATAGCTTTAATTTGATCCATGCTCATGCTGACGTTTGGTGGAGGCTGCTGCTGCTGTTGCCGCCCTTCAGCGACTCCAGGTATCTGCAACTGCTGTTGGTTGTAGCTCTCAAAAATGAGATCATGAGACTGCTGCTGCTGCTGCTGCTGCTGCTGCTGCTGCTGCTGCTCCTGTTGTCCTTCATTGGGCGCAGATATCTGAATATCACCTATGATCGATACTTGGTGAGCATCCTCCTGCTGTTGCCTCATGGCATTTACAAGTGATGATGTCTGAGGGAAGTGTGTCTGATTCCGATTCTGCTGGCGGAACCTCTTCCGTTGCACCTCCTGAGCTGCTGAAGAAGTTGATGGTCCTTCCATTCTATAAAACACTTGCTGTAGTCGGTTGACTTGAGAAACACTTGCTGTAGTCGGTTGACTTGAGACTAATTTATTTTATACTGACCCTCAGCTTTTTATAGCCCCAAAATATATAGTATAAACTTACATTTTATCAGAAATAAATTTTTGCCTCAGCTTTTTATAGCCCCAAAATATATAGTATTAATCAGAAATATTTTTTTTTTTTTTTTTTTTTTATTATTATATTTCGTTTCTTTAAATTCTAACAAACAACAGATTAGTTTACATTCTTAAGATATTGAGTTATTGAGTTATTTTTTTTTTGAGTTTCGCTTATAAATCTATTCAACAAGCGATTTTCTTCTTGCTGACCTCTGCTGGCAGCAGTAACTACTCTATCCAGTAATCTAAAATTTGATTCCTCCTGTTCCCTAGACATTATGTATTCACGTAGAGAGGAAGTATCTTCATCATAAGAATATATTGTACGATATTCTTCCATAAATTTGGGGATCACTTCTGCATCTGCATTAGCCCATTCTCCCTCATCAAAAAATGCGCAATCACCTCTGTATTTCCTTAAGTCACTGTTACGAGTAGCGCTTTCATAGCTTGTACCAACTAGCGTAATACATCCGCCGATAACACTAAATGAAACATGCTGACATTGAGCAAATGAAAAGGTGACTGGAAACAAGAATGATTGCGTTTCCCCACGTCTTAAAGAGAAAAGAAGAGTTTTAACACCACCCTCGGGCGTTGTATACACCTGAAGCAGAATTGCTATAGCTTGCGCTTGAATAATTTGAAATGTCTCCCAACCACCTTGGCAAATACAGAACTTGTCAGTTGGTGAAATCCGCTGAATCCAAAACATGTTCGGTGTGTGTGCTTCCGGACTCCCCGAAATGGAACTCATGAATATCAATGAAGTAATAAAAACTTTAAGCACAAGTGCCCACAATTATAGTCATTAAATTTCTGAACTCTCTGATAATTGTATCGTATATTGTTTCCTAAATAATATATGACTTCTATGGGTGGCTGCAAATTTCCAAAACTGTCGAAATAATTTATTTTGTTACCGTTTTTAGTGTAAGCTACCCAGTGTGTACCACCTCCTCTTGATGAATCTAAATTTATAACACCACATTCGTTTCTCCATTGATCTTTACTCTGTGGTAGGGAGTCCCGCATAAATACACCTCTAAAGTTCAGTATGTGCTTACGAGCGAAGCTTGAAATATAAATATTTGAGAGAGGTTTATTGGGTAGCTGCTTAAAAGTTTTTTGCTTGATAAGGTGATAATGAAGTAGTTATGCCATAGCCTCTGCGATATGGTCGAAGGTAAAGTCCCTTTCCTAATGCAATAGCCTCCATTCTTTGATTGTGCCGTTTGTTCTCCTCAAGTTGCGCTGCAGCATTTTTGGCGTTGTTTACTGTTTTTGCAATGCTTGCTCCACCCGATGCAAGCCCACCAATCGCTCCTAATTCTGATAAAATTGAGATCAATGGCAAGAAACCACCGATCTTGGGTACACTAATAACTCGAAGAACTACTATATTTTTAGCATTTGAAGGAATTGAGTTGTTTATTGCGTTACGTGCTATTTTAATTGCACTATCAATGTCAGGAGGTCTCTTCATCCTCAACGCCTTGGAAGCTGCTTTCACAATCTGTGTGAATTTTCTGTGTTTCGCACAATATTTACCAGACCTTTTACGTTTTGTTTTACAGCTGTTGTTGTTGTTGCTGAGTCCCATACCAAAAGATTTTTTCGTCTTCATTGCGTTTGTAACGAACAAGGCGGCAGCCTTTTCCCCTATACTGCTATCTGCAGCTGTTGCTCGTTCCCACGCCTTCTCTGATAACCACGTATCCGCTTTATGTCGTTGGGCAAGCTCTTTGTTTTGTGAGAAAGTTATATCGTGCTCTCTGCAGGCAGCATCCAATGGATTTATACCTTTATCACCACGTTCTAAACGCTTTTTTAGCTTAGTGCCTGGACCACAGAATTGATAACCAGGTATATGTAACTCAACAGGTAAATTATTAATAAGATTATTTACTAGCCCACCACCTCTATACTGATAGGCCTTCAGTTTACGACTGATATGATGTGTATATGAATAAGTCAGTGTCCATATAATTCAATGTTAGCTTATTTTGAAATTTCGGAAGCATATAGTTATAATGAAAATCATACATTTTAAGTTTTGAGATCTCTAGAACACAGAATCCTAAATAAATGGGTTTATTATATAAATTATAAAGTCGTTTCATTTGAATAGCATACATATTCTCAGAAAACTGAGCGGAGCTATGGAAATTAGCTCTTGAGATTAATGCTCTAGCTCCGAGAGAATTTTTTTTCGTAGTCTCCCATGAGCACACTAACTTTATATTTTTCCTATTCTCTACATTCTCCATTGTTTTACCATATACCGCATTGTTAAGCAATTTAAAAAAATCTTTCTCAAAGCTCGTTTTGACTTGCGTTCTATGATAGGTGTTTATATCTATATATTTTTTTAGCCAAGGAGATTGCTTAAACCTTAAAATTCTATGAATCTTAATTAGCTCCAGGCCATTCCGAATGCATTGCTGCAGATTCCTATAGTGGATGGGGTACTTATATTTTGGGCTAAAGTCTGCAATAAGCTTTTCACCACTAGACAATGCTGTTGGCTTCTGATTGCTGGGACAAAACGGTAAATCTTTATGCAAATCATGTAATTTGACTGGATAATTTAGATCTACCTCAAGAATATACCCATATTCAGATTCCTCATTAGCCCCAAACACATTATATGTACGAACCTCCTCATCACTCATCCAGTAAAAGTCTCCGTATGGAAGATATTGAGACATAGCCCACCCATACAAATTATTAAGTACCATAATACTGGGAAGGAGCGCTTTCATCATAGTCATTCATGTACTTATGATTGGCTTTGGAATACCTCTGTGAGCATTGTATCAGTCCTCCACGAATGCCCCTTTGAATAAATCTCTGCATATCAATGTCTGTAAATAATTCCAGTTCTATTTCTGTCGACTTTAGCATAGCATCCCATGATAAACCTGGAGTTGTGTAATAATGAACTGGATCAAGTGAGTAAATACTCATACATATTGAGCGAAAATTTTCAAAAACATCTGTCAGTAGTAGTACATCGGTCTTCAAATATAGTTCCATATAGTCTTTAAGTGTTTGACAGCGAAAGGTTTCCCAAACAATTTGCGCATGCTGATAATCTTCCTCTGAGCACTCGCTATTCGTGAGACTATTGAAAAACATTTCTCTTGGTGGTAATGAGTTATCATGCAGGCGTTCAAATGAGCTTAAATATTCATATGGAAATACTCCTTTTCTACGCATTAAATTCAATTGACGTCCATCATTAAGAAAGATCCGTTTAGTACTTAACAGATCTTTCATTTCTAAGCTTGAGCTTAGAGTATCTAGGCTTGCAGGCATAAAGCGAAACGAATCTAGAAATCTCAATTCAATTTTTGTTTCGTCAACATATATGTATTTCGAGAGAGAAATGTAAAGCTCTTTATTTAGTGGGAGAACTCTGATTTCTCCAGGAATTTTAGATAACTCTCGCACAAACAAGTGTGCACCATAACGTGAGAAATTATGAAAGAAAATTGGAATAAAAGAGGGGACACTATATGTAAGATTGCACCTGTGGTGTGCTGCTCCTCTAAACGAACCCCTCAAATGGCAATGATCTCTAACTCTATCATCTAATAAAGGTTTATTGCATATATGGCAATTAACTGTATTTTTAAATATTTCCTCTTCTTCATCACTCATTGCGAGGGGCTTTATGATACTTAGATGATTCGTGTAAATGATAATAATATCAGCTATCAAAGAATTTAAGAAATGTTCACTCGCATCTCTTGCTGTATGTATTGCAAACCTATCTAGATTTGGATCAAACGAACATTTAATATAATAGGCATAGGCTACAGGAACATGTTCATGCATGGTAACTACATTCTCACTTACACATTCATTTACAGGCTGCAGGCTGCATTCAAAGTCAGCATACACCACAAATGGGACTGCCATGCTATTGAGAAAATTCTTAAATCTAAGAGAGTTCTTTCCTTCAGTGGGGAGTACTGATACCATTTCACTGCAGTCTGACGGGTGTGTGCTCCTATCCTTCGAATAGTTGAGACAAACATCACAAAAGTATAATTTTGTTGTGTGGATAGTAATCTGGCTTCGCACAAGTCTGTTGAATGTAAAAAACTGCTTATCTTTCATCCAGCTTCAAAATGTACAACATTAACACATACCTTGATAGACTCTTAATCCAAACATAATGTGAAGTGTTTATCCCCTCCAACAGCATCAGATTAATGTGTATTTTCTTTTTCTTCGGAGTTAGGTAAAGGGGGCCAATGGCCACCTTCTCTTCTGAATCATATCCAAACACGTTTACACTCAATCCTTCATTTTGTTCCTCAAATTTTTTTATCTCTCGCAGTTTGAGTGGGAACTCCAGATCGGAGAAATTGAGTCTCAGCGAGTCGTCCATTTGAATCAGAGTACTCCTTATATCAGCAATGTTGTATAGAGAACAGCGACCTGCGTTATTACTAACGGGTTTCAGAGCTGATATCAGAGTCCACTTGAAGCAAAACTCATCGGTGTTGTGCACATTTACCAACGCTTTTTTTAACGCAAGACTCTTCGGAAGTGCGATATAGTTGGACCCTTTCAATGGGGAGTATTTATTAATGTTCATTTCAAGGTGGAGGATTCTCGTCCATCTTCGTGCTTATTATCATGGACTGTTGGATATAGACTTCTTCTAGATCACTGGCTATTGTTATCATTATTGTTGTCAGACCAAATGCATCTTGGAATGACGCGTGTACTGATGAAACGCTTGAGGGCGCCCAAGAAAGCTGCGGTCGACAGATCCTTTGCGAGCTCCAACCATACAGCCTTAGTTGCGCAGCAAACGAATACACAGATGTAGCATTTTATTGAAGTTCGGTTTCGTGCATCGGGTTTGTAGTAAAATGGTCCACAATAGTCGATTCCAGTGACAGTAAATGCCGGTGAAAACTGTATACGATCCTTAGGCAAGTCCGCCATTATATGCTCCACTAGACGAGGCCGAGATCTACAGCATATGACACATTTTCGCAATGCTCGGGAGACAGTTTTCATGCCGCCTATGGGCCAAAACTGGAGTCGAATTACTCTAAGCAAGGCCTGCGGTCCTGCATGATGATGCGCCAGATGAAGATGAGATACTATAGAGAAGGTCAAGGGATGTTCTTTGGGCAAGATAATTGGGTGGCGCGCATCGAAGCCGAGAGTAGAGTGCCGCAAGCGGCCACCAACTCGAAGTAGACCAAAGTCATCCATAAACGGAGAGAGCTAAAGAATGGCGCTTGACGAATGAACATTCTTTCCATTTCGTAGTGCAGAGAATTCTCGGTGCAGCTGAGTTCTTTGAACAAGACGACACAATATGTGTGATCCTGGACGAAGATCGTCCGCTGACAATCCAGGTGCCTTTGTTACGTCGCTGCCGTCATCGAGTTTGAGAAAACTTTCCTGTTCAGTTTCTGGAACTCCGCGAAGTGCGTCCCTTGAATTGGAACACAATTTTCTCAACTTAAAGTTTCCTCGAGCAAGAAGGCCTGTGGTTTGTTGCATTATGTCGCAAACTTCTTCAACTGAATTGCCTCCTGAGATCAGGTCATCAACGTAGAAATCTCGCAAAACCGTTTTGGATCCTAATGGGTATGCCGACGACTCATCCATTGCTAGTTGATGCATTGCACGAATAGCCAAAAATGAAGCGGGTTTGGTCCCATAAGCGACGGTATTCAATTTGAAGATTTCGATAGCATCGTCTGATGAGCTTCGCCATAAAATGCACTGAAGCATAGAATCAGGCTCCGCGACCTTCACACACCTATATATTTTACCAATATCACCAGTAAGTGCAATCGAAAATGTACGAAAACGAACGAGTGTGTGAAACAAGGTAACTTGAATAGTCGGTCCTGACATAAGCAAATCGTTTAATGAGAAACCAGATGTGGTAGCGGCCGAGCCATCAAAGACAACTCTTAGCTTTGTTGTCGAACTCTCTTCTTTGTATACGCAATATTTGCATTTATTGATCTCTTCGCTGGGCACCAAAGACATATGATTGAGATCAATATACTCCTTTATAAATGCTGAGTATTTCTCCTTTAAAGTTTGATTTAGAGCGAACTTACGCTCTAAATTCAACAATCGACGCTTGGCCTGCAAATAGGAATCGCCCAAAGATTCAATGCCTTGCTTTTTTGGCAAACAGACTGAATATTCCCCAGAAGGTAATCGACGATAGTTTGTAATGAAATGCTGCTCGCAATTAAGTTCCTTGGCAATAGGCTCGAAAACGTGTTCCAATTCCCAAAACTGACGCACCAACTCATCAAGCCGAGTGCTGTGATTGGCGTGATCCGAATTTCTTTGGGTTGCGATAAACGAACAGAGTTTGGGGGCATGTTGCCCGCCACCTGAAATGATCCAGCCGAGCTGCGTTTTCTGCACAACTGGTAATCCAGGTGCCAACTGAATTTGCCCAACACACATCAGCTCGAAGAAGAGACCAGCTCCGATGAGAAGATCAATCCGTTGTGACTTATGGAACAAAGGATCAGCTAGCTGTAGGTTTGAGGGTATATTCCATAGTAGAAATTGAGATGCCAGGCTGGTTGTCAGTAATAGTCTGGGCGACGATGGCAGTGATGGAGGCAGAATAATCAGAAATCCGCGATTTCAGAACGAGATTGACTGAATATCCTTCAGTTGAGAAGCTGGCATCTCCAATGCCAGACACTGCAGTCAGTGATTTACATTTTCGAAGCTGAAGCTGATTTGCAAACCGACTGGTGACGAAGTGAAGTTGAGATCCTGAGTCCAAGAGTGCACGATACGGAACGAATGTGCCAGCTCGGTTCTTGACAAGGATTATAGCAGTGGCTAGAAGCACAACATCAGACGAGTTAGGAGATATGTGGACTTGAGGAAGAGAAGGTGACATTGCAACCATGGCAGTAGGATGTATTGCATTTGCTTGTTGTTTAAGTTGAGGGACTACGTTCGATGTGACTGTTGAAGACTGATTGTAATGCAATAAAGTATGGTGCTTCAACTGGCAGGTACGGCAGGAACCAGATTTGCAATCCTTCAGCTGATGTCCTTTTCTTAGGCAATTGAGGCAAAGGACGAGCCTCTTGGCCTCCTTATGCCTTGCCATTGGGGACAATTGCTCAAAACGCTTACATTGGAATATCGCGTGACTTGGATCGTCACAAAAGACACAACGAATAGGAGTCTTCGAAGCAACAAATGCTTTTCTTAAAGGAGTACTCACGATCTTTCCTGACTTGCCAACCTGACCATCCTGCAAGACTTGATCCACATTTTCAAGGACTCGACACCGTCCTTGCAAGAATTCTGACAATCTCGACCAAGATGGCAACTTATTAGTAGATGAGCCTTCCTCCCATTTAGCCTGAGTAGCCTTGTCCAGCTTTTGCAACACTGTTTGCACGATGACACAGTCAGCAACTTCTTCCCGCGATGCTAAAGAATCCATAGCCCGAATGTGAGACGTAACTTTATCCACCAATTGCCTCAGCCTGCCCACAGATGCATCAACTTTCTCAAGCCGGAAGATTGCTCTGATGTGTGCCTGTACAATAAAACGCTTATTATCAAATCGACGTTGAAGAATATCCAGAGCGACGAGATAGTTGGCTTTGTTGATTTCCAATGAGTTGATGGTATCCAACGCAGAACCACTTAAGCAGGATCGAAGATGCTGGAACTTCTCAATAGGACTGAGATCCGGATCAGCATCTATTATCGTCTTAAACATAGAGTAGAAGTTTTCCCACTCAGTGTAGACTCCACTAAATTTTGGCAGCTCCAGCTGCGGCAAACGCGATCGATTAGCCATGACGAGTGTTGGATGAGCATTTGAACCACTTGTATTAAGCGTTGATCCGACCGATTTCCTAGTTCACGTTGAAGCAAGGCTTTAAACTTTAACAAGGTTGATTCAAAACGCGCAGGCAAATCACTAGATATGGACTCAAAGTTAGATTCTTCTAGGCTAGTATGGACTGAATCAAAGTTTGACTCTAACTTGGTTAGCGAATCCAAAAGCACACGTAAATCACACGAGTCCATGTGACTTAATTTGTCAATGTCCATATCGGCATATAACCTTTCCAGTCTATCGAAAAGCGCGTTTGTTTTGAGTTTTAAGAAAGTAACCTGAGATGCAGGCACTTGATCAACATTCGACTCTGAGTTATTCATTTAAGTTTGTTTACTCGCGAAAAAACGTTTGGTTACAAAATGAAAGCACAAGCTAATATACTCTCTAATGCACTTCGAGTTTAGCTGATCTAATATGCAGGTTCACTCTTTCACTGTAAATGCGTGTGTTTGTATGTGTGTGATCGACACAGCTATTTTCGGATTAGCGGGCAAACGCCGCACAAAGAAGCGCCAAAAACCGCGACGAACAACCGACGAAGAAGAAGATGATAAAGATAAGCACAACGCAAGCGCGACCGCAAGCTTATCTGAGCTTTTATATATGTCTGTATGTGTGTCTTCTATGATTGACACAGCTTTTTCGGCTTAGCGGGCCCTATATGCAGACGATGCACAGCAGGCGCCAAACGCGACGAACGAAACAGACGATTAAAGAGGAATAAGAAAAACTCATAATAATGTACGCACAATGCCATGCACTATTATATACACAAATTAATATATAACTTGAGCATAAATGTTAATGTTTTACACGACGAGATTTATTATTAATTTGAATGCACTATTTTGCACAAATTTTAACACTTTGCACTGTCGTGTACGACGAAGTTTATTGTTAATTTGAATGCACTATTTTGCACAAATGTTAATATTTTACACTGTTTCGTCGTACAACGCGATGTGTCATTAATTTGAGTGCACTATTTTGCACAAATGTTAATGACTCACACCGTTGTACTTTGACGAAGTTGAGTACTAACTTGATACACTAAACGAAACACCACGGAGTGTATAGTTCACGTCGGGGTCACCAAAATGTTGGAAGCTGCCGAGCTTTTTCGGCAACTCTGGCTCCAATCATTTACGAAGGCAAATAATAAAACCACGATTTAATTTAGCTCATTATTTATTAATTTAATGCCGCGATGATCGTATAGGCAAAGTTAATACAATTACAATAGAGATAAGTGTTGCTCGCTTGAAGGTGATTTTCGAACTTAAAGATTATAGAATACAAAATGATAAGCAAGTGACCGAGCAGCATAAATTTACATATGTATGTGTGTTACAGTTTCTTTTTGTGCCTAACTGCACTATGAGCGAATGAGAATGTGATAAAGAGCAGATGGCTTAAGAGAAGCTTATTTAAGAGCAATTATTAGCTGCTGCGCCGAACAATATGTTTAATTTTTCATCATAAAATTTGGTCCTTCGAGCCGGATCCGTTGGGCATTGCTACTGAATACTCACTTTGGATTTTGGAAAACAGCGCGCACTATTGGAAAAATGCCATGTTTTGTCTTGTCGTGTTTTTGCTGCTGGCGACGCAGCATTTACACATTCTTGGAATTACGTATTGATATTTGGCATCATACGTAATAAACGGCGCGCACTATTGGAAAAGTGGCGTGTTTTGTCTTGTCGTGTTTTTGCTGCTGGCGACGCAGCATTTGCACATTCTTGGAATTACGTATCGATATTTGGCATCATACGGCGCGCACTATTGGAAAAGTGGCGTGCACTATTGGAAAAGTGGCGTGTTTTGTCTTGTCGTGTTTTTGCTGCTGGCGACGCAGCATTTGCACATTCTTGGAATTACGTATCGATATTTGGTATCATACGTAATAAACGGCGCGCACTATTGGAAAAGTGTCGTGTTTTGTCTTGTCGTGTTTTTGCTGCTGGCGACGCAGCATTTGCACATTCTTGGAATTACGTATCGATATTTGGCATCATACGTAATAAACGGTGCGCACTATTGGAAAAGTGGCGTGTTTTGTCTTGTCGTGTTTTTGCTGCAGCATTTGCAGATTCTTGGAATTACGTATCGATATTTGGCATCATACGTAATTACTAGTACGCACTATTGGAAAAGTGCTACTGGCTACTTTGGACAACAACTTGAGTTGATTGCGGGCAACGCAGCAAGCTGCAATGGAAAATCTACGTACTTTACTGGGAGTCAGAAGTAGATTGAAGGCAACGATTACGCGTATTTCTGTATACGCGGAACACCCGCCTGATGACTGCACATTCTACGATATTGATAACACATTGGACACGCTGCTTCAGGCTTGGAAGCAGTTTGTCAATCTTGGAGACGAACTTTATAAATATGAAGATGTGCAGGGATATGTGGATCCAGCAAGTGACAACAATGTATACGAGGAGCGCTTTAAAGGAGCTTGCTCCCTTCTTAAGGCACTACACACTGAGTACAAACCCCGCAAACTGAAAGAGGCCAATACTACATCTAATGTGCTCGGGAAAAGGGATGAATCGACCATCCAATGTATTTTGCAACAAATGCAGCAACAATCTCAGATGCAAATACAACAAATGCAGCAGTCTCAGACGCAGATACAACAAATGCAGCAGAAGCATAGGGAGGCTATGGATCGCATAATGCAACGACTGCTACCGCAGCAGGTTGATAACGACTCATCGTCAGGCTCACAGCAAGTCGCAGGACAATCAACGAAGGATTTGGAACTGCCGCGGATTCATATCGCACCATTTGATGGAGACTATAAGGAAGGGCACGCGTGTAAGGGTCTATTTGACAGTGCCGCAACTCAGACAAGCAGCAAGCCTAGACAGGACAGAGGTACCAGGAACGCGCATGCGCTACTCGCTACTTCAAAGCGCTGTGCTAAGTGCAACAAGGAACACGCATTGATGACATGTACACAGTTCTTGGACCTATCTATTCAGCAACGATATGCCATTGTAAAGTCCAAACACATATGTTTTAATTATGTGACACTTGGTCATGGAGTGAGCACTTGTACATCGAAGTCATCCTGTAAGTATTGCAAGCGCCGACATCACTCACTTTTGCATTTCGATCAAAGCAGCACTAGGGACAAGGGTGAGCCACAGCAGCACCAGAAGGATGAGTCAAATGAGGCACCAGGTGCTAGCACAGTAGTAGCACTGACGAACGCAATGAACATTGCGAAATGTGGCAAGGGTGCAAATATGAGAAGTACACTGCCAACGGCGCAGGTGTATATGCGCTATTCTCGAGGACAAGACGTTGTTTGCCGCATATTACTGGACTGCGGCTCGGAGTTGTCCTACGTTTCGGAACGCTGTATCCAGACATTGGGTCTGGCCCGTTCACACTCTCACATTTCCATACCTGGAATCTCATCAATCAAGGCAGAAACGACAAGAGGGCTCTGTTCACTACACATCAAGTCGCGAGTGTCAGAGGTATCGCTTGAGGTCAAGGCGCACGTGCTTGGGAACATTACTTCGACACTGATGAGAGAAACTATAGACGCAGAAGACTTCTCTATATTTAGCGGCCACACCCTAGCAGATGCCGCATTCAATACCAACGCATCAATCGACATTCTGATTGGTAACGATCACATTTGGACGGTTCTTACTGGAGATAAGTTGTGTAATGCTCAGGGGAACGCAATCGCCATCGATTCCATATTTGGATGGATCATCACATCAGTGGGAGGAGCAACTACAACTACAACTACGTCACTCTTAGCTACCATGGACATCAACACATTGTTGCAACGGTTTTGGGAACTGGAGGAAGTTCCATCGTTCACGTCTGCAAATACAGAAGATGATGTAGTGGAGACTCATTTCGTCCAAACACACTCCCGTAATGCTGAAGGGAGATACATAGTCGAGCTACCGTTCAAGCAGGACAACCCAGAGTTCGCAGACACCTTTCATGGAGCCAAGTCTCGCTTCTTGGCAGTTGAACGTCGTTTAATGAAGGATGCAGCTTTGCGATCAAGGTATGTACAATTCATGAGGGAGTACATACTACTGGACCACATGAAGGAGGTGGATGTAGAAGAAGACTCCACTTCAAAGAAGATTTTCTACATGCCGCACCATCCGGTGCTAAGTGCAAAGCTGCGTGTGGTATTTGATGGCTCATATCAAGACCAAGATGTCCGGTCTCTTAACGATGCGATTCATATTGGACCATGTATACAACGCAATCTGTTCAACGTATGCATGAGGTTTCGAATGCACAACTTTGTATTTTCGGCTGATATTGTAAAGATGTTTAGACACATTCTGGTTGCAGGTAAACATCAGGATTTCCAACGAATATTATGGAAAGAAGATCCGTCAGCACCATTGCAGCACTTCAGACTCTGCACAGTTACATGCGGGACTGCGTCTGCGCCATTCCTGGCAGTCCGGGTGTTAGAGCAACTCGCCAAGGACCACGAGCATGAGTTTCCTAGAGCAGCGAAGATATTGCTTGAGGATTTCTACGCGGATGATGTATTAAAAGGAGCCATGACAGAGGAAGAACTGAATGGCATTCAAACTGAGTTAGTTGTACAATTGGAATTGGGAAAATGGATCTCAAATAGCACACGATTGAGCACCGTGCAAGGTGATAGAGTCAACAGGTCAGCAACAACAGCAAAGGTACTTGGACGGCCCTGGGATCCTGGAGAAGACAACCTTGCATATCCCTTGAAAACATTGTACTCATCAAGGATTCGAATACGCCTCCAGCAACATGGAATCTAGGACGCGTAATCGAGGTGTACTCAGGAGAGGATGGATTAGTACGGGCAGTTAAGCTCAAGGTCGGACCCATCACGAAGATTGCAGCCCTACCACATTCTGAAACAGAGTTTCAGGGGGGGCCGGGATGTTGAGGAACCATTTGTCATTATTTAGCACATTTTTCATTATTTAGCATATTTTTGATTTTTTTAGTATATATGCAACCTTAATTGTTATAGGCGAATGAACAGCTGTATCAAGATCAATTATCGGTTAAGTCGATACATTATGTTAGTATTGAGTAAGCAACCGAACGGACAAGTTTAGTGTAACAGCAATTGGCTGATATAGTTCAAATAAAATAATGATATGTTTAATTTTTCATCAACCCTGATTACCTATTTTCAATGGGCTCAGGATATAAAAAGGGAAACATTTTTTATTTTTTTTTTTATCATTGATTTATTTGTTTGCAATCTTTTTTTTTACAAAAAGCAAATTGTTTAAAATACTTTATTAACTAACCGGATGGTTTAAGCTCCAGTGAGCTTAATCCATATATTTACATAAATACATATTTACAGATAACCTATTTTATTTATAGTCTATTTTGGAGATCCAGGATATGGAATCGTTTTAGGCGTCGTGGACTGTCATTTGAGTTCTCTAGAAGTCCCAGTGCTAAGGCGTTGCCGTGACCATGTAACCTTTTTATGTATCTTTCTGTGCCCGCCTTTACTTCGTCTTTGACAAGAGGGAGTTTAAGGTCTTTGTGGATATCATAATTGGTTATATACTAACGTGCACCTGTAATTGTTCTGAGTGTTATAGACTGGTATCGCTGCAATATTTCTATGTTTGAGTTGCTTGCTGTTCCCCATAGCTGTATCGCATAAGTCCAAACTGGCTTCAGGACAGTCTTATATAACCGTATTTTATTTTCAAGGCTTAGCTGTGATCGCGGACCTAGGAGCCAGTACATTTTCTTTGTTTTAGCTTTCAGTTGAGCTTGTTTTGCTTTTATATGCTGTTTCCAGGTAAGCCGGCGGTCCAAGTGTACTCCCAAATATTTCACAGTTTCGCTAACTGGAATGGCAGCGCCATTGAGTGAAACTGTGGGACAGATTCCGCATCTGAGCGAGAATGTGACTTGCACAGACTTTTGGGCGTTCACCACTATTCTCAACCTTTTTAACCATACTTCAATTAGACCAAGTTCTTCGTGAAGTACGTTGGCTGCAACAGTTGGGTCATTGTTCGTAGCAATGATTGCGGTGTCGTCAGCATATGTTGCTATCTGAGCAGCATTTTTACTAGGCAAGTCTGCTGTGAAGACAGTGTACAGAACAGGGCCTAAAACACTGCCTTGAGGGAATCCAGCATCAACAGTGCATATAATTTTGTACAGCAGTCCTGCATGCCACACTCTATCGAAGGCCTGTTTGACATCCAAAAATACACCAGTGCAATATTTTTTGCTTTCAAACGCATTTAGAATTTCTTGCGTAATGCGATGGCATTGTTCGATCGTACCCCTTCTGAACCCAAACTGATGTTCGGGTATGATATTTAGCTCGTCCAGTACGGGTAACATTCTACTCAAAAGTATACGTTCAAATACTCAAACTAATGGGACGGTACGATGATGTGCAGCCTTCCGGTTTGTTGGGCTTTGGAATCATTATAACCTCCGCGCATTTCCACTGACTTGGAAAGTATTCGAGTGGAAGCATAGCATTATATATATATGTCAGTAGCCGGATGCATTTTTTTGGGAGAATTCTATAAGGCATTTGTTTGAAGCAAACTGTAGAACCATATGTCAAAATAATGGGTGAGTGATCAGAGCTCAAGTCAAAACACTCCTTTATTTTAAAATTGATTTGCGGAAGTCCAGAGTATACAATAAAATCAAGTAAATCTGGAATTTTCCTCATATCAGTTGGCTAATATGTTGGCTTACGTATCGACAGGGTTGAGTATTTATTATGCGTTATGCATTTATACAGTTCAGCACCCTTTGGGTTTACTAGTCTCGATCCCCACCAGGGGTGTTTTGCGTTGTAGTCGCCTCCAGCAATAAACTGTCTACCCAGTCCTTGAAAAAGTGTGTTAAAATTATCTAACTTGCAGGGATATCTAGGTGGCACATACACTGCAGCAACAGCGATGTTTGAATGCATACATTTTATTTGAATTGTTCCAACTTGCATTAAATTTGTACTGATGATGTCCAGGGTTTTATAAATAAGAGTATTTTTAACTATAACGGCACTTCCCCCTTGTGCTCGGCTAGATGGATGATACGCATTTATAATATCATACCCTTTAATAACTATGTAATTTTTCTTTGTTAAATGAGTTTCTGATATTAATAATATATCAGTGTTGTTGTTTTCAATGAATAAAGTTATTTCATTTCGATGATTGCCCATTGGCATTCCATATTGCTATACGAAGATCTACTTGCATAATTTGTTTACTAACAACATTATCATGTTGAGCAAGTTGGTTGTAAGTTCCGACTGATTTATTAATAGCTCTTAAATTCTATCTAATGCTGATTTTTCTGGAATTACAGTCTCACCTCTCAGTGCTTGTGCATAGCTAGCTTGATTTGTGTACATATTTTCGTGATTATGGTTTGTTGGAATGTTTAATGTTGGGCGGTTAGCCGATAGTGCTGGGCTGCTATGGAGTAAGCTCGACTTTTTTTTGGAAATTTCCTGGTAGATTCTGCAGCATTTGTAGCTGGCAGCGTGATTTTCTTGGCAGTTGGCGCAAGTAGCTGGTTCACTCTTTTCTTTAGGACAGTTAATACTTAGGTGATTCTCAGCACACTTAACACACATGAACCGTTTGTTGCAGTATGATTTGGTGTGTCCAAATTCTTGGCATCGGTAGCTCTGCACCATGTCACTAACTTTCCTCGGTGGTTCTATTGTTACCATGGCATTGTTAATATGCTTTATTTTATAGATCTCATGGTTGTTGTTATTCGGCTCTAGGTCTATAAAGAATATAGGTAGTGGTTCCTTAGTGATACGGCTCTTAATATTTTGAATTCCTCTAACAGTATGGCCTTGCTGTTCAATAGAATGTTTTATTGTTTCAGTTTGTGTAGAGTGATGTATATTTTTGGCTACAACTCTAAATGCCCTCTCCTGATTAAGCTGGAATGTGTGGTAATTAACTTTATCAATCTTCAATATTTTGATGATGTCCCTATATTTTTCAATATATTTATACTCGTTTCCCAAAAGGAAAAGGAGTATTTTGGTTTTGTGAAATGTCCGTCTTGCTGTCCGTCCGTCTGTCCGTATGAATGCAATATTTTTCTACGCTATTGAAGCTGGAGACTTGAAATTTGGAACATATACTCGTGTATACCGTCGAATTATAAAGTGTTAAGATTTTCCAAATACGCCCACTAGGGGCGTGGCAAATCGGAAAATGGTTGCGCCCATAGTTAAGAAATCATATTAGTTGAAGTGCTAGAGAGTTGAAATTTGGAATGTATACTTGCGTTGACCACCCAAGCTCAAAAAGATATGGCGGATATATCTACGCCCATTGGGGGCGTGGCAAATCGGGAAAACTGTAACTTCTACAGTTTTAAAGCTAGTATGCTGAAATTTGGCACGTATCTTAACGCTTCGATTCTATAAAGATTGATAAAACAAGTAAGAACGTTGCCTTAGGACGAAACCTAAAGCGTGATACTCGTTTCCCACAGGGGCATCTGGTATTTTAAATTTAATAATTTATCTCAAATTTTGCATTTATGTAGATTCATGTGAATTTTATGCAATTTCAATTTTTGCAAATATAACTATGTGAATGAATTAGCATTTTTATAAAATGTAAAAAATTCAATAGAATCATATGCTGAAAGTTTCATCAAGTTCCTTTAAGTCAGTCGCAATCTATTAAACAAATCGTTTGGCCAATTATGACACGCACGCGTTAAGCAGCGACAGCAAAATATATTTACATTTACACATACATATGTACATACATTGAAACGTGCAAGCGCGTTTGCTTATGCACGGTCACAAATAAATTCAGCGCCATTCATTCTAGCATATTCTTCAACCAAAATTGTTATTGAGTTGTGTTTGCATTTTCATTTCATTTCTTTAGTTTTGTATTTGTCAAATATCGCCCTTTATACGCATACATTCAACCGACCACCGTTTTTGTATGTACACATATAAATATATACGTTCATATGCGCGCATTTCAGCATTTTCTATGAATCACAATTGCGATTGATTTATGTTTATATTGTGTTTGCATTAACAGCAGCTTCTATAGTTTTGTATTTGTCAAAAGTCGCCCTTGTAGTGAAGTAGTTTCGGATTTGCCAACAGGCAATGCAAAACTTATGTGGCGCAGCAGGTAGATGAAAAGCGTGTAAGCAAAAGGGTCCGCGTTCGAGACGCGGCGGCGACGGCATGAAAATAGTTGCGCAGCTGTTCGTGCCTACATACATACATACATGATGGGTCCTATCGTCAATTTTTTTGTGTGGAATAATTTTGTTCGGACTAAGTCGATTACACAAATATCGGTATTTGATATTTACATTTTTTGTCAGGGTCACACACACAAAAAGAAAACGAGTACAATAATATAACTGACCTAGGCTATACGAAAAATGATAATTTTAGCAGATAAATTATTTGCAGAACTTCAACATTAAATCAAATTACATATATTTCTCAGAAATGCCGTTTGTCGTCTTAGCAATTCTTATTAAGCTTATTTATATAGGTGGCACAGGCATATGAATTTTGCAGCTGGGCGTCACAAATTTTGTTGCCAATTTGCCACGCCCCCAGTAGGCGTAGACATATCATATTTGGCAAGTTCCTAGAAGGAGTCGAGGGTAACGTAACTGTAAAGTTTGGATGCTTACACTCCAAAAATGTGAAAGTTACAGGGTATTTTTTCGATATACCACGCCCCCGAAGGCGCGTAAGACTTATTTTTGGGGAATCAATAGAGGAGGCCCTCAGTAACACAAACATCCAATTTGGAATCGTCTAGCTCTAAAACTGTAGGAGCTATAAGCTTTTTGCGATTTGCCACGCTCCCTGAAGGCGTAGGTATGTCCGCCATATCTTTTTGATCTTGGGTTGCTTATCCGAGTATATATATAAAATTTTAGAGACTTGAAATTTGATATATATACTCGGATAAGCAACCCAAGATCAAAAAGATCATCAATAGTGCTCAAAATATAGCTGATCTTGTAAAATCACTATATTTTCAGATCCTATTTGCCACGCCCCCAGTGGGCGTAGACATCAATCTGAATATATGAATCTTTATAGAATCGTAGCGTTAAGTTACGTGCCAAATTTCAGCATTCTAGCTTTAAAACTGTAGAAGTTACAGTTTTCCCGATTTGCCACGCCCCCAATGGGCGTAGATATATTCGCCATATCTTTTTGACCTTGGGTGGTCAACGCAAGTATACATTCCAAATTTCAACTCTCTAGCTCTTCAACTAATATGATTTCTATGATTTCTATTAACTATGGGCGCAACCATTTTCCGATTTGCCACGCCCCTAGTGGGCGTATCCGGAAAATCTTGACACTTTATAATTCGAGGGTATACACGAGTATATGTTCCAAATTTCAAGTCTCCAGCTTCAATAACGTAGAAAAATATTTCATTCATACGGACAGACGGACAGACGGACGGACAGCAAGACGGACATTTCACAAAACTAATATACTCTTTTTCCCTTTGGGAAACGAGTATAAAAATTTTATGTCCACGCCCACTGGGGGCGTGACAAATCGGATCTGAATATAGAGTGATTTTACAAATTCAGCTATATTTTGAGCACTATTGTTGCTAGAGACTTGAAATTGTATATATATACTCGGATAAGCAACCCAAGATCAAAAAGATATCGCGGACATACCTGTTGAAAATGTCATCTTTAGCAATGCGATATGTATCGATAAGTACATGTACCATATCTATGTCATAGGTACCATATCTAAGTTAGTCACAAATAAACCATTGTTGTGAAAGCACACAGGCGCAGTTTTTTATCTTTCAATTTAAATATAACTTCCGTCCATTTTGGGTAGAAAAATGTTTTCTATCCAACAAAGGTTATGGGCCCAGGCGCGGATGTTTAATTGAAATATAAAGTGTTTGTTTTTAGTTACGAACTATTAACATCGGTGTGACTCAGAAACTAATTGATAATAGCTATGAGAGGAATTTATCAAATAGAAAAGTTGGACGAAGGCAATTATGAAACCTGGCGCGTTCAAATGCGGAGTGTGTTGGTGCACCAGGAGCTGTGGAGTGTAGCATCAGCTGGATTGCTACCAACAGATGCTCCTGAGAATGTGAATTGGCAGGCCATAGATGAGAAGGCGCTGTCAGTGATCACATTAAGTGTGAAACCTTCACAATTGGGCTATTTGAAGGATTGTAAGACGTCGTCCGAGGCATGGAATCAGCTAAGATATGTCCATCAGCCGAGTGGACCAACACGTAAGGTTCAGCTCTACAAGAAATTGCTTTTCAAGCGCATGGAGCAAGGGCAAGGCATTTCGAGTTATATAAATGAATTCGTTGGAATTCTGGATAGTAGGAATTGAGCTATGCGACGAATTGCGCACAATTATTTTGCTGTCGAGTCTTCCAGAAAGTTACGAAAATTTCGTTGTCGCCATAGAGACGTGCGACAGTCTGCCGCCCTTCAACGCTCTGTGCATCAAAGTGAAGGAAGAGAACCAGCGGAGGGAGAACGCAGAAGAAAAGAACGAATGCGTAAAAGCATTTCGTGCAACACACAAGCCAGCCGCGCAGAGAGCGAAAAAGCAGGGAAACAAGAATATGATATGTTTCAAGTGTGGCGAGCGCGGGCATATGAAGGCTGAGTGTAAGAAAGAGAGCGCTAATGAGAAAAAGGCGAATAGAAGAGGGAAAAAGCAGTGCAGTTTATTAAATGCGTTGAGCGCAGATCATTTGAAAAAGAGTATGTGGTGTTTGGATAGTGGCGCAACAAGCCATATGTGTTGTGATAAAAAGTTATTCACAAAGTTTGTTAAACACACAGAAATGATTAGTCTGGCTGACTCTGGTTTCCTGAGGGCAGAAGGAAAAGGAAAAGTAAAGCTGGAGACAGAATTATGTACGTTGCTGTTAAAAGATGTTCTCTATGTGCCGAAAATGAGCGGAAACTTTTTCTTAGTGAGCAGCGCTGTGAAACATAATTGCTTTGTAACTTTTGGGCAAGAGTATGCAAAAGTAATGCAAAAAGGTTTTTGCATGGTAAAAGCAAATAAGGTGGAAGACTTGTATATGTTTCAAGGAAAGCAAAATAGCTGCTATGCTGCAGCTAAGGCAAATGGTGTGCTGTGGCATAAACGGTATGACCATTTGAATGTCAACAGCTTGAAAGACCTGATCAAGAAAGGAATGGTGCGTGGTATTGAAAACATGGTTTTCAAGGAGAACATGAATTGTAAAATTTGCATGCTAAGCAAAATTCATGTGCAGCCATTTCCTGACGCAACTGCCAATAGAGCGCGAGGCATATTGGAGTTGGTTAATGCTGATCTGTGCGGGCCTTTTAGCACACAGTCTTTGGCTGGATCGAGGTATTTCTTAACCTTTATTGACGACAAGTCAAGGCGGATCTTCGTATATTTCCTTCGGAGGAATGATGAAGTCTTCAAGATGTTCGTCGAGTTCAAAACGTTAGTTGAACGGCAAACAGGAAAGTGTCTCAAATGAGCCGTTTGATGAATACCTGAAGAGTCAAGGGATATAGAGGCAGCTGACAGTAGCATACACTCCTCAGCAAAATGGCGTGGCTGAGAGGGCAAACCGCACTCTGGTAGAGATGTCAAGGTGTATGTTGCTGCAATCAGGATTGGGCGAATCTTTGTGGGCTGAAGCAGTCAACGGTGCCGTATATGATATATATCGATCGCCAACCAGTGCTTTAGGCAGTATGAAGCCTATGGAAGCGTGGACTGGTAAGAAACCTTTTGTTGACCATCTAAAAGTGCAATGCAAGCGAGGGACGCAGCAGCAATCGGAACAGCAGCGTTAGAGGCAGCAGCGATCGGGATAGCAGCGTTGGAGGCAGCAGCGATCGGGATAGCAGCGTTAGAGGCAGCAGCGAGAGACGCAGTAGCGAGAGGCGCAGCAGCAAGGGACGCATCAGCAACGGAGATAGCAAGAACAAAGGAAGCGAGGACGCAACTGTTAAAGTTGAGCATGACACAGTTCCCCGCATTGGTCCAGGCAGACCAAGGCTGATTCGAACTGGCAAGCCAGGCCGGCCTCGAAAGCAGCACAACGTTCTTGGGGCTCTGGTTGCTACCAACGTGAAGGTGCCATCATCCTATGAGGAAGCGTTGAGGAGTGTTCATGCATCAGATTGGTGTGATGCGATGAAACGGGAATATGACGCACTAATGGCGAACCAGACATGGCAGTTAGCAGATTAGCCGGAAGGACAGCGGGCTGTAGGATGCAAATGGGTATACAGCCTGAAACGTGACAAAGATGGACATGTTGAAGAATTCAAGGCACGATTGGTGGCAAAAGGTTGCTCCCAGCGGTATGGCATTAACTGAGCGCACAGGAGTTGGCCAGGAATCCGGTTCATCATTCCCGGACTAAGCATATTGATATAAGATATCATTTTGTTCGTCAAGTAGTAGACGAAGGTCCAATTAACTTAAAGTATGCTTGTACAACAGACATGATTGCAGATATCATGACTAAGAATCTTTGTAAGAACAAGCATGTTAATTTACTGAAATGTTAAGTTTAAAATGAATTATGTTAATTTGAATTTGTAACCATGATCGCATTGAGGAAGGGTGTTGAAAATGTCATCTTTAGCAATGCGATATGTATCGATAAGTACGTGTACCATATCTATGTCATAGGTACCATATCTAAGTTAGTCACAAATAAACCATTGTTGTGAAAGCACACAGGCGCGGTTTTTTATCTTTCAATTTAAATATAACTTCCGTCCATTTTGGGTAGAAAAAGGTTTTCTATCCAACAATACCTACGCCTTCAGGGGGGCGTGGCAAATCGCAAAAAGAGTTTTAGAGCTAGACGATTAAAAATTGGATGTTTCTGTTACTGGGGGCCTCCTCTATTGATTCCCTAAAAATAAATCTTACGCCCCTTTGGGGGCGTGGTATATCGAAAAAATACCCTGTAACTTTCACATTTTTGGAGTGTAAGCATCCAAACTTTACAGTTACGTTACCCTAGACTCCTTCTAGGAACTTGCCAAATATGATATGTCTACGCCTATAGGGGGGCGTGGCAAATTGGCAACAAAATTTGTAACGCCCAGCTGCATAATTCATATGCCTGTGCCACCTATATAAATAAGCTTAATAAGAATTGCTAAGACGACAAACGGCATTTCTGAGAAATATTAAGAAATATATGCAATTCGATTTGAATTTTGAAGTTCTGCAAATAATTTATCTGCTAAAATTATCATTTTTCGTATAGCCTAGGTCAGTTATGTTCTTTTCTTTTTGTGTGTGTGACCATCAAAAAATGTAAATATCAAATACCGATTACACAAATATGGACTTAGTCCGAACAAAATTATTCCACACAAAAAAATTGACGATAGGACCCATCATGTATGTATGTATGTAGGCACGAACAGCTGCGCAACTATTTTCATGCCGTCGCCGCCGCGTCTCGAACGCGGACCCTTTTGCTTACACGCTTTTCATCTACCTGCTGCGCCACATCAGTTTTGCATTGCCTGTTGGCAAATCCGAAACTACTTCACTACTAGCGCGACTTTTGACAAATACAAAACTATAGAAGCTGCTGTTAATGCAAACACAATATAAACATAAATCAATCGAAATTGTAATTCTTAGAAAATGCTGAAATTGCGCATATGAAAATATGTATTTATATGTGTACATACAAAAACGGTGGTCGGTTGAATGTATGCGTATAAAGGGCGATATTTGACAAATACAAAACTAAAGAAGCGGCTGAAAATGCAAACACAACTCAATAACAATTTTGGTTGAAGAATATGCTAGATTGAATGGTGTTGAATTTATTTGTGATCATGCATAAGCCAACGAGCTTGCACGTTTCAATGTATGTGTAAATGTAAATGTATTTTGCTGTCGCTGCTTAACGCGTGCGTGTCATAATTGGCCAAACGTTTTGTTTAATAGATTGCGACTGACTTAAAGGAACTTGATGAAACTTTCAGCATATGATTCTATTGAATTTTTTACATTTTATAAAAATGCTAATTCATTCACATAGTTATATTTGCAAAAATTGAAATTGCATAAAATTCACATGAATCTACATAAATGCAAAATTTGAGATAAATTATTAAATTTAAAATACCAGATGCCCCTGTGGGAAACGAGTTTCACGCTTTAGGTTTCGTCCTAAAGCAACGTTCTTACTTGATTTTTTATATGACCGTCTCGTTGGGATTTATATGTAAATTCAGTGACATCTAGATATGGCTTAAGATATTTTAACAAACCAATTATATCACTGACATTGGACACAAAGATTGGCGGCGGCTTTTCAGGTGTTGTTGTTGTGTTGTCGGTTTCCATTTCGTCATCCAGTGCTGGGTTGAGAGTGGTGTCCTTCTCCGTATCTGCCAAGAGGGTATAGTGGTTAGCCGAGCTAGAAGGTCTGTCTATGGTCATGAGTTTTCTCACTAGATTTGGAGAGATTTCATTTTTTCGTTTGTTAATGCGTGGTTAGACTGCAGGAACTTTTATATAATATCTCCCTCTGAACATACATATTACCCTGCAGGAAGTCACGCGCAACCCTCAACTTTAGATTTTTTCCTTACCAATCGTCCTGGTTATCTAGCTAGCCCACGTGTGCTACACACATTAAACTCTGATCACCTTCCAGTGCTGCTTGAGGTATCTGTCAATTCTGCCACTACCGCAAACTACTTTTACTTCGATGTAAAAAGAGCAAACTGGGTAAGATTCGCCCGTTTTGTCAAAAATTCGCTTCCACCCCTAAACTCAAACTTTATGTGCCGCACAGAAGATGTTGATGATATGATTAACCTTTTTAGTGATGTCCTTCGTGAAGCCAAATATATTAGCATCCCAAAAAAACAAATCAAATTTTCTCCAAAACCACTGCCGCAAAACATTCTCAACCTTATAAAGAGTAGGAACATACGACGGCGCACCTGGCTGAGATATCGTCACCAGTCCGATCTCATCCTTTTAAAATGGTTAAATAAACTAATCACCAAAGCGATACTAGAATTTAGAAATAAATCCTGGAATATCACTCTTGCAGCCTTAGATAAAGGTTCTTCCCCTTTTTGGAAACTCTCCAAAATTGTTAAAAAGAAACACTTAAATATTCCAACATTAGTCAATAATAACATCAGTTACACGATAGAAGAAGAAAAGGCTGAGGCGTTGGCTCAATCCTTTCGACTAAATCATATCGTAGCTGCTGGGCTCGGTGATCCGCTAACTAAAGCCGCTGTTGATGCCTCAATCCTCTCAGTCGCGCAATTATCTATAGAGCCGCTGAATGATTACTTTGTTAGCTCCAGCGTCATAAAAGGTATACTGAAAAGGCTGAAGAAGAAGAAATCTCCAGGTATTGATAAAATTGACAATCTATGCTTAAAAACCCTACCTACGAAGGGAATAAAGTTTATTACTTGCATAGTCAATAAATGCCTAGAGCTATGTTATTTCCCTTCTGTCTGGAAATGTGCTAAAGTTGTTCCTATTCCAAAACAAAAAAAGGCTGTCGAGTTGCTCTCATCCTACAGGCCTATTAGTTTTCTTTCGGCAGTCAGCAAAATACTAGAGAAGGTTATCCAAGATAAATTAACTCATTTTGTTGAATCCAATAATATCCTCCCAAGTCACCAGTTTGGATTTAGAAGCGAACACAATACTGTTCAGCCCCTTTGTAGAATTAAAAAAATTATTAAAGATAATTTTTCTATTTCTATGTCAACGGGAATGGTACTGCTAGATATCAAAGCCGCATTTGATTCAGTGTGGCATGACGGCCTAATACACAAAATGTTACATCCTATTTTCCCACCTGCGGCCATAAAGATAATCCAAAGTTATATAAAAAACAGATCTTTTATAGTATATTTAGGAAATGCTTCATCCACAGCAGTTAACATTTCAGCAGGCTGTCCCCAAGGCTCATGCCTATCACCTATTCTTTATAATATATATACCTCTGATCTCCCAATATTACCTCATTGCACAACCTCGGTTTTTGCGGACGACACAGCAATTCTTTGTGGTGGAATTCTTTCTGCAGATATAGTTCGAAACCTCTGCCCAGAAAAGACCAAGGCAATATTTTTCACAAAAAAAACGAAAGGACATCTACGTGCCAATAACAGACATCAGATTGGGCTCGGAATATATAAAGTGGGATCCAAATGTCAGGTACTTGGGTATTACACTGGACAAAAGACTTACATTCAACGACCATATAACCAATACTGTTCAGGCATGAACATAGAAATATATATAAATATGTAAACATGCCTTCTACGCACTTGACGACTAGCATGCAGTGCGATAGATGAAGAAAAGCCACATGTGTGGAATCTTAAAATAGCCAGATGAACGCTGACCCTTACAACGTCAGCGATAGGTTAAGAATAGATAATAGACGAACGCTGAGCCCTACAACCTCAGCGATAGTATAAGAATACAATAGACCAATGCTGAGCCTTACAAACTCAGCAATAGACACACTAGTTTTAAGGGTTGAAATTATGCATGAGGCTGGGTATATATACCCAGCCTCAGAAGAATAAAGATCAGTACAGTACTAAACCCCAACATAGTCAAGTGTATTCATTCATGGTCCTTCGAGCCGGAGACAGTATTGACTGGAAATCAACACAGTCAAGTACTGCGTGCTTCCAGCTGAGTGATTACTGTATTCGATCCCGGTCATCAAAGCCGAAACCACAAATTTACTAAATGTTTGTGGAAAGTGCTTAAATAATATCTTTGACTTACCAACCCACGCTGTGAGTAGAGGCACAGCACAATCAACCTGGTGATCAAAACAAAAAACCTCCAACGGGTCAAGCCAAAGAATAAAGAGATGCTGTTAACGAAAACTCTAGAGAAACAATCAGAGATATATGACAGCATCCTGCAGGCCATAGCTTAAAAGGATGAGTTTGCAGTTGTGGATAAGTTGGCAGCAGAATTCACTGCCAATCATTCACTGCTGAAGAAAATCGGTGTCATCAACCATCAATATTTTACAGAGAAAATATATGATTGGATTATAGAATCAATCAGGAGCTACAAGAAGGCCCTGATGAAGGTCGAAGTTGCCGACCACACTATGGACACCGACAAGCCATCTACAAGCAAAAATTGGCAAATACGACCGGAAACATCCAGGCAAGAAAATACTCAACAGGAAATAATATTTTCACACAGAAGTATGAGCCTAAAGGATGAGTGGATTAAGCTTGTTGACGAAGAACGTCTAAAAGTAAGGCAGTACATCATAGAAGTGTATGCCTACCTAAAGTCAAGCAACCAGGAAGAAATCTTTGAACATAAAGATAAGCTAAACTTCCGATTGAACGAAGTCCAGACACTGTTCACGGGCTTACAGGCAAGATATGGAAAGTCTGCCTACGACAGCGACTATATAGAAGAACTGGAATTCCTCGTCGACGGGCTGTCAGATAAACTTAACAAAAGAGTAAGTGACTTGCAGAACATAGAAGAAGACCTTCCGCTGTACGAAGATCCAAAGCCCCAGAAACCAAAACTTCCTCATTTCTATGGAAATCCAAAAAAATGGCCAGCGTTCTTCGAGATATTCTCGAACATGATTCACAAGAGGAAGGATATCAGCGACAAAAGAAAGTTGATATACCTAAAAATGTGTATCAAGGGAGACGCAACAGTGGTCATAAGCCATTTCTCAATTGCAGTTGGCAACTACAATGCAGCGTGGGACTATTTGTGCAAGCGCTATGCAAAAAGGTGCCAACTATTGGATATCTCCATTAACCAGCCAATGAACAAGGAACTGAAGAGCAATTATGAAGGCAGTATCCGCAAGTTCGAGAGCACCTCCGTTCATAGGGACACCGTCATCGCTGATCAGAAGCTATCAAGCCATAAAACCGCCGCTAAAAAAGAAAATAGTGGTCTGGAACCAGTGCCAGAAAAACGGAACAGCGAGTGGCATTTCATCCCGCCGGCAAGCCCTCACATGGGAGGATTAGGAGAAGATAAATGGTCAGTGGGAAATATATCAAAAAAGGATCAACCACAGAAGCAGGAGGACATAGAAGATGGGGACGAGAGTGTAATTGCTGTCACATCTTCGATACCGACATCAAAAGAAATCCAAGTGGAAGATCAGTCGATTGACGATACTTCCATTAATAGCAGCCCGAAGGATGTCCAAAACACTTCTGCCGAAACTACAAGTGCAACTAGAAGTACAGCTGGAGATAAAAATAATGATATCGTCTCGAATTTTGTAATCTCCGCTTCAGCTAAAATTCCAGCAAAACAATTGAAACAAAAAATTGCTTCGGAAACCACTAAGGCTGCAAATATATTAACGACAATTAAATCGGCGATCGAGAACTTCATTGAGAGCAGCAACAACACCATTTCAAGGGAAAATATCGTATCCACTACAAGCGATTCGGTTGCATCCCAGAGGCAATCATTATCAATAGCTGCTCTACAGCAGCATAATCTTCAAAAAGTGGATGACCCTAATTTGGAGGCCTTGACATCGGCAGCAATGATGCAAGCGGTCCCCCTCTCAGCTCACTCAACAATTGACGACATCTACAAAGGGTGTACACATTTTAAAGAGAACCGACTTCACTTGGAATGGGAACCGCCACCAGCGCAGAAGACCAAGGAAGCAGCTGAGTACTCGACCATATCTGGCTATCGCATTTTCCGGGCCCCGCAGAATGTTCAGGCACGAACATAAACTATTCAAGGATTGGGATAGTAATAATTGTCATTGTCTTGTATATAATTAAGAAAAGAAACCAGAGACAGCGATTACAGACTGTCACCTTTCTGGCCCCGGCAGAATGTTCAGGCATGAACATAGAAATATATATAAATATGTAAACATGCCTTCTACGCACTTGACGACTAGCATGCAGTGCGATAGATGAAGAAAAGCCACATGTGTGGAATCTTAAAATAGCCAGATGAACGCTGACCCTTACAACGTCAGCGATAGGTTAAGAATAGATAATAGACGAACGCTGAGCCCTACAACCTCAGCGATAGTATAAGAATACAATAGACCAATGCTGAGCCTTACAAACTCAGCAATAGACACACTAGTTTTAAGGGTTGAAATTATGCATGAGGCTGGGTATATATACCCAACATAGTCAAGTGTGCTCATTCAAATACAAACAAAAAACTCAAACATATACTCCGTACGCTATATCCCTTTATAAATAGAAACTCGAGGCTAAGCATAGAAAACAAAATGTTTTTGTTTAGGTAAATTTTCCAATCAGTTACTTTTTACGGTGCACCTGTCTGGTCAGATATAGCCAAATGCCACATAAGTCAATTGCAAATTGCACAAAATAAAGTCTTGAAGCTTATTTTGAATCTTCCTTGGCATCATTCCACGTTAGATCTACACTGTCGGACCAATGTTGAATTGGTAGATATTAGATTATCGCGACTATCGCAAAATTTCATAACCAAGTGTCATGAATTAACATATTCACATATAAATTAACTGGCATAGCCATTTAATTTTAAGTATTATTTAGTGATTAAGTTAGTTTGTCATAAATAACCTCGGGGTTTTCTATTTCTTTGATCTTTCCCCCAAATAATTAAGTCATATTATATACCATGTCATATATCTAAGTAAATATCTAAGCAGAAAAGGCCTAGTTCCTAGTCTAAACTCTTTAATTATTGTAAGATACCATTCACAAAAAACTGTAATTATAACAAAGAGTGAAATAAATTGAAATTGAAAATTGAAATTAATCCGTGGATTGGTAGGCAGGTGCCACGCTAAATTATTGTTTTCGTCGTCTAAAGATTAAGATTATTTATAGATTAGGCGGCCGCTGCTTTGATGTAAGTAATTCTTGTTGTTGTTGTGGTTATTGTTTTGACGACGTTATTTGTGTACTGTTTGTCTGTCTGCTCGATTGGCGTTGCGCTACTGACGACGCGTAAACTACGACTAAAAGGAAAAAATTATTGTTTAAGAATAGCCATATATATATATATATATATATATATATATATATATATATATATATATATATATATATATATATAAAATACAAAAAAATTTTTTTTTAATATAACCAATAAACAGTTATATTAGTAAAAAGACCGAGATAAGTAATATAATATCTTATATTACAGAATGCCTTTAATAAAATCTAAAACAGTATATTCTGTTGAAAATGTCATCTTTAGCAATGCGATATGTATTGATAAGTACGTGTACCACATCTCTGTGATATGTACCATATCTAAGTTAGTCACAAAGACCCTCCGTCTTTTCACGTAGATCTCCGTATTTTAAAGGAGATCTACGTGCCTACGTGTGATGAGACTAAAACTACGTACTTTTAAAAAATATTGCAAAATACACTAAAAACTATGAATTAAATAAAAAAGAAGATTTGATTTATATTGGGTTAGCAGGGTTAGGTTTTGCCACATACAACATGCTAATGTTGAGCGTTTATTTTCAGAAATTAATTTATTTAAAACAAATAACAGAAACAAATTAGACACGGAGACTTTAAAAGGATTGCTTCACACCACAAGTGGATTAAAGGAAAATTTAGAGCCTTCTGACAAACACCTAAAATATTAATTTCAAATCATGTATACATTTTTGTAAAACATGTACATAAGTTAATATCAGCGCTGTTAATTTTTCCATTTGAATGGAATTGCAAAATGGGTTTTCAAAAGGTAAAACCCATTTTGAATTTCCATTCAAATGGAAAAATTAACAGCTCTGGTTAATATGTATAATTTGAACAATGTAATTTCCTTTCCAAAGCGACAAATGAAATTAATAACAACGACGTACAATACAGTTAATTTAAAAATTTAATGGTTTATTAATTTTTTTTTATTGTTTTTAAGTTTAAAAAAAAAGTATGTAGATCACGTAGATTTTGGAGCCTGGCTAATTAATTTTCAAATTTTGACTTAGCATCCCTGGTGAAAGCCCACAGGCGCGGTTTTTATACCCTGAGCCCATTGAAAATGGGAAATCAGGGTATAATGGTTTTGTTAAATGTATGTAACAGGCAGAAGGAGGCGTGTCAGACCCCACAAAGTATATATATTCTTGATCAGGGCGACGAGCTGAGTCGATTTAGCCCTGTCCGTCTGTCTGTCCGTCCGTCCGTCTGTCCGTCTGTCCGTATGTTTGAACGCGTCGATATCAGAACGTAGTTGACCTAGAGACTTAAATTTTTATACTCGTTTCCCAAAGGGAAAAAGAGTATATTGGTTTTGTGAAATGTCCGTCTGTCCGTCTGTCCGTATGAATGCAATATTTTTCTACGCTATTGAAGCTAGAGACTTGAAATTTGGAACATATACTCGTGTATACCCTCGAATTATAAAGTGTCAAGATTTTCCGGCCACGCCCACTAGGGGCGTGGCAAATCGGAAAATGGTTGCGCCCATAGTTAAGAAATCATATTAGTTGAAGAGCTAGAGAGTTGAAATTTGGAATGTATACTTGCGTTGACCACCCAAGCTCAAAAAGATATGGCGGATATATCTACGCCCATTGGGGGCGTGGCAAATCGGGAAAACTGTAACTTCTACAGTTTTAAAGCTAGAATGCTGAAATTTGGCACGTAAATTAACGCTACGATTCTATAAAGATTCATAAAAAGATTTGGTGTCTACGCCCACTGGGGGCGTGGCAAATCGGATCTGAATATATAGTGATTTTACAAGATCAGCTATATTTTGAGCACTATTGATGCTAGAGACTTGAAATTTGATATATATACTCGGATAAGCAAGCCAAGATCAAAAAGATATGGCGGACATACCTACGCCTTCAGGGGGCGTGGCAAATCGCAAAAAGCTTATAGCTCCTACAGTTTTAGAGCTAGACGATTCAAAATTGGATGTTTGTGTTACTGGGGGCCTCCTCTATTGATTCCCCAAAAATAAATCTTACGCGCCTTTGGGGGCGTGGTATATCGAAAAAATACCCTGTAACTTTCACATTTTTGGAGTGTAAGCATCCAAACTTTACAGTTACGTTACCCTAGACTCCTTCTAGGAACTTGCCAAATATGATATGTCTACGCCTACTGGGGGAGTGGCAAATTGGCAACAAAATTTGTAACGCCCAGCTGCAAAATTCATATGCCTGTGCCACCTATATAAATAAGCTTAATAAGAATTGCTAAGACGACAAACGGCATTTCTGAGAAATATATGTAATTCGATTTAATGTTGAAGTTCTGCAAATAATTTATCTGCTAAAATTATCATTTTTCGTATAGCCTAGGTCAGTTATGTTATTTTCTTTTTGTGTGTGTGACCCTGACAAAAAATGTAAATTTCAAATACCGATATTTGTGTAATCGACTTAGTCCGAACAAAATTATTTACACACAAAAAAATTGACGATAGGTCCCATCAGGTATGTATGCATGTAGGCACGAACAGCTGCCCAACTATTTTCATGCCGTCGCCGCCGCGTCTCGAACGCGGACCCTTTTGCTTACACGCTTTTCATCTACCTGCTGCGCCACATAAGTTTTGCATTGCCTGTTGGCAAATCCGAAACTACTTCACTACAAGGGCGACTTTTGACAAATACAAAACTATAGAAGCTGCTGTTAATGCAAACACAATATAAACATAAATCAATCGCAATTGTGATTCTTAGAAAAAGCTGAAATGCGCGCATATGAACGTATGTATTTATATGTGTACATACAAAAACGGTGGTCGGTTGAATGTATGCGTATAAAGGGCGATATTTGACAAATACAAAACTAAAGAAATGAAATGAAAATGCAAACACAACTCAATAACAATTTTGGTTGAAGAATATGCTAGAATGAATGGCGCTGAATTTATTTGTGACCATGCATAAGCAAACGCGCATGCACGTTTCAATGTATGTACATATGTATGTGTAAATGTAAATATATTTTGCTGTCGCTGCTCAACGCGTGCGTGTCATAATTGGCCAAACGTTTTGTTTAATAGATTGCGACTGACTTAACGGAACTTGATAAAACTTTCAGCATATGATTCTATTAAATTTTTTACATTTTATAAAAATACTAATTCATTCACATAGTTATATTTGCAAAAATTGAAATTGCATAAAATTCACATGAATCTGCAAAATTTGAGATAAATTATTAAATTTAAAATACCAGATGCCCATGTGGGAAACGAGTATGACGCTGTAGGTCTCGCCCTAAAGTAACGTTCTTACTTGTTTTTGTTGGGTCCGTGGATAGCACGCGAAGGTCAAGTTTGTTACCAAAAAACGATATCTATTTTCGTTGTTTTGTTATCGATTTTAAACCTTATCGAAAACAGGTTATAAAATTCTATCTCCCACACCTTTAGAGCTAGTCCCCTCAAATTTTGCATATAGATTCATTATTTTTTGGATACCGGCTCTTTTTACTAATTACCCCCCACCCCATGCCAACAAATCCCCATTGAGAGGTCTATTGTAAATATAACCATGTGAATAAATTAGCATTTTTATAAAATGTAAAAAATTCAATAGAATCAAATACTGAAAGTTGCATCAAATTCCGTTAAGTCAGTCCCAATCTATTAAACAAAACGTTTGGCCAATTAACACACGCACATGGCAAGCAGCGACGCGCAGCAAAAAATATTTACACATACACATACAGACGTGCAAGCGCGTCTGCTTATGCATGTGTACAAATAAAATCAAAGCTATTTATTCTAGCATATTCTTCAACCAACCACACGCATACATTGAAACAGACCACCGTTTTTGTATGTACACATACTCATACGTTCATATGCGCGCATTTCAGCATATTCTAAGAATTACAATTGCGATTGGATCTGCTTCTTTAGCTTCTTTAGTTTTGTATTAGTCACATATCGCCCTTGTAGTACTACTTTGGGTTTTGCCAACGAGCAACGCAATTCTGGCGTAGACGCAAAGCACGTAAGCGAAAGGTCCCGAGTTCGAATCTAACTTTTAAAATTTTTTTTTATTAATTTATAAACAGGAGGTGGTTGTGCTAGTTGAGATGATGCACTCCATCGTTACATATGTAGTAAATAGATGCAGGTTCGAGTCCAGGTGATGTTTGTTTTTCTTCTTCTTTTTTTGTTGATTTGTTTATTTATTTAATTATTTATTTATTTTTGATTTACATACATTTTAGTTGAATAAAATTTCAAAATTACAATTTAATTTTGGAAAATTTAATGTTATATGCAGTCGGGCACCTCCGACTAGAGTTTTCTTACTTGTTAGTTATGAATTATTAACATCGGTGTGACTCAGGAACTAATTGATAATAGCTATGAGCGGAATATATAAAATAGAAAAGTTGGACGAAGGCAATTATGAAACCTGGCGCGTTCAAATGCGGAGTGTGTTGGTGCACCAGGAGCTGTGGAGTGTAGCATCAGCTGGATTGCTACCAACGGATGCTCCTGAGAATGTGAATTGGCAGGCCATAGATGAGAAGGCGCTGTCAGTGATCACATTAAGTGTGAAACCTTCACAATTGGGCTATTTGAAGGATTGTAAGACGTCGTCCGAGGCATGGAATCAGCTAAGATATGTCCATCAGCCGAGTGGACCAACACGTAAGGTTCAGCTCTACAAGAAATTGCTTTTCAAGCGCATGGAGCAACGGCAAAGCATTTCGAGTTATATAAATGAATTCGTTGGAATTCTGGATAGTAGGAATTGAGCTATGCGACGAATTGCGCACAATTATTTTGCTGTCGAGTCTTCCAGAAAGTTACGAAAATTTCGTTGTCGCCATAGAGACGTGCGACAGTCTGCCGCCCTTCAACGCTCTGTGCATCAAAGTGAAGGAAGAGAACCAGCGGAGGGAGAACGAATGCGTAAAAGCATTTCGTGCAACACACAAGCCAGCCGCGTGGAGAGCGAAAAAGCAGGGAAACAAAAATATGATATGTTTCAAGTGTGGCGAGCGCGGGCATAAAATATCGTATCCACTACAAGCGATTCGGTTGCATCCCAGAGGCAATCATTATCAATAGCTGCTCTACAGCAGCATAATCTTCAAAAAGTGGATGACCCTAATTTGGAGGCCTTGACATCGGCAGCAATGATGCAAGCGGCCTCCCTCTCAGCTCACTCAACAATTGACGACATCTACAAAGGGTGTACACATTTTAAAGAGAACCGACTTCACTTGGAATGGGAACCGCCACCAGCGCAGAAGACCAAGGAAGCAGCTGAGTACTCGACCATATCTGGCTATCGCATTTTCCGGGCCCCGCAGAATGTTCAGGCACGAACATAAACTATTCAAGGATTGGAATAGTAATAATTGTCATTGTCTTGTATATAATTAAGAAAAGAAACCAGAGACAGCGATTACAGACTGTCACCTTTCTGGCCCCGGCAGAATGTTCAGGCATGAACATAGAAATATATATAAATATGTAAACATGCCTTCTACGCACTTGACGACTAGCATGCAGTGCGATAGATGAAGAAAAGCCACATGTGTGGAATCTTAAAATAGCCAGATGAACGCTGACCCTTACAACGTCAGCGATAGGTTAAGAATAGATAATAGACGAACGCTGAGCCCTACAACCTCAGCGATAGTATAAGAATACAATAGACCAATGCTGAGCCTTACAAACTCAGCAATAGACACACTAGTTTTAAGGGTTGAAATTATGCATGAGGCTGGGTATATATACCCAACATAGTCAAGTGTGCTCATTCAAATACAAACAAAAAACTCAAACATATACTCCGTACGCTATATCCCTTTATAAATAGAAACTCGAGGCTAAGCATAGAAAACAAAATGTTTTTGTTTAGGTAAATTTTCCAATCAGTTACTTTTTACGGTGCACCTGTCTGGTCAGATATAGCCAAATGCCACATAAGTCAATTGCAAATTGCACAAAATAAAGTCTTGAAGCTTATTTTGAATCTTCCTTGGCATCATTCCACGTTAGATCTACACTGTCGGACCAATGTTGAATTGGTAGATATTAGATTATCGCGACTATCGCAAAATTTCATAACCAAGTGTCATGAATTAACATATTCACATATAAATTAACTGGCATAGCCATTTAATTTTAAGTATTATTTAGTGATTAAGTTAGTTTGTCATAAATAACCTCGGGGTTTTCTATTTCTTTGATCTTTCCCCCAAATAATTAAGTCATATTATATACCATGTCATATATCTAAGTAAATATCTAAGCAGAAAAGGCCTAGTTCCTAGTCTAAACTCTTTAATTATTGTAAGATACCATTCACAAAAAACTGTAATTATAACAAAGAGTGAAATAAATTGAAATTGAAAATTGAAATTAATCCGTGGATTGGTAGGCAGGTGCCACGCTAAATTATTGTTTTCGTCGTCTAAAGATTAAGATTATTTATAGATTAGGCGGCCGCTGCTTTGATGTAAGTAATTCTTGTTGTTGTTGTGGTTATTGTTTTGACGACGTTATTTGTGTACTGTTTGTCTGTCTGCTCGATTGGCGTTGCGCTACTGACGACGCGTAAACTACGACTAAAAGGAAAAAATTATTGTTTAAGAATAGCCATATATATATATATATATATATATATATATATATATATATATATATATATATATATATATATATATATATATAAAATACAAAAAAATTTTTTTTTAATATAACCAATAAACAGTTATATTAGTAAAAAGACCGAGATAAGTAATATAATATCTTATATTACAGAATGCCTTTAATAAAATCTAAAACAGTATATTCTGTTGAAAATGTCATCTTTAGCAATGCGATATGTATTGATAAGTACGTGTACCACATCTCTGTGATATGTACCATATCTAAGTTAGTCACAAAGACCCTCCGTCTTTTCACGTAGATCTCCGTATTTTAAAGGAGATCTACGTGCCTACGTGTGATGAGACTAAAACTACGTACTTTTAAAAAATATTGCAAAATACACTAAAAACTATGAATTAAATAAAAAAGAAGATTTGATTTATATTGGGTTAGCAGGGTTAGGTTTTGCCACATACAACATGCTAATGTTGAGCGTTTATTTTCAGAAATTAATTTATTTAAAACAAATAACAGAAACAAATTAGACACGGAGACTTTAAAAGGATTGCTTCACACCACAAGTGGATTAAAGGAAAATTTAGAGCCTTCTGACAAACACCTAAAATATTAATTTCAAATCATGTATACATTTTTGTAAAACATGTACATAAGTTAATATCAGCGCTGTTAATTTTTCCATTTGAATGGAATTGCAAAATGGGTTTTCAAAAGGTAAAACCCATTTTGAATTTCCATTCAAATGGAAAAATTAACAGCTCTGGTTAATATGTATAATTTGAACAATGTAATTTCCTTTCCAAAGCGACAAATGAAATTAATAACAACGACGTACAATACAGTTAATTTAAAAATTTAATGGTTTATTAATTTTTTTTTATTGTTTTTAAGTTTAAAAAAAAAGTATGTAGATCACGTAGATTTTGGAGCCTGGCTAATTAATTTTCAAATTTTGACTTAGCATCCCTGGTGAAAGCCCACAGGCGCGGTTTTTATACCCTGAGCCCATTGAAAATGGGAAATCAGGGTATAATGGTTTTGTTAAATGTATGTAACAGGCAGAAGGAGGCGTGTCAGACCCCACAAAGTATATATATTCTTGATCAGGGCGACGAGCTGAGTCGATTTAGCCCTGTCCGTCTGTCTGTCCGTCCGTCCGTCTGTCCGTCTGTCCGTATGTTTGAACGCGTCGATATCAGAACGTAGTTGACCTAGAGACTTAAATTTTTATACTCGTTTCCCAAAGGGAAAAAGAGTATATTGGTTTTGTGAAATGTCCGTCTGTCCGTCTGTCCGTCTGTCCGTATGAATGCAATATTTTTCTACGCTATTGAAGCTAGAGACTTGAAATTTGGAACATATACTCGTGTATACCCTCGAATTATAAAGTGTCAAGATTTTCCGGCCACGCCCACTAGGGGCGTGGCAAATCGGAAAATGGTTGCGCCCATAGTTAAGAAATCATATTAGTTGAAGAGCTAGAGAGTTGAAATTTGGAATGTATACTTGCGTTGACCACCCAAGCTCAAAAAGATATGGCGGATATATCTACGCCCATTGGGGGCGTGGCAAATCGGGAAAACTGTAACTTCTACAGTTTTAAAGCTAGAATGCTGAAATTTGGCACGTAAATTAACGCTACGATTCTATAAAGATTCATAAAAAGATTTGGTGTCTACGCCCACTGGGGGCGTGGCAAATCGGATCTGAATATATAGTGATTTTACAAGATCAGCTATATTTTGAGCACTATTGATGCTAGAGACTTGAAATTTGATATATATACTCGGATAAGCAAGCCAAGATCAAAAAGATATGGCGGACATACCTACGCCTTCAGGGGGCGTGGCAAATCGCAAAAAGCTTATAGCTCCTACAGTTTTAGAGCTAGACGATTCAAAATTGGATGTTTGTGTTACTGGGGGCCTCCTCTATTGATTCCCCAAAAATAAATCTTACGCGCCTTTGGGGGCGTGGTATATCGAAAAAATACCCTGTAACTTTCACATTTTTGGAGTGTAAGCATCCAAACTTTACAGTTACGTTACCCTAGACTCCTTCTAGGAACTTGCCAAATATGATATGTCTACGCCTACTGGGGGAGTGGCAAATTGGCAACAAAATTTGTAACGCCCAGCTGCAAAATTCATATGCCTGTGCCACCTATATAAATAAGCTTAATAAGAATTGCTAAGACGACAAACGGCATTTCTGAGAAATATATGTAATTCGATTTAATGTTGAAGTTCTGCAAATAATTTATCTGCTAAAATTATCATTTTTCGTATAGCCTAGGTCAGTTATGTTATTTTCTTTTTGTGTGTGTGACCCTGACAAAAAATGTAAATTTCAAATACCGATATTTGTGTAATCGACTTAGTCCGAACAAAATTATTTACACACAAAAAAATTGACGATAGGTCCCATCAGGTATGTATGCATGTAGGCACGAACAGCTGCCCAACTATTTTCATGCCGTCGCCGCCGCGTCTCGAACGCGGACCCTTTTGCTTACACGCTTTTCATCTACCTGCTGCGCCACATAAGTTTTGCATTGCCTGTTGGCAAATCCGAAACTACTTCACTACAAGGGCGACTTTTGACAAATACAAAACTATAGAAGCTGCTGTTAATGCAAACACAATATAAACATAAATCAATCGCAATTGTGATTCTTAGAAAAAGCTGAAATGCGCGCATATGAACGTATGTATTTATATGTGTACATACAAAAACGGTGGTCGGTTGAATGTATGCGTATAAAGGGCGATATTTGACAAATACAAAACTAAAGAAATGAAATGAAAATGCAAACACAACTCAATAACAATTTTGGTTGAAGAATATGCTAGAATGAATGGCGCTGAATTTATTTGTGACCATGCATAAGCAAACGCGCATGCACGTTTCAATGTATGTACATATGTATGTGTAAATGTAAATATATTTTGCTGTCGCTGCTCAACGCGTGCGTGTCATAATTGGCCAAACGTTTTGTTTAATAGATTGCGACTGACTTAACGGAACTTGATAAAACTTTCAGCATATGATTCTATTAAATTTTTTACATTTTATAAAAATACTAATTCATTCACATAGTTATATTTGCAAAAATTGAAATTGCATAAAATTCACATGAATCTGCAAAATTTGAGATAAATTATTAAATTTAAAATACCAGATGCCCATGTGGGAAACGAGTATGACGCTGTAGGTCTCGCCCTAAAGTAACGTTCTTACTTGTTTTTGTTGGGTCCGTGGATAGCACGCGAAGGTCAAGTTTGTTACCAAAAAACGATATCTATTTTCGTTGTTTTGTTATCGATTTTAAACCTTATCGAAAACAGGTTATAAAATTCTATCTCCCACACCTTTAGAGCTAGTCCCCTCAAATTTTGCATATAGATTCATTATTTTTTGGATACCGGCTCTTTTTACTAATTACCCCCCCACCCCATGCCAACAAATCCCCATTGAGAGGTCTATTGTAAATATAACCATGTGAATAAATTAGCATTTTTATAAAATGTAAAAAATTCAATAGAATCAAATACTGAAAGTTGCATCAAATTCCGTTAAGTCAGTCCCAATCTATTAAACAAAACGTTTGGCCAATTAACACACGCACATGGCAAGCAGCGACGCGCAGCAAAAAATATTTACACATACACATACAGACGTGCAAGCGCGTCTGCTTATGCATGTGTACAAATAAAATCAAAGCTATTTATTCTAGCATATTCTTCAACCAACCACACGCATACATTGAAACAGACCACCGTTTTTGTATGTACACATACTCATACGTTCATATGCGCGCATTTCAGCATATTCTAAGAATTACAATTGCGATTGGATCTGCTTCTTTAGCTTCTTTAGTTTTGTATTAGTCACATATCGCCCTTGTAGTACTACTTTGGGTTTTGCCAACGAGCAACGCAATTCTGGCGTAGACGCAAAGCACGTAAGCGAAAGGTCCCGAGTTCGAATCTAACTTTTAAAATTTTTTTTTATTAATTTATAAACAGGAGGTGGTTGTGCTAGTTGAGATGATGCACTCCATCGTTACATATGTAGTAAATAGATGCAGGTTCGAGTCCAGGTGATGTTTGTTTTTCTTCTTCTTTTTTTGTTGATTTGTTTATTTATTTAATTATTTATTTATTTTTGATTTACATACATTTTAGTTGAATAAAATTTCAAAATTACAATTTAATTTTGGAAAATTTAATGTTATATGCAGTCGGGCACCTCCGACTAGAGTTTTCTTACTTGTTAGTTATGAATTATTAACATCGGTGTGACTCAGGAACTAATTGATAATAGCTATGAGCGGAATATATAAAATAGAAAAGTTGGACGAAGGCAATTATGAAACCTGGCGCGTTCAAATGCGGAGTGTGTTGGTGCACCAGGAGCTGTGGAGTGTAGCATCAGCTGGATTGCTACCAACGGATGCTCCTGAGAATGTGAATTGGCAGGCCATAGATGAGAAGGCGCTGTCAGTGATCACATTAAGTGTGAAACCTTCACAATTGGGCTATTTGAAGGATTGTAAGACGTCGTCCGAGGCATGGAATCAGCTAAGATATGTCCATCAGCCGAGTGGACCAACACGTAAGGTTCAGCTCTACAAGAAATTGCTTTTCAAGCGCATGGAGCAACGGCAAAGCATTTCGAGTTATATAAATGAATTCGTTGGAATTCTGGATAGTAGGAATTGAGCTATGCGACGAATTGCGCACAATTATTTTGCTGTCGAGTCTTCCAGAAAGTTACGAAAATTTCGTTGTCGCCATAGAGACGTGCGACAGTCTGCCGCCCTTCAACGCTCTGTGCATCAAAGTGAAGGAAGAGAACCAGCGGAGGGAGAACGAATGCGTAAAAGCATTTCGTGCAACACACAAGCCAGCCGCGTGGAGAGCGAAAAAGCAGGGAAACAAAAATATGATATGTTTCAAGTGTGGCGAGCGCGGGCATAAAATATCGTATCCACTACAAGCGATTCGGTTGCATCCCAGAGGCAATCATTATCAATAGCTGCTCTACAGCAGCATAATCTTCAAAAAGTGGATGACCCTAATTTGGAGGCCTTGACATCGGCAGCAATGATGCAAGCGGCCTCCCTCTCAGCTCACTCAACAATTGACGACATCTACAAAGGGTGTACACATTTTAAAGAGAACCGACTTCACTTGGAATGGGAACCGCCACCAGCGCAGAAGACCAAGGAAGCAGCTGAGTACTCGACCATATCTGGCTATCGCATTTTCCGGGCCCCGCAGAATGTTCAGGCACGAACATAAACTATTCAAGGATTGGAATAGTAATAATTGTCATTGTCTTGTATATAATTAAGAAAAGAAACCAGAGACAGCGATTACAGACTGTCACCTTTCTGGCCCCGGCAGAATGTTCAGGCATGAACATAGAAATATATATAAATATGTAAACATGCCTTCTACGCACTTGACGACTAGCATGCAGTGCGATAGATGAAGAAAAGCCACATGTGTGGAATCTTAAAATAGCCAGATGAACGCTGACCCTTACAACGTCAGCGATAGGTTAAGAATAGATAATAGACGAACGCTGAGCCCTACAACCTCAGCGATAGTATAAGAATACAATAGACCAATGCTGAGCCTTACAAACTCAGCAATAGACACACTAGTTTTAAGGGTTGAAATTATGCATGAGGCTGGGTATATATACCCAACATAGTCAAGTGTGCTCATTCAAATACAAACAAAAAACTCAAACATATACTCCGTACGCTATATCCCTTTATAAATAGAAACTCGAGGCTAAGCATAGAAAACAAAATGTTTTTGTTTAGGTCAATTTTCCAATCAGTTACTTTTTACGGTGCACCTGTCTGGTCAGATATAGCCAAATGCCACATAAGTCAATTGCAAATTGCACAAAATAAAGTCTTGAAGCTTATTTTGAATCTTCCTTGGCATCATTCCACGTTAGATCTATACTGTCGGACCAATGTTGAATTGGTAGATATTAGATTATCGCGACTATCGCAAAATTTCATAACCAAGTGTCATGAATTAACATATTCACATATAAATTAACTGGCATAGCCATTTAATTTTAAGTATTATTTAGTGATTAAGTTAGTTTGTCATAAATAACCTCGGGGTTTTCTATTTCTTTGATCTTTCCCCCAAATAATTAAGTCATATTATATACCATGTCATATATCTAAGTAAATATCTAAGCAGAAAAGGCCTAGTTCCTAGTCTAAACTCTTTAATTATTGTAAGATACCATTCACAAAAAACTGTAATTATAACAAAGAGTGAAATAAATTGAAATTGAAAATTGAAATTAATCCGTGGATTGGTAGGCAGGTGCCACGCTAAATTATTGTTTTCGTCGTCTAAAGATTAAGATTATTTATAGATTAGGCGGCCGCTGCTTTGATGTAAGTAATTCTTGTTGTTGTTGTGGTTATTGTTTTGACGACGTTATTTGTGTACTGTTTGTCTGTCTGCTCGATTGGCGTTGCGCTACTGACGACGCGTAAACTACGACTAAAAGGAAAAAATTATTGTTTAAGAATAGCCATATATATATATATATATATATATATATATATATATATATATAAAATACAAAAAAATTTTTTTTTAATATAACCAATAAACAGTTATATTAGTAAAAAGACCGAGATAAGTAATATAATATCTTATATTACAGAATGCCTTTAATAAAATCTAAAACAGTATATTCTGTTGAAAATGTCATCTTTAGCAATGCGATATGTATTGATAAGTACGTGTACCACATCTCTGTGATATGTACCATATCTAAGTTAGTCACAAAGACCCTCCGTCTTTTCACGTAGATCTCCGTATTTTAAAGGAGATCTACGTGCCTACGTGTGATGAGACTAAAACTACGTACTTTTAAAAAATATTGCAAAATACACTAAAAACTATGAATTAAATAAAAAAGAAGATTTGATTTATATTGGGTTAGCAGGGTTAGGTTTTGCCACATACAACATGCTAATGTTGAGCGTTTATTTTCAGAAATTAATTTATTTAAAACAAATAACAGAAACAAATTAGACACGGAGACTTTAAAAGGATTGCTTCACACCACAAGTGGATTAAAGGAAAATTTAGAGCCTTCTGACAAACACCTAAAATATTAATTTCAAATCATGTATACATTTTTGTAAAACATGTACATAAGTTAATATCAGCGCTGTTAATTTTTCCATTTGAATGGAATTGCAAAATGGGTTTTCAAAAGGTAAAACCCATTTTGAATTTCCATTCAAATGGAAAAATTAACAGCTCTGGTTAATATGTATAATTTGAACAATGTAATTTCCTTTCCAAAGCGACAAATGAAATTAATAACAACGACGTACAATACAGTTAATTTAAAAATTTAATGGTTTATTAATTTTTTTTTATTGTTTTTAAGTTTAAAAAAAAAGTATGTAGATCACGTAGATTTTGGAGCCTGGCTAATTAATTTTCAAATTTTGACTTAGCATCCCTGGTGAAAGCCCACAGGCGCGGTTTTTATACCCTGAGCCCATTGAAAATGGGAAATCAGGGTATAATGGTTTTGTTAAATGTATGTAACAGGCAGAAGGAGGCGTGTCAGACCCCACAAAGTATATATATTCTTGATCAGGGCGACGAGCTGAGTCGATTTAGCCCTGTCCGTCTGTCTGTCCGTCCGTCCGTCTGTCCGTCTGTCCGTATGTTTGAACGCGTCGATATCAGAACGTAGTTGACCTAGAGACTTAAATTTTTATACTCGTTTCCCAAAGGGAAAAAGAGTATATTGGTTTTGTGAAATGTCCGTCTGTCCGTCTGTCCGTCTGTCCGTATGAATGCAATATTTTTCTACGCTATTGAAGCTAGAGACTTGAAATTTGGAACATATACTCGTGTATACCCTCGAATTATAAAGTGTCAAGATTTTCCGGCCACGCCCACTAGGGGCGTGGCAAATCGGAAAATGGTTGCGCCCATAGTTAAGAAATCATATTAGTTGAAGAGCTAGAGAGTTGAAATTTGGAATGTATACTTGCGTTGACCACCCAAGCTCAAAAAGATATGGCGGATATATCTACGCCCATTGGGGGCGTGGCAAATCGGGAAAACTGTAACTTCTACAGTTTTAAAGCTAGAATGCTGAAATTTGGCACGTAAATTAACGCTACGATTCTATAAAGATTCATAAAAAGATTTGGTGTCTACGCCCACTGGGGGCGTGGCAAATCGGATCTGAATATATAGTGATTTTACAAGATCAGCTATATTTTGAGCACTATTGATGCTAGAGACTTGAAATTTGATATATATACTCGGATAAGCAAGCCAAGATCAAAAAGATATGGCGGACATACCTACGCCTTCAGGGGGCGTGGCAAATCGCAAAAAGCTTATAGCTCCTACAGTTTTAGAGCTAGACGATTCAAAATTGGATGTTTGTGTTACTGGGGGCCTCCTCTATTGATTCCCCAAAAATAAATCTTACGCGCCTTTGGGGGCGTGGTATATCGAAAAAATACCCTGTAACTTTCACATTTTTGGAGTGTAAGCATCCAAACTTTACAGTTACGTTACCCTAGACTCCTTCTAGGAACTTGCCAAATATGATATGTCTACGCCTACTGGGGGAGTGGCAAATTGGCAACAAAATTTGTAACGCCCAGCTGCAAAATTCATATGCCTGTGCCACCTATATAAATAAGCTTAATAAGAATTGCTAAGACGACAAACGGCATTTCTGAGAAATATATGTAATTCGATTTAATGTTGAAGTTCTGCAAATAATTTATCTGCTAAAATTATCATTTTTCGTATAGCCTAGGTCAGTTATGTTATTTTCTTTTTGTGTGTGTGACCCTGACAAAAAATGTAAATTTCAAATACCGATATTTGTGTAATCGACTTAGTCCGAACAAAATTATTTACACACAAAAAAATTGACGATAGGTCCCATCAGGTATGTATGCATGTAGGCACGAACAGCTGCCCAACTATTTTCATGCCGTCGCCGCCGCGTCTCGAACGCGGACCCTTTTGCTTACACGCTTTTCATCTACCTGCTGCGCCACATAAGTTTTGCATTGCCTGTTGGCAAATCCGAAACTACTTCACTACAAGGGCGACTTTTGACAAATACAAAACTATAGAAGCTGCTGTTAATGCAAACACAATATAAACATAAATCAATCGCAATTGTGATTCTTAGAAAAAGCTGAAATGCGCGCATATGAACGTATGTATTTATATGTGTACATACAAAAACGGTGGTCGGTTGAATGTATGCGTATAAAGGGCGATATTTGACAAATACAAAACTAAAGAAATGAAATGAAAATGCAAACACAACTCAATAACAATTTTGGTTGAAGAATATGCTAGAATGAATGGCGCTGAATTTATTTGTGACCATGCATAAGCAAACGCGCATGCACGTTTCAATGTATGTACATATGTATGTGTAAATGTAAATATATTTTGCTGTCGCTGCTCAACGCGTGCGTGTCATAATTGGCCAAACGTTTTGTTTAATAGATTGCGACTGACTTAACGGAACTTGATAAAACTTTCAGCATATGATTCTATTAAATTTTTTACATTTTATAAAAATACTAATTCATTCACATAGTTATATTTGCAAAAATTGAAATTGCATAAAATTCACATGAATCTGCAAAATTTGAGATAAATTATTAAATTTAAAATACCAGATGCCCATGTGGGAAACGAGTATGACGCTGTAGGTCTCGCCCTAAAGTAACGTTCTTACTTGTTTTTGTTGGGTCCGTGGATAGCACGCGAAGGTCAAGTTTGTTACCAAAAAACGATATCTATTTTCGTTGTTTTGTTATCGATTTTAAACCTTATCGAAAACAGGTTATAAAATTCTATCTCCCACACCTTTAGAGCTAGTCCCCTCAAATTTTGCATATAGATTCATTATTTTTTGGATACCGGCTCTTTTTACTAATTACCCCCCCACCCCATGCCAACAAATCCCCATTGAGAGGTCTATTGTAAATATAACCATGTGAATAAATTAGCATTTTTATAAAATGTAAAAAATTCAATAGAATCAAATACTGAAAGTTGCATCAAATTCCGTTAAGTCAGTCCCAATCTATTAAACAAAACGTTTGGCCAATTAACACACGCACATGGCAAGCAGCGACGCGCAGCAAAAAATATTTACACATACACATACATTGGAACGTGCAAGCGCGTCTGCTTATGCATGTGTACAAATAAAATCAAAGCTATTTATTCTAGCATATTCTTCAACCAACCACACGCATACATTGAAACAGACCACCGTTTTTGTATGTACACATACTCATACGTTCATATGCGCGCATTTCAGCATATTCTAAGAATTACAATTGCGATTGGATCTGCTTCTTTAGCTTCTTTAGTTTTGTATTAGTCACATATCGCCCTTGTAGTACTACTTTGGGTTTTGCCAACGAGCAACGCAATTCTGGCGTAGACGCAAAGCACGTAAGCGAAAGGTCCCGAGTTCGAATCTAACTTTTAAAATTTTTTTTTATTAATTTATAAACAGGAGGTGGTTGTGCTAGTTGAGATGATGCACTCCATCGTTACATATGTAGTAAATAGATGCAGGTTCGAGTCCAGGTGATGTTTGTTTTTCTTCTTCTTTTTTTGTTGATTTGTTTATTTATTTAATTATTTATTTATTTTTGATTTACATACATTTTAGTTGAATAAAATTTCAAAATTACAATTTAATTTTGGAAAATTTAATGTTATATGCAGTCGGGCACCTCCGACTAGAGTTTTCTTACTTGTTAGTTATGAATTATTAACATCGGTGTGACTCAGGAACTAATTGATAATAGCTATGAGCGGAATATATAAAATAGAAAAGTTGGACGAAGGCAATTATGAAACCTGGCGCGTTCAAATGCGGAGTGTGTTGGTGCACCAGGAGCTGTGGAGTGTAGCATCAGCTGGATTGCTACCAACGGATGCTCCTGAGAATGTGAATTGGCAGGCCATAGATGAGAAGGCGCTGTCAGTGATCACATTAAGTGTGAAACCTTCACAATTGGGCTATTTGAAGGATTGTAAGACGTCGTCCGAGGCATGGAATCAGCTAAGATATGTCCATCAGCCGAGTGGACCAACACGTAAGGTTCAGCTCTACAAGAAATTGCTTTTCAAGCGCATGGAGCAACGGCAAAGCATTTCGAGTTATATAAATGAATTCGTTGGAATTCTGGATAGTAGGAATTGAGCTATGCGACGAATTGCGCACAATTATTTTGCTGTCGAGTCTTCCAGAAAGTTACGAAAATTTCGTTGTCGCCATAGAGACGTGCGACAGTCTGCCGCCCTTCAACGCTCTGTGCATCAAAGTGAAGGAAGAGAACCAGCGGAGGGAGAACGAATGCGTAAAAGCATTTCGTGCAACACACAAGCCAGCCGCGTGGAGAGCGAAAAAGCAGGGAAACAAAAATATGATATGTTTCAAGTGTGGCGAGCGCGGGCATAAAATATCGTATCCACTACAAGCGATTCGGTTGCATCCCAGAGGCAATCATTATCAATAGCTGCTCTACAGCAGCATAATCTTCAAAAAGTGGATGACCCTAATTTGGAGGCCTTGACATCGGCAGCAATGATGCAAGCGGCCTCCCTCTCAGCTCACTCAACAATTGACGACATCTACAAAGGGTGTACACATTTTAAAGAGAACCGACTTCACTTGGAATGGGAACCGCCACCAGCGCAGAAGACCAAGGAAGCAGCTGAGTACTCGACCATATCTGGCTATCGCATTTTCCGGGCCCCGCAGAATGTTCAGGCACGAACATAAACTATTCAAGGATTGGAATAGTAATAATTGTCATTGTCTTGTATATAATTAAGAAAAGAAACCAGAGACAGCGATTACAGACTGTCACCTTTCTGGCCCCGGCAGAATGTTCAGGCATGAACATAGAAATATATATAAATATGTAAACATGCCTTCTACGCACTTGACGACTAGCATGCAGTGCGATAGATGAAGAAAAGCCACATGTGTGGAATCTTAAAATAGCCAGATGAACGCTGACCCTTACAACGTCAGCGATAGGTTAAGAATAGATAATAGACGAACGCTGAGCCCTACAACCTCAGCGATAGTATAAGAATACAATAGACCAATGCTGAGCCTTACAAACTCAGCAATAGACACACTAGTTTTAAGGGTTGAAATTATGCATGAGGCTGGGTATATATACCCAACATAGTCAAGTGTGCTCATTCAAATACAAACAAAAAACTCAAACATATACTCCGTACGCTATATCCCTTTATAAATAGAAACTCGAGGCTAAGCATAGAAAACAAAATGTTTTTGTTTAGGTCAATTTTCCAATCAGTTACTTTTTACGGTGCACCTGTCTGGTCAGATATAGCCAAATGCCACATAAGTCAATTGCAAATTGCACAAAATAAAGTCTTGAAGCTTATTTTGAATCTTCCTTGGCATCATTCCACGTTAGATCTATACTGTCGGACCAATGTTGAATTGGTAGATATTAGATTATCGCGACTATCGCAAAATTTCATAACCAAGTGTCATGAATTAACATATTCACATATAAATTAACTGGCATAGCCATTTAATTTTAAGTATTATTTAGTGATTAAGTTAGTTTGTCATAAATAACCTCGGGGTTTTCTATTTCTTTGATCTTTCCCCCAAATAATTAAGTCATATTATATACCATGTCATATATCTAAGTAAATATCTAAGCAGAAAAGGCCTAGTTCCTAGTCTAAACTCTTTAATTATTGTAAGATACCATTCACAAAAAACTGTAATTATAACAAAGAGTGAAATAAATTGAAATTGAAAATTGAAATTAATCCGTGGATTGGTAGGCAGGTGCCACGCTAAATTATTGTTTTCGTCGTCTAAAGATTAAGATTATTTATAGATTAGGCGGCCGCTGCTTTGATGTAAGTAATTCTTGTTGTTGTTGTGGTTATTGTTTTGACGACGTTATTTGTGTACTGTTTGTCTGTCTGCTCGATTGGCGTTGCGCTACTGACGACGCGTAAACTACGACTAAAAGGAAAAAATTATTGTTTAAGAATAGCCATATATATATATATATATATATATATATATAAAATAAAAAAAAAAAATTTTTTTTAATATAACCAATAAACAGTTATATTAGTAAAAAGACCGAGATAAGTAATATAATATCTTATATTACAGAATGCCTTTAATAAAATCTAAAACAGTATATTCTGTTGAAAATGTCATCTTTAGCAATGCGATATGTATTGATAAGTACGTGTACCACATCTCTGTGATATGTACCATATCTAAGTTAGTCACAAATAAACCATTGTTGTGAAAGCCAGGGATGCCAACCCTCCGTCTTTTCACGTAGATCTCCGTATTTTAAAGGAGATCTACGTGCCTACGTGTGATGAGACTAAAACTACGTACTTTTAAAAAATATTGCAAAATACACTAAAAACTATGAATTAAATAAAAAAGAAGATTTGATTTATATTGGGTTAGCAGGGTTAGGTTTTGCCACATACAACATGCTAATGTTGAGCGTTTATTTTCAGAAATTAATTTATTTAAAACAAATAACAGAAACAAATTAGACACGGAGACTTTAAAAGGATTGCTTCACACCACAAGTGGATTAAAGGAAAATTTAGAGCCTTCTGACAAACACCTAAAATATTAATTTCAAATCATGTATACATTTTTGTAAAACATGTACATAAGTTAATATCAGCGCTGTTAATTTTTCCATTTGAATGGAATTGCAAAATGGGTTTTCAAAAGGTAAAACCCATTTTGAATTTCCATTCAAATGGAAAAATTAACAGCTCTGGTTAATATGTATAATTTGAACAATGTAATTTCCTTTCCAAAGCGACAAATGAAATTAATAACAACGACGTACAATACAGTTAATTTAAAAATTTAATGGTTTATTAATTTTTTTTTATTGTTTTTAAGTTTAAAAAAAAAAGTATGTAGATCACGTAGATTTTGGAGCCTGGCTAATTAATTTTCAAATTTTGACTTAGCATCCCTGGTGAAAGCCCACAGGCGCGGTTTTTATACCCTGAGCCCATTGAAAATGGGAAATCAGGGTATAATGGTTTTGTTAAATGTATGTAACAGGCAGAAGGAGGCGTGTCAGACCCCACAAAGTATATATATTCTTGATCAGGGCGACGAGCTGAGTCGATTTAGCCCTGTCCGTCTGTCTGTCCGTCCGTCCGTCTGTCCGTCTGTCCGTATGTTTGAACGCGTCGATATCAGAACGTAGTTGACCTAGAGACTTAAATTTTTATACTCGTTTCCCAAAGGGAAAAAGAGTATATTGGTTTTGTGAAATGTCCGTCTGTCCGTCTGTCCGTCTGTCCGTATGAATGCAATATTTTTCTACGCTATTGAAGCTAGAGACTTGAAATTTGGAACATATACTCGTGTATACCCTCGAATTATAAAGTGTCAAGATTTTCCGGCCACGCCCACTAGGGGCGTGGCAAATCGGAAAATGGTTGCGCCCATAGTTAAGAAATCATATTAGTTGAAGAGCTAGAGAGTTGAAATTTGGAATGTATACTTGCGTTGACCACCCAAGCTCAAAAAGATATGGCGGATATATCTACGCCCATTGGGGGCGTGGCAAATCGGGAAAACTGTAACTTCTACAGTTTTAAAGCTAGAATGCTGAAATTTGGCACGTAAATTAACGCTACGATTCTATAAAGATTCATAAAAAGATTTGGTGTCTACGCCCACTGGGGGCGTGGCAAATCGGATCTGAATATATAGTGATTTTACAAGATCAGCTATATTTTGAGCACTATTGATGCTAGAGACTTGAAATTTGATATATATACTCGGATAAGCAAGCCAAGATCAAAAAGATATGGCGGACATACCTACGCCTTCAGGGGGCGTGGCAAATCGCAAAAAGCTTATAGCTCCTACAGTTTTAGAGCTAGACGATTCAAAATTGGATGTTTGTGTTACTGGGGGCCTCCTCTATTGATTCCCCAAAAATAAATCTTACGCGCCTTTGGGGGCGTGGTATATCGAAAAAATACCCTGTAACTTTCACATTTTTGGAGTGTAAGCATCCAAACTTTGCAGTTACGTTACCCTAGACTCCTTCTAGGAACTTGCCAAATATGATATGTCTACGCCTACTGGGGGAGTGGCAAATTGGCAACAAAATTTGTAACGCCCAGCTGCAAAATTCATATGCCTGTGCCACCTATATAAATAAGCTTAATAAGAATTGCTAAGACGACAAACGGCATTTCTGAGAAATATATGTAATTCGATTTAATGTTGAAGTTCTGCAAATAATTTATCTGCTAAAATTATCATTTTTCGTATAGCCTAGGTCAGTTATGTTATTTTCCTTTTGTGTGTGTGACCCTGACAAAAAATGTAAATTTCAAATACCGATATTTGTGTAATCGACTTAGTCCGAACAAAATTATTTACACACAAAAAAATTGACGATAGGTCCCATCAGGTATGTATGCATGTAGGCACGAACAGCTGCCCAACTATTTTCATGCCGTCGCCGCCGCGTCTCGAACGCGGACCCTTTTGCTTACACGCTTTTCATCTACCTGCTGCGCCACATCAGTTTTGCATTGCCTGTTGGCAAATCCGAAACTACTTCACTACAAGGGCGACTTTTGACAAATACAAAACTATAGAAGCTGCTGTTAATGCAAACACAATATAAACATAAATCAATCGCAATTGTGATTCTTAGAAAAAGCTGAAATGCGCGCATATGAACGTATGTATTTATATGTGTACATACAAAAACGGTGGTCGGTTGAATGTATGCGTATAAAGGGCGATATTTGACAAATACAAAACTAAAGAAATGAAATGAAAATGCAAACACAACTCAATAACAATTTTGGTTGAAGAATATGCTAGAATGAATGGCGCTGAATTTATTTGTGACCATGCATAAGCAAACGCGCATGCACGTTTCAATGTATGTACATATGTATGTGTAAATGTAAATATATTTTGCTGTCGCTGCTCAACGCGTGCGTGTCATAATTGGCCAAACGTTTTGTTTAATAGATTGCGACTGACTTAACGGAACTTGATAAAACTTTCAGCATATGATTCTATTAAATTTTTTACATTTTATAAAAATACTAATTCATTCACATAGTTATATTTGCAAAAATTGAAATTGCATAAAATTCACATGAATCTGCAAAATTTGAGATAAATTATTAAATTTAAAATACCAGATGCCCATGTGGGAAACGAGTATGACGCTGTAGGTCTCGCCCTAAAGTAACGTTCTTACTTGTTTTTGTTGGGTCCGTGGATAGCACGCGAAGGTCAAGTTTGTTACCAAAAAACGATATCTATTTTCGTTGTTTTGTTATCGATTTTAAACCTTATCGAAAACAGGTTATAAAATTCTATCTCCCACACCTTTAGAGCTAGTCCCCTCAAATTTTGCATATAGATTCATTATTTTTTGGATACCGGCTCTTTTTACTAATTACCCCCCCACCCCATGCCAACAAATCCCCATTGAGAGGTCTATTGTAAATATAACCATGTGAATAAATTAGCATTTTTATAAAATGTAAAAAATTCAATAGAATCAAATACTGAAAGTTGCATCAAATTCCGTTAAGTCAGTCCCAATCTATTAAACAAAACGTTTGGCCAATTAACACACGCACATGGCAAGCAGCGACGCGCAGCAAAAAATATTTACACATACACATACATTGGAACGTGCAAGCGCGTCTGCTTATGCATGTGTACAAATAAAATCAAAGCTATTTATTCTAGCATATTCTTCAACCAACCACACGCATACATTGAAACAGACCACCGTTTTTGTATGTACACATACTCATACGTTCATATGCGCGCATTTCAGCATATTCTAAGAATTACAATTGCGATTGGATCTGCTTCTTTAGCTTCTTTAGTTTTGTATTAGTCACATATCGCCCTTGTAGTACTACTTTGGGTTTTGCCAACGAGCAACGCAATTCTGGCGTAGACGCAAAGCACGTAAGCGAAAGGTCCCGAGTTCGAATCTAACTTTTAAAATTTTTTTTTATTAATTTATAAACAGGAGGTGGTTGTGCTAGTTGAGATGATGCACTCCATCGTTACATATGTAGTAAATAGATGCAGGTTCGAGTCCAGGTGATGTTTGTTTTTCTTCTTCTTTTTTTGTTGATTTGTTTATTTATTTAATTATTTATTTATTTTTGATTTACATACATTTTAGTTGAATAAAATTTCAAAATTACAATTTAATTTTGGAAAATTTAATGTTATATGCAGTCGGGCACCTCCGACTAGAGTTTTCTTACTTGTTAGTTATGAATTATTAACATCGGTGTGACTCAGGAACTAATTGATAATAGCTATGAGCGGAATATATAAAATAGAAAAGTTGGACGAAGGCAATTATGAAACCTGGCGCGTTCAAATGCGGAGTGTGTTGGTGCACCAGGAGCTGTGGAGTGTAGCATCAGCTGGATTGCTACCAACGGATGCTCCTGAGAATGTGAATTGGCAGGCCATAGATGAGAAGGCGCTGTCAGTGATCACATTAAGTGTGAAACCTTCACAATTGGGCTATTTGAAGGATTGTAAGACGTCGTCCGAGGCATGGAATCAGCTAAGATATGTCCATCAGCCGAGTGGACCAACACGTAAGGTTCAGCTCTACAAGAAATTGCTTTTCAAGCGCATGGAGCAACGGCAAAGCATTTCGAGTTATATAAATGAATTCGTTGGAATTCTGGATAGTAGGAATTGAGCTATGCGACGAATTGCGCACAATTATTTTGCTGTCGAGTCTTCCAGAAAGTTACGAAAATTTCGTTGTCGCCATAGAGACGTGCGACAGTCTGCCGCCCTTCAACGCTCTGTGCATCAAAGTGAAGGAAGAGAACCAGCGGAGGGAGAACGAATGCGTAAAAGCATTTCGTGCAACACACAAGCCAGCCGCGTGGAGAGCGAAAAAGCAGGGAAACAAAAATATGATATGTTTCAAGTGTGGCGAGCGCGGGCATAAAATATCGTATCCACTACAAGCGATTCGGTTGCATCCCAGAGGCAATCATTATCAATAGCTGCTCTACAGCAGCATAATCTTCAAAAAGTGGATGACCCTAATTTGGAGGCCTTGACATCGGCAGCAATGATGCAAGCGGCCTCCCTCTCAGCTCACTCAACAATTGACGACATCTACAAAGGGTGTACACATTTTAAAGAGAACCGACTTCACTTGGAATGGGAACCGCCACCAGCGCAGAAGACCAAGGAAGCAGCTGAGTACACGACCATATCTGGCTATCGCATTTTCCGGGCCCCGCAGAATGTTCAGGCACGAACATAAACTATTCAAGGATTGGAATAGTAATAATTGTCATTGTCTTGTATATAATTAAGAAAAGAAACCAGAGACAGCGATTACAGACTGTCACCTTTCTGGCCCCGGCAGAATGTTCAGGCATGAACATAGAAATATATATAAATATGTAAACATGCCTTCTACGCACTTGACGACTAGCATGCAGTGCGATAGATGAAGAAAAGCCACATGTGTGGAATCTTAAAATAGCCAGATGAACGCTGACCCTTACAACGTCAGCGATAGGTTAAGAATAGATAATAGACGAACGCTGAGCCCTACAACCTCAGCGATAGTATAAGAATACAATAGACCAATGCTGAGCCTTACAAACTCAGCAATAGACACACTAGTTTTAAGGGTTGAAATTATGCATGAGGCTGGGTATATATACCCAACATAGTCAAGTGTGCTCATTCAAATACAAACAAAAAACTCAAACATATACTCCGTACGCTATATCCCTTTATAAATAGAAACTCGAGGCTAAGCATAGAAAACAAAATGTTTTTGTTTAGGCAAATTTTCCAATCAGTTACTTTTTACGGTGCACCTGTCTGGTCAGATATAGCCAAATGCCACATAAGTCAATTGCAAATTGCACAAAATAAAGTCTTGAAGCTTATTTTGAATCTTCCTTGGCATCATTCCACGTTAGATCTACACTGTCGGACCAATGTTGAATTGGTAGATATTAGATTATCGCGACTATCGCAAAATTTCATAACCAAGTGTCATGAATTAACATATTCACATATAAATTAACTGGCATAGCCATTTAATTTTAAGTATTATTTAGTGATTAAGTTAGTTTGTCATAAATAACCTCGGGGTTTTCTATTTCTTTGATCTTTCCCCCAAATAATTAAGTCATATTATATACCATGTCATATATCTAAGTAAATATCTAAGCAGAAAAGGCCTAGTTCCTAGTCTAAACTCTTTAATTATTGTAAGATACCATTCACAAAAAACTGTAATTATAACAAAGAGTGAAATAAATTGAAATTGAAAATTGAAATTAATCCGTGGATTGGTAGGCAGGTGCCACGCTAAATTATTGTTTTCGTCGTCTAAAGATTAAGATTATTTATAGATTAGGCGGCCGCTGCTTTGATGTAAGTAATTCTTGTTGTTGTTGTGGTTATTGTTTTGACGACGTTATTTGTGTACTGTTTGTCTGTCTGCTCGATTGGCGTTGCGCTACTGACGACGCGTAAACTACGACTAAAAGGAAAAAATTATTGTTTAAGAATAGCCATATATATATATATATATATATATATATATAAAATAAAAAAAAAAAATTTTTTTTAATATAACCAATAAACAGTTATATTAGTAAAAAGACCGAGATAAGTAATATAATATCTTATATTACAGAATGCCTTTAATAAAATCTAAAACAGTATATTCTGTTGAAAATGTCATCTTTAGCAATGCGATATGTATTGATAAGTACGTGTACCACATCTCTGTGATATGTACCATATCTAAGTTAGTCACAAATAAACCATTGTTGTGAAAGCCAGGGATGCCAACCCTCCGTCTTTTCACGTAGATCTCCGTATTTTAAAGGAGATCTACGTGCCTACGTGTGATGAGACTAAAACTACGTACTTTTAAAAAATATTGCAAAATACACTAAAAACTATGAATTAAATAAAAAAGAAGATTTGATTTATATTGGGTTAGCAGGGTTAGGTTTTGCCACATACAACATGCTAATGTTGAGCGTTTATTTTCAGAAATTAATTTATTTAAAACAAATAACAGAAACAAATTAGACACGGAGACTTTAAAAGGATTGCTTCACACCACAAGTGGATTAAAGGAAAATTTAGAGCCTTCTGACAAACACCTAAAATATTAATTTCAAATCATGTATACATTTTTGTAAAACATGTACATAAGTTAATATCAGCGCTGTTAATTTTTCCATTTGAATGGAATTGCAAAATGGGTTTTCAAAAGGTAAAACCCATTTTGAATTTCCATTCAAATGGAAAAATTAACAGCTCTGGTTAATATGTATAATTTGAACAATGTAATTTCCTTTCCAAAGCGACAAATGAAATTAATAACAACGACGTACAATACAGTTAATTTAAAAATTTAATGGTTTATTAATTTTTTTTTATTGTTTTTAAGTTTAAAAAAAAGTATGTAGATCACGTAGATTTTGGAGCCTGGCTAATTAATTTTCAAATTTTGACTTAGCATCCCTGGTGAAAGCCCACAGGCGCGGTTTTTATACCCTGAGCCCATTGAAAATGGGAAATCAGGGTATAATGGTTTTGTTAAATGTATGTAACAGGCAGAAGGAGGCGTGTCAGACCCCACAAAGTATATATATTCTTGATCAGGGCGACGAGCTGAGTCGATTTAGCCCTGTCCGTCTGTCTGTCCGTCCGTCCGTCTGTCCGTCTGTCCGTATGTTTGAACGCGTCGATCTCAGAACGTAGTTGACCTAGAGACTTAAATTTTTTTTGTTGGGTCCGTGGATAGCACGCGAAGGTCAAGTTTGTTACCAAAAAACGATATCTATTTTCGTTGTTTTGTTATCGATTTTAAACCTTATCGAAAACAGGTTATAAAATTCTATCTCCCACACCTTTAGAGCTAGTCCCCTCAAATTTTGCATATAGATTCATTATTTTTTGGATACCGGCTCTTTTTACTAATTACCCCCCACCCCATGCCAACAAATCCCGATTGAGAGGTCTATTGTAAATATAACCATGTGAATAAATTAGCATTTTTATAAAATGTAAAAAATTCAATAGAATCAAATACTGAAAGTTGCATCAAATTCCGTTAAGTCAGTCCCAATCTATTAAACAAAACGTTTGGCCAATTAACACACGCACATGGCAAGCAGCGACGCGCAGCAAAAAATATTTACACATACACATACATTGGAACGTGCAAGCGCGTCTGCTTATGAATGTGTACAAATAAAATCAAAGCTATTTATTCTAGCATATTCTACAACCAAATCTGTGTGAATTCTGTTTCGAGTTATATAAATGAATTCGTTGGAATTCTGGATAGTAGGAATTGAGCTATGCGACGAATTGCGCACAATTATTTTGCTGTCGAGTCTTCCAGAAAGTTACGAAAATTTCGTTGTCGCCATAGAGACGTGCGACAGTCTGCCGCCCTTCAACGCTCTGTGCATCAAAGTGAAGGAAGAGAACCAGCGGAGGGAGAACGAATGCGTAAAAGCATTTCGTGCAACACACAAGCCAGCCGCGTAGAGAGCGAAAAAGCAGGGAAACAAAAATATGATATGTTTCAAGTGTGGCGAGCGCGGGCATATGAAGGCTGAGTGTAAGAAAGAGAGCGCTAGTGAGAAAAAGGCGAATAGAAGAGGGAAAAAGCAGTGCAGTTTATTAAATGCGTTGAGCGCAGATCATTTGAAATAGAGTATGTGGTGTTTGGATAGTGGCGCAACAAGCCATATGTGTTGTGATAAAAAGTTATTCACAAAGTTTGTTAAACACACAGAAATGATTACTCTGGCTGACTCTGGTTTCCTGAGGGCAGAAGGAAAAGGAAAAGTAAAGCTGGAGACAGAATTATGTACGTTGCTGTTAAAAGATGTTCTCTATGTGCCGAAAATGAGCGGAAACTTTTTCTCAGTGAGCAGCGCTGTGAAACATAATTGCTTTCTAACTTTTGGGCGTATGCAAAAGTGATGCAAAAAGGTTTTTGCATGGTAAAAGCAAATAAGGTGGAAGACTTGTATATGTTTCAAGGAAAGCAAAATAGCTGCTATGCTGCAGCTAAGGCAGATGGTGTGCTGTGGCATAAACGGTATGACCATTTGAATGTCAACAGCTTGAAAGACCTGATCAAGAAAGGAATGGTGCGTGGTATTGAAAACATGGTTTTCAAGGAGAACATGAATTGTAAAATTTGCATGCTAAGCAAAATTCATGTGCAGCCATTTCGTGATGCAACTGCCAATAGAGCGCGAGGCATATTGGAGTTGGTTCATGCTGATCTGTGCGGGCCTTTTAGCACACAGTCTTTGGCTGGATCGAGGTATTTCTTAACCTTTATTGACGACAAGTCAAGGCGGATCTTCGTATATTTTCTTCGGAGGAAGGATGAAGTCTTCAAGATGTTCGTAGAGTTCAAAACGTTGGTTGAACGGTAAACAGGAAAGTGTCTCAAATGTATCCGGAGCGACAATGGAGGTGAATTCGTCAATAAGCCGTTTGACGAAAATAGAGTCAAGGGATCAAGATGCAGCTGACAGTAGCATACACTCCTCAGCAAAATGGCGTGGCTGAGAGGGCAAACCTCACTCTGGTAGAGATATCAAGGTGTATGTTGATGCAATCAGGATTGGGCGAATCTTTGTGGGCTGAAGCAGTCAACGCCAACCAGTGCTTTAGGCAGTATGACGCCTATGGAAGCGTGGACTGGTAAGAAACCTTTTGTTGGCCAACTAAAAGTTTTTAGTTCAATTGCAGTAGCTTTGGACAAGGGTCCAAGGAAGAGCAAAGGGCAAAGAATACCGCATGATTGGGTATTCGGTAGCAAACAAAGGCTATCGTTTGTACGACCCAGTATCTCGTCAGGTGATTGAGAGGCGAGATGTTCTTTTCAATGAGGACGGAGATGAGCTGCCAACATCTAAAGTTACCATGCAGCCTGGTAACGAGAGTGATGTCCCTGGCAGCAGCGATCGGGACAGCAGCGAGGGACGCAGCAGCAATCGGGACAGCAGCGTTGTAGGCATCAGCGATCGGGATAGCAGCGTTAGAGGCAGCAGCGATCGGGATAGCAGCGTTGGAGGCAGCAGTGAGAGACGCAGAAGCGAGAGGCGCAGCAGCAAGGGACGCAGCAGCAACGGAGGTAGCAAGAATCGAAACCGATTACCTCCCGTAACACTGAACCCTACTTCGGTACAATCTTCAACTAATATTGTATCAAAAAACTAAATAGTTTAAATTCTTCACCTAATCTGTTTTTGGCATACCAAAATGTTCGAGGCCTAAATTCTAAACTTAAAGGTCTATTTTTAAACAGTTTCAGTTTTCAATATGATGTCATTGTGTTCACTGAAACGTGGCTGAATCCTAATATTTATAATAGTGAGATTCTCTGTAACAATTTCACTATTTATAGATTTAATCGATTGATACACAGAGGTGGTGGTGTCTTAATAGCTGTTAAGGCCAATATCCTCTCCGAATCGTTAAATTTCACATCACGTCATGATGCTGAGATTATTGGGGTTAAAATAAATCTCCCATCTCTTTCCATATATGTCACTTGTTCATATGTTCCCCCTTCTTCTGATGTACATGTCTATGCACAACATATAACTTGTATTAAAGAAATTTTTAAGCATGTAAAAGATAATTACTTGTTTCTAGTGTTGGGTGACTTTAATATGCCTAACACTACGTGGTCGTCAACTCCCAATTTTAATTACCTTATTCCGTCTACAGATCATTATTTCTTCGATGAACTGTTCAGTCTCTCAATGTTTCAGATGAACTCTGTTTTGAATCGTTCACTTGATCTCGTTTTTATTATTATTAATGATGACTCTGTCATTAATGTTACCAGATCAACTCCTATCTGTATTCCTGAAGATTTGTATCATCCCACTTTAGATGTCATTTTTTCCATAAAGATGACACCTACTTCTACTCCGATTCCTAAAATATACCGTCGCTGTTTTCATAAATGCAATTTTGTCTTGCTTAGTGATTTAATTAATACAACTGACTGGACGCTTTTATACGACTCAGTTGATATTAATTTGGCAGCGAACATTTTCTATGAAACTCTAAGCTCTATCCTCGATGTCTGTGTTCCCTTGTATCTCTCAAGGCCTGCTTCTAATAAGCCCCCCCTGGTTTACTCAAATGTTTTAAGAATTTTAAAAAGTCTGGTTCGATTGTGGTCTAAATACTCAATAGCCAAGTCAAATTTTAATCTTTTAAATACTAGGTGTTATGAGAATTACCTTTTACGGTGCAAAAGGAAATTCGTTCGTGATCCCAAGCAATTTTATTCATTTGTAATCTCTAAGCGTAAATCTTCTAATTTACCTTTCCTTTTTTTTTTGGGGAGAAAAAATCTTGTAATGATCCAGATTCTGCTGATCTTTTTGCAAATTTTTTTCAATCCACTTATTCATCTAATGACTCCAACACCCCTTCGTACTCATTTGTTAGTCAGGCAACGAATATTATCAATGTTCCTAATGTTTCCCTTGCTTCTTTGGTTTCTGCCATTCGGACATTGAAATCATCTTTTTCGCCTGGTGCTGATAATATTCCAAGCTGTGTTATAAAGGAATGCAGTGCTTCTTTACAGTTACCTTTATTAAAACTATTCAATTTGTCCCTGGAAACTTCTGTTTTTCCCTCTATTTGGAAGGAATCATTTATTACCCCATTACATAAGAAAGGTGGGAGGTCTGACATTTCAAATTATAGAGGTATAGCTAAACTGTCTGTTATCCCAAAATTATTTGAAAAAATCATAACTTCAAACTTACAACATTTTTGTAAATCGATTATTTCGCCATCTCAACATGGTTTTTTCCAGAATCGATCAACTTCCACTAATTTATTGAATTTTCTTCTCTAATCAACTATAGCTTTTTAAACAAAATGCAAAGTGATGTTATTTACACTGATTTCAGCAAGGCATTTGATTCAGTTAATCATAACATCTTAATTTGCAAGCTTGATCACTTAGGATTTCACCCTAAACTTGTGTCTTGGATTTCATCCTATTTGAAAGGTAGGTTGTTGGACATCAATTTCGAAGCTTGTCTCTGTTTCTTCAGGCGTACCTCAGGGCAGTCATTTATGACCGCTGCTGTTTTCCCTTTTTATACTCGTTTCCCAAAGGGAAAAAGAGTATATTGGTTTTGTGAAATGTCCGTCTGTCCGTCTGTCCGTCTGTCCGTATGAATGCAATATTTTTCTACGCTATTGAAGCTAGAGACTTGAAATTTGGAACATATACTCTTGTATACCCTCGAATTATAAAGTGTCAAGATTTTCCGGCCACGCCCACTAGGGGCGTGGCAAATCGGAAAATGGTTGCGCCCATAGTTAAGAAATCATATTAGTTGAAGAGCTAGAGAGTTGAAATTTGGAATGTATACTTGCGTTGACCACCCAAGCTCAAAAAGATATGGCGGATATATCTACGCCCATTGGGGGCGTGGCAAATCGGGAAAACTGTAACTTCTACAGTTTTAAAGCTAGAATGCTGAAATTTGGCACGTAAATTAACGCTACGATTCTATAAAGATTCATGAAAAGATTTGGTGTCTACGCCCACTGGGGGCGTGGCAAATCGGATCTGAATATATAGTGATTTTACAAGATCAGCTATATTTTGAGCACTATTGATGCTAGAGACTTGAAATTTGATATATATACTCGGATAAGCAAGCCAAGATCAAAAAGATATGGCGGACATACCTACGCCTTCAGGGGGCGTGGCAAATCGCAAAAAGCTTATAGCTCCTACAGTTTTAGAGCTAGACGATTCAAAATTGGATGTTTGTGTTACTGGGGGCCTCCTCTATTGATTCCCCAAAAATAAATCTTACGCGCCTTTGGGGGCGTGGTATATCGAAAAAATACCCTGTAACTTTCACATTTTTGGAGTGTAAGCATCCAAACTTTGCAGTTACGTTACCCTAGACTCCTTCTAGGAACTTGCCAAATATGATATGTCTACGCCTACTGGGGGCGTGGCAAATTGGCAACAAAATTTGTAACGCCCAGCTGCAAAATTCATATGCCTGTGCCACCTATATAAATAAGCTTAATAAGAATTGCTAAGACGACAAACGGCATTTCTGAGAAATATATGTAATTCGATTTAATGTTGAAGTTCTGCAAATAATTTATCTGCTAAAATTATCATTTTTCGTATAGCCTAGGTCAGTTATGTTATTTTCTTTTTGTGTGTGTGACCCTGACAAAAAATGTAAATTTCAAATACCGATATTTGTGTAATCGACTTAGTCCGAACAAAATTATTTACACACAAAAAAATTGACGATAGGTCCCATCATGTATGTATGTACAGACACGAACAGCTGCGCAACTATTTTCATGCCGTCGCCGCCGCGTCTCGAACGCGGACCCTTTTGCTTACACGCTTTTCATCTACCTGCTGCGCCACATAAGTTTTGCATTGCCTGTTGGCAAATCCGAAACTACTTCACTACAAGGGCGACTTTTGACAAATACAAAACTATAGAAGCTGCTGTTAATGCAAACACAATATAAACATAAATCAATCGCAATTGTGATTCTTAGAAAAAGCTGAAATGCGCGCATATGAACGTATATATTTATATGTGTACATACAAAAACGGTGGTCGGTTGAATGTATGCGTTTAAAGGGCGATATTTGACAAATACAAAACTAAAGAAGCGGCTGAAAATGCAAGCACAACTCAATAACAATTTTGGTTGAAGAATATGCTAGAATGAATGGCGCTGAATTTATTTGTGACCATGCATAAGCAAACGCGCATGCACGTTTCAATGTATGTACATATGTATGTGTAAATGTAAATATATTTTGCTGTCGCTGCTTAACGCGTGCGTGTCATAATTGGCCAAACGTTTTGTTTAATAGATTGCGACTGACTTAACGGAACTTGATAAAACTTTCAGCATATGATTCTATTAAATTTTTTACATTTTATAAAAATACTAATTCATTCACATAGTTATATTTGCAAAAATTGAAATTGCATAAAATTCACATGAATCTGCAAAATTTGAGATAAATTATTAAATTTAAAATACCAGATGCCCATGTGGGAAACGAGTATGACGCTGTAGGTCTCGCCCTAAAGCAACGTTCTTACTTGTTATAAATGATCTTCCTAGCTATATTATTCACTCGAAAATTTTTATCTATGCAGACGATGTTAAGCTCTGCTTTTCATACTCCAACTTGCTTGATCATTTTCGCCTTCAATATGACCTTCATTCCTTTCAGCTTTGGTGTGCGACTAATCAGTTGCATTTAAATTGTTCCAAGTGTATGACAATGACTTTCAGTCGTACCATCCCACATATTGTTAATTACACTATTAACAACATTTCCCTGCAACGAATTTTAACTGTCAAAGATCTTGGTGTTAGTTTTGACACAAAACTTTCTTTTAATCTTCATATCTCTCCTATATTAAATGAAGCTAAAAGTGCTCTTGGTTTTATTAAACGTTGGTCAAAGGAGTTTAAAGATCCCTATATAACCAAACTGTTATATACTTCGCTGGTTCGACCTATTTTAGAATACTGTTCAATTATTTGGTCTCCACAGCATAAATTGTATCAGGACCGTATTGAATCGGTCCAGAAACAGTTTCTCATCTTTGCGTTGCGTGATCTAAACTGGGATCCAAATCTTCGTTTACCGTCTTATCAGAGTAGGCTTCTTCTTATTAATCTTCCATCTTTAATTAACCGTAGAACAATGTTGGGTGTTGTTTTCCTAAATAATTTGATTATGGGTAAAATTGATTCGCCATGTTTGTTAAATCAGGTTAGTTTTTCCCTCTAGAACAACCAGACACTTTCGTCCGTTGTATTTACCTGTATGCACATCAGATTATTCTTTGCATAGCGCGTTACACGTGTTATGCACAAATTATAATAAATTTTATCATGTGTACTCCTCTGAACTCTCTCTGCCCTTAATAAAATCCTTGCTTGCAGATCATCTTCGTGGTATCACTGATAGTGCCCATGAGTGAGCCGGTAGTTCCTAGATTTTTACTTATATCTAAGATTATAATCTATTTAATATATAAGTTTCCTGCAATTACTCTCTGTCTTTTATAGCATCAATAATATCACTGACTAAAATGGCTGTGATTTGGGGCATAGCTGGCCGTACTGGCAATTAAAGTACCCCCACCGAGTTGGTGGTATTATTGATAATTTATGTTATTTTAGGCTTTTTATATATAAATATTTTTATTGTTTACATTTAAGTTGACTCCAGTCTTGTCAATGTCTTTTAATAATAAATAAATAAATAAAAGAACAAAGGAAGCGAGTACGCAACTGTTAAAGTTGAGCATGACACAGTTCCCCGCATTGGTCCAGGCAGACCAAGGCTGATTCGAACTGGCAAGCCAGGCCGGCCTCGAAAGCAGCACAACGTTCTTGGGGCTCTGGTTGCTACCAACGTGAAGGTGCCATCATCCTATGAGGAGGCGTTGAGGAGTGTTCATGCATCAGATTGGTGTGATGCGATGAAACGGGAATATGACGCACTAATGGCGAACATGGCAGTTAGCAGATTAGCCGGAAGGACAGCGGGCTGTAGGATGCAAATGGGCATACAGCCTGAAACGTGACAAAGATGGACATGTTGAACGATTCAAGGCAAAAGGTTGCTCCCAGCGGTATGGTGTTGAGTGTCTTTGTTATTTCAAGTTAAGATTGGGAGTAATTCCTCAGTTTTTATTCAATTATATATTTGTCTTATTACATACAATATTATAAGTGAGCTCTGCCGCTAAAAGCGTCGGCAGAGAGAGAGAGAGAGAGAGAGAGAGAGAGAGAGTTGCAGTACATATTTGCCAATGTGCTTATGTATATATATGTACAGATGGTACATACTCAAGAAGTGCTTGGACTAGCGTTCTCACGCTTCGGCCCGTCCGCATAAGCGACGGATCGTATTACTGCACTTATATATATATTTATGATTGTATAAGCATAACAACAGTGTCATTGACATGAGTTGTTATGAGTTGATACTCTAAATTTAAGCTGGGCATATGACCACTTGTTATATTGTATACTCTACAATACTGTGGGCATATGCTCATTTGGCATGTAACATACTACACCTCCCTTTTTTAAAAAATAACGTAATATATTGTTACGTTGTTATTTAATATAAAAATTATTATTAGTATTATTTTGATATAATTTATTTAATATGTTGTATACAAAAAAAACATTTTTTTTTATTTTTTATACTCATTTCCCAAAGGGAAAAAGTATATTGGTTTTGTGAAATGTCCGTCTTGCTGTCCGTCCGTCTGTCCGTCTGTCCGTCTGTCCGTATGAATGCAATATTTTTCTACGCTATTGAAGCTAGAGACTTGAAATTTGGAACATATACTCGTGTATACCCTCGAATTATAAAGTGTCAAGATTTTCCGGCCACGCCCACTAGGGGCGTGGCAAATCGGAAAATGGTTGCGCCCATAGTTAAGAAATCATATTAGTTGAAGAGCTAGAGAGTTGAAATTTGGAATGTATACTTGCGTTGACCACCCAAGCTCAAAAAGATATGGCGGATATATCTACGCCCATTGGGGGCGTGGCAAATCGGGAAAACTGTAACTTCTACAGTTTTAAAGCTAGAATGCTGAAATTTGGCACGTAAATTAACGCTACGATTCTATAAAGATTCATAAAAAGATTTGGTGTCTACGCCCACTGGGGGCGTGGCAAATCGGATCTGAATATATAGTGATTTTACAAGATCAGCTATATTTTGAGCACTATTGATGCTAGAGACTTGAAATTTGATATATATACTCGGATAAGCAACCCAAGATAAAAAAATATGGTGGACATACCTACGCCTGCAGGGGGCGTGGCAAATCGCAAAAAGCTTATAGCTCCTACAGTTTTATAGCTAGACGATTCAAAATTATATGCTTGTGTTACTGGGGCCTCCTCTATTGATTCCCCAAAAATAAATCTTACGCCCTTTTGGGGGCGTGGTATATCGAAAAAATACCCTGTAACTTTCACATTTTTTGAGTGTAAGCATCCAAACTTTACAGTTACGTTACCCTCGACTCCTGCTAGGAACTTGTTAAATATGATATGTCTACGCCTAATGGGGGCGTGGCAAATTGGCAACAAAATTTGTAACGCCCAGTTGCAAAATTCATATGCCTGTGCCACCTATATAAATAAGCTTAATAAGAATTGCTAAGACGACAAACGGCACTTCTGAGAAATATATGTAATTCGATTTGAATGTTGAAGTTCTGCAAATAATTTATCTGCTAAAATTATCATTTTTCGTATAGCCTAGGTCAGTTATATTATTGTACTCGTTTTCTTTTTGTGTGTGTGACCCTGACAAAAAATGTAAATATCAAATACCGATATTTGTGTAATCGACTTAGTCCGAACAAAATTATTCCACACAAAAAAATTGACGATAGGACCCATCATGTATGTATGTACAGACACGAACAGCTGCGCAACTATTTTCATGCCGTCGCCGCCGCGTCTCGAACGCGGACCCTTTTGCTTACACGCTTTTCATCTACCTGCTGCGCCACATCAGTTTTGCATTGCCTGTTGGCAAATCCGAAACTACTTCACTACAAGGGCGACTTTTGACAAATACAAAACTATAGAAGCTGCTGTTAATGCAAACACAATATAAACATAAATCAATCGCAATTGTGATTCTTAGAAAAAGCTGAAATGCGCGCATATGAACGTATATATTTATATGTGTACATACAAAAACGGTGGTCGGTTGAATGTATGCGTATAAAGGGCGATATTTGACAAATACAAAACTAAAGAATCGGCTGAAAATGCAAGCACAACTCAATAACAATTTTGGTTGAAGAATATGCTAGAATGAATGGCGCTGAATTTATTTGTGACCATGCATAAGCAAACGCGCATGCACGTTTCAATGTATGTACATATGTACATATGTGTAAATGTAAATATATTTTGCTGTCGCTGCTTAACGCGTGCGTGTCATAATTGGCCAAATGTTTTGTTTAATAGATTGCGACTGACTTAACGGAACTTGATGAAACTTTCAGCATATGATTCTATTGAATTTTTTACATTTTATAAAAATGCTAATTCATTAAAATAGTTATATTTGCAAAAATTGAAATTGCATAAAATTCACATGAATCTACATAAATGCAAAATTTGAGATAAATTATTAAATTTAAAATACCAGATGCCCCTGTGGGAAACGAGTATCACGCTTTTCGCCCTAAGGCAACGTTCTTGTTTGTTTTTTATTTATTTATTTATTTTTATTTTTTAATATATATATATTCTTATTCTTTTTTTTTTTCATTTATTAATCCTTTTTAGCCTATCCTTATGAACTTTTTATACCCTGAGCCCATTGAAAATGGGAAATCAGGGTATAATGGTTTTGTTAAATGTATGTAACAGGCAGAAGGAGCCGCGTCAGACCCCACAAAGTATATATATTCTTGATCAGGGCGACGAGCTGAGTCGATTTAGCCCTGTCCGTCTGTCCGTCCGTCCGTCCGTCCGTCCGTCCGTCCATCTGTCCGTCGGTCTGTATGTTTGAACGCGTCGATCTCAGAACGTAGACGAGCTAGACAGCTGAAATTTTTTTTGTAGGTCCGTGTATAGCACGCGCAGGTCAAGTTTGCTTCGTATGAACGATAACTATTTTTGTTGTAATGTTATCGATTTTAATGCTTATCGAAAATAAGTTTTTAAGGTGTAGTTTGTACATTGTTTGAGCTAGAGACTTAAAATTTGCTGTGTAGTTGCGTGTAATGAATACGGAGATTACGTAATCTTTAGATTTTGGATGCCACGCCCCATTCGCCCCCAATAGTCCCCTATTTGTAAAAAGCGTAAATCAAATACTAGAGACTTGTGCTTTGGCAAATACACACATATAAATGCCATTAATAAGTTGTAAAAGTTTTATGCAGTTAGTCAATCGCTAAGGAAAGTTATTAAGCAATTAAGTCGCTGCGTCGACTGCGCAGTTGGCAGAGCGCGCGCCTATGCGTGCGTACATATGTATGTATGCGTGTGTATATGTTGTTTTTATGCATGCTTAAAAAGAGCATAGAATGATATGATATTTGGCTCACAGGGCTCAGGGTATCTCCTAGTCGAGCAGCCTCGACTAGAGCACTCTTACTTGTTTGTTTATTTATTTAATTATTAATTTATTTTTGATTTACATACATTCTAGTTGAATAAAAAAATTACAAAATTATAATTTAATTTTGCAAAATGTAATGTTATATGCAAGCTACATAGCGTATTAAACAATGCAAATGGGACGGGGCTCAGGGGATCTCCTAGTCGGGCACCTCCGACTAGAGTTTTCTTACTTCTTCCTTCTTATTTTTCTTGTTCTTTATAATTATATTATTATTGTTTTCTACACTAATGCCCTCAAATGATCCTATATACGAAGGTTCTAATTTGTGACCTGTTTCGTTTTTTAACAAAACTTGGTCTCCTATTTCTAGTTTAAAATCCAATGATTTCTTATCGTATATTTGTTTTTGTTTTAACTTAATTTTTCTAATCTATATTTAACTTCTTTAGAATAGTCGTCTATGTTATAGACTGGTTATATTCTATCTATGCTATTGAAATGAATTGGTAAGTTGTTTTGCTTACCAAATACCAGTTCGTAAGGACAATAATTATAACTTACAGAAGGTGTTGTATTAAAACAATACACAAAGTATTGTAACCATATGTCCCAATCAGTTTTATCAACTGATATATATGATCTAATGTATTCGTTGAATGTTCTATGACTTCTTTCAACGGTACCTAAAGTCTGGTGGTGGTGTGCGGTAGATGTTATGTTTAAATATTTGCACAAGTCATTTATAATTGAATTCTTATATTCTGTTCCCATGTCCGTAATGAACGTCTTCATTGGACCGTACGTCAGAATAAAAGATTCGAATATGGCTTTTGCGACAGTTGTTGCACTTTTGTCTGCAACAGGAATTGCTACTAAATACTTTGTCAAATCACAAATTAAAGTGATATTGTATCGTAAGTCGTAGTGTCGTATTCATTCCCATTTTCCGAACGTGGTAGTGGACTAATTGTGTCTACTATCACTCTGTCAAAAGCATATTATGGGGTTTCGGTGATTATCATAGGTAATCTTACATGTTTCGTCGTTTTCGACGTCAGGCATTTTGGACATTTATTTATATACTCTTTTATATGACGTGTCATATTTTTCCAATAATAATGTCTCTTTACTTTGGCCAAAGTTTTTGTTATGCCTGTATGACCTCCTTGAATTGGATCGTCAAGGTATGTAGACAATATTGCGTCTTTTTCTTTATCATTTTGAATGAGAGACACCGGCTTGAGTAGCGCTACTCTTAATGATTTCAAATTTGCATTGCCCAATTGCTTAAAAGTATCTATTGAAATGGATTCAAAGTTCTTTTCGCTCGGTGCCAGTTTTAGTTGGCTGATTTTAGATACACCGGCTTGCCATTCAAGCCTTTGGAAAAACTGACCTAAGTCGAGAATTCCATTGGAGTACAAATCGCTAACATTAATTCTTGCTATAACTTTTTTCCCATGTTTCAATAAACATGTCGAATCTGTTATTCGCAAGGTCACTACTTTTCGTACCTCGTCATTTGTGATGACTTCGTATACGTTGGGCTTAAAAGCTTTTTTAAGACTTTGCTTACAATAATAGGCAATAGTTCTTGTTTATTTTCTGCGCAGAAATTGTTTTGTCTACTGTTGTGCCTGGTAGTGACTTTCAGGAATTTTTTATTCATATCAATTAAGTCGGATATTGTTATCCTTGACAGGGCGTCTGCCACAAAATTATATTTCCCTCTCAGATACTCTACCGTAAAATCATATTCTTCTAATTCGAGTCGCATGCGTGTTAATTTGGAACTTGGATTTACCATGGAAAATAAATATGTTAAAGGTCTGTGATCAGTTTTTACTGTAAAATGTTTGCCATATATATATGGTCGAAAATATGTTATTGCCAGTGCTGCTAGTTCTTGTTCCGTAGTAATCTTATTGCTTTCACTTTTAGTGAATGCTCTTGATGCATATGCAACTGGGAGTTGGAGTATGAATCTGAAATTACATCCAGAAAAATGTTCATTTTTCATGCAGGAGGTGACGTTTTTAGGTCATAGATGCACAGATAAAGGAATCTTACCATAAAAAATTTGATGTTATAAATAACTATCCTGTCCCAACGGACGCAGACAGCGCTAGAAGATTCGTTGCATTTTACAATTATTATATATGTTTTATAAAAAACTTCGCCGAATATTCACGGCACATAATAAGAATATTTAAAAAGAATGTCCCACTTGAATACACAGCAGATTGTGAAAAGGCATTCCAGTACCTGAAAAATCAACTTGTTCTACCAAAATTATTGCAGTACCCAGATTTCCGCAAAGAATTTTGCATAATCACAGATGCAAGCAAGCAAGCATGTGGAGCAGTTTTAACTCAAAACTATAATGGATAGTTTTGAGTTAAAACTGCTCCACATGCTTGCTTGCTTGCATCTGTGATTATGCAAAATTCTTTGCGGAAATCTGGGTACTGCAATAATTTTGGTAGAACAAGTTGATTTTTCAGGTACTGGAATGCCTTTTCACAATCTGCTGTGTATTCAAGTGGGACATTCTTTTTAAATATTCTTATTATGTGCCGTGAATATTCGGCGAAGTTTTTTATAAAACATATATAATAATTGTAAAATGCAACGAATCTTCTAGCGCTGTCTGCGTCCGTTGGGACAGGATAGTTATTTATAACATCAAATTTTTTATGGTAAGATTCCTTTATCTGTGCATCTATGACCTAAAAACGTCACCTCCTGCATGAAAAATGAACATTTTTCTGGATGTAATTTCAGATTGTGTTTTTTACAAAGTTTGAAAACATCTGTTCAATTTTTAATCATATGTTGTTCAGAACAACCAATAACGATTAAATCATACATGTAATGGAAAGCTTGTGAATGCTCTAGGTCTGAGAATGCTATTGTCATCATTCTCTGAAATGAATTAGGCGTTATTTTTAAACCAAATGGTAATCGCGTGAAGGGAAAAAGACGTTATATTTCTTGAGCTTTCCTCGAGCTCAATTTGGTGGAAACCTGACATTAAGTCAAGGCATGAAAAATATTTAGCTCTACCCAATTGATCAAGAATATCGTCAATTCTGGGTAGTGGAAATTTATCTGACAGCAATTTTTTATTTATTTGGCGATAGTCAATTACAAATTGCCAGATAAAACTCTTTAGAGCCCGGAAGAGATTTCTTTGGGACTAATAAGAGTGGGCTATTATAGGGTGATACAGACGGTTCAACAATATTTTGTTCAAATAACTTTCCAACTTGATGCTGGATTTCTTCTATTTGGCTATGCGAACAATTTTTGTTTATAGAAGTTGTTTGTTGAGATTGGTGAATGGTGCATATTTCTTCAAGTTGTTTTTTTATACAAAATTGGAAAATTTTTCTTTAATTTATTAATTACAGACTGTTTTCTATTGTCTTTTAGATGTTGAACTACATTGTATTTCGAAAGTGATTCAAATTTTATGTTATTAATGCGTACTGTTTAGCATTTATATGTGGTATTTAAGAATCGGACAAAAGTATTTTTTTCCGTAGCAATAGTGTTTGTAACATAAACACCCGGTTTAATTTCCTGATTTGGATTAAAAATGTTTTCTTATGCTGAAGACAACTCTATTTGGCGTATCACTTGTGATCTTGCTGGTAGAAGTGTGGAATTAGTACCAGAACTAAATGTTATTGGAACATAGATAGGATACGTTAAGTTTTGTGGTCTAAGTATAAACCAATCTTCGGGACTATTGTAATCTAATTGACAATTATATGTTTTTATGAAATCTAATCCTATTATTCCATCGCATGGGATTGCGAAATCTGAATGAAGTAAATGAAACTTATATGGAATAATATATATGTCTGTTTGGAGCTCGATTGAGGCTAATCCTTTGGAGTTTATTACTCTTTCTCCTATGCCTCGTATGTCTATTATTTTGTTTGAATTGATGTCATGAAAGATATCGGAATTTTCTTTAATAATTGAAATATCTGCACCTGTATCAATCAAAAATGTTATTTGTTTATTTGTTGCGACATTTTTGAATGATACGAAAGTGTTGAGACTAAGGTTGACGGTATATATTTTGTGATTTATTTAGAGTATCTGGAGGTGTCTGCGAGTTTCCCGAAATATCTTGGGTTAACCGGTGTTTTGGTAATTACCTCTTCCTCGGTATTTACCTCGGTTACCTCTATTATTGGCATATCTATGCTGCTGGTAGAACAGTACAGTATTTGTTTGACCTGTTGCTTCAGTACAGCTGTTTACAAATTTAGAAATTGCATCATTCATATTATTGAACGTGCCTGCCTGCATAATAAATTTTACCTTATCTATTGAGCAGTTTTGGGTCATAGCCTTGACAGCAAGTGTTGTGCTGTATTTATTAGCTAATTCAGGTGTCAAACCATCATTGATATAAGTTCCTTCTAGAGACTTAGTCAATTTCTCTACCTCTTGGGTATATTGGTTTGCGGTTTTGCTCTTCTGTTGCAAGTTTAGGAGCTTAGCAGAAATAACTTCTCCTGACTCTCCTTTTACAGACTTTTTCAATTGCGAGATAATATCAACAATTGTCTATTATTATTAAAATTTGTAATAAGAATTGTTACGTGGTGAACTAGTGTTTCGACTCGTATTGTTGTATCTTTATTAATACATTTATACGATTTTTCGAATTGTTCTTTAAAGGAATCAATTTGTTTATTTAATTCCCGCTATTTCATGGCTATTAACGGTTTAACCGTAACACAACAATCCTTGTTTCTCCAAGTATGTCATGATTTTCAATATGAGTTTTTACTTGGACATAGGGCAAGGTAGACAATATTATGCCTTTTCGATTGTATTTAGTTGAACTAATGGGCTTACAGCGCCAATAAAAGTTTCAACATACATTGATTCAAATTTATATAATGTTATGAACTCTTTATAAGAGCGCGATATTTTTAAGGCGTTTCGCCGAAATTCTTTTGTATATTTCTGAAAATTTTGACTGGATTTTTTTTTTCAAATTTTGTCTAACTCCTGAGCCCTACTCATATACTTTTTCTTTATGCATCTATTATGCAACTTATAGATTTTTATAAAGCATTTGCCAATAGCAAAATAACTATCTAATAAGCAGGATTGTTATTAACTTTAAGTCGATTGAAGCTGTTTCGACATTGTTAATAACATTTGCTGTGGAGTCCGCTATCTTCGAATTAGGGTCTAACATATTTTCTACTATTAATATACTATCGTCTTTGGAAATTGCATTCGAAAGCATTAAATTTTAATTTCGGATTAAAAAAATTTTATTTTTAAAGAATATATATATAATTTTTTATTTTATATGATCGGTATTTATTTATTTTCATCATTAATTAATTAAAATTATATTTATATATATATATAGTCGCATATCCGGCACCTCATACACTCATATACAACTACGCATCTAGAATCATCTAGACTCTGACCAAAGTCCAGTTCAAGACTTTCATAAACAATCTTTGCACTCGTAATATAAACAATTGTCCCCCAAATGCATAGCATAAACAATTGAGCATAAGCTCCCCAAATTCACGAAAAGCGTGAGAACGCTTAATCAGCATTTCCCCAATAAATGTAAACTTTCCCAAGAAGCTCACACACACATAGAACGAACATATGTAAAATTCACAAACACATAGAAAACCCAATACGTATAAATATAGCACTAAGAATAATTGTATCTTCAGTATAAGTTTCGCCGCCGATAAGCCTAATACGTTTTCGATTAAAATAGAAATAAAGTTTATATATTTTTTCTTAAATATATTAACAAAAAACATTAATGGCGCAGCCGGTAGGATTAGTGTATTGAATTCAAGATCAGTATTTTACTAATCCGCCAAAGAATTTACGCGACGCGACGTGTTGTGTAAATCTGCAACAGACTTCAAGAAAATTAATAGATCCGCTGGACTATTAAGAAGTTCTGTGTAAATAGTACTTATGTCTGGGCCTTACACATCATTGAATTGATCCCTGTAAGCCATAAGTACTACAACAATAACCGTTCAACTTAAAATTACGCCAACTGAGTGCTGTAATTGTTGAACAAAAACATTTTTAAATCCATGAACCCAATTGTGTAAAAAGTGAAAAAACATCCAATAAAACACCAATATTAAAAAGTGAAGTTACAAAATAAAAAGAAACATAAAACATAAAAAGTGAAAAAGTGAATAAAACAAAACAATTAAAAGTGATCTTTATACAAATTAAAGACGTAATAGCGAGAAAATTGCCAGATAGACTATTTATGACTCTAGCTAGACATGACATAACAACAGTTGCAAACCTAAAACAAGTAGCTCAAACAGAAGGGTTATATGAAAATAATACATTCGAAACCAAAAAGTCGTATCAGTATCCCAAACCAAGTGGAAAATTTTATCCAAATTATAATCAAACATACAACAATCACCAAACTTCTAATTTCCATACCCAATTTAAACCAGAGAATAGAAAAGAAAGCAGTCAGCAACTACACCAAGAGTTTAGACAAAAATTGCACCAAGGTAGACAAAGTAATCCTATTAATTATCAACCAAAAGGTTATATAAATTATCAAAACTCTAATCAACCACATAAGAGACAGAGAGAAAACAATAGTGGAATTAGTAAGATGGATACATCTGAAAATTTTCATCTAGTAGCCTCGGAAGTTCAAAAAACAACCCCTTCATAAAAATAATGATAAATAACAAAAATTTAAAATGCATTATTGATACAGGTTCATCAATCAACATCTTAAATAAAAACTTCTTTCCATGCAAAGCATCTTCAGATAATTTAAAAGTTCATACCATTAACGGTATAATTGAACTTAAAGAATCAATTTTTATAGAACCGAGCAAACTTTGTCCGAGCAAACAAAAATTTTATATTCACAACTTTTCAAATAATTATGACATGTTATTAGGTAGAAAATTCCTAGAAGCATGTAAAGCGCAAATTAATTTTGCAGAAGAATATGTTACGTTAGGTAAATATACTTTTTACTTCAAATATGATAACATTGATAACGATATAAATAATAAAACATCAAATAATAACGAAAATCAAGAATGTTGCGAACCACAAAATACTGATGACTTAGCTATAAATTACGCTATTAAAAATGAATTAACTGAAAATAACAAATACAGACTATAACACTTAAATTCAGAGGAAGTTAATAAATTAAAAAAAGTCTTATATGAATTTAATGATATTCAGTATCGTGAAGGTGAAAATTTGACGTTCACAAGTACTGTTAAACATTCAATTCAAACAAAACACGAAGACCCAATATATAAAAGACCATATAAATATCCTCAAACTTTTGACGAAGAAGTCAATAAACAAACTAACGAAATGATTAAGCAGGGAATTATTCGAAAGTCGAAATCGCCCTATTGCTCACCAATCTGGATCGTTAAGAAAAAAGAAGACGCATCCGAAAAACAAAAATTCCGATTAGTTATTGACTATCGCAACCTTAACGAAGTCACAATAGATGACAAATTTCCCATTCCGCTTATGGACGAGATACTTGACAAATTAGGAAGATGTCAATATTTCACTACAATTGATTTAGCAAAGATTCAGATGGATCCTGCATCCATCCCTAAAACAGCCTTTTCAACTAAGCATGGTCATTACGAGTATACACGTATGCCATTTGGTCTTAAAAATGCACCAGCAACTTTACATTATAAATCAAAATTCAAAAAGAAAAAGATAAATAATAAAAGCAAATATGATAATTAATTACAGGTAAACAAATTATGATGACCCTCATAAACATTATAACAATCATCCTATTAATAAAAACTAATTCGACAAATGCTAAAAGCATCGAAATAAACCCAATAAAAGCCCCGAATGGTTATCTAATATTTAAAACAGGCATAATGGACCTACCAACTGATTTTGAACATCACTATCTAAAAGTTAATTTAACTAAAATTGATATAACATATAATAATCTAATAAAACAAACTGAAGAATATAATAACGTAACACAAATTAAATATCTAGTAGAAAAACTAAAAAGAGAAATTAATGGAATCAGCATAATTAAGCGTAAGAAACGCGGATTAATAAATGTCGTAGGATCAGTTTACAAATATCTTTTCGGAACTTTAAACGAAGAAGATAAAGAACTAGAAGAAAGAATTAGTAATTTATCAGAAAATATTGTACAGGTCAATGAATTAAACCACATAATAGATACTATCAATGAAGGATTCAAAATACTAGATACTATAAGAGCAGAAAATGAAAAATCAATAAGACTAGAAACTTTAATATTCAATCTTGATCATTTCACAGAATATATAGAAGATATAGAAATGGGCATGCATCTTGTAAGTTACAAGATTGAGAATTTTTAACCCAAAACTTTTGAAACATAACTATTTAAAAGAAGTAAATTCAGAAAAATTATTAAACATAAAAACTTCGACTTGGTTTGAACGAGATACTAACGAAATATTAATAATTTCAAACATTCCAAAAAATGTAATTAAAACCCCTCTATTTGAGATACTTCCATATCCAGATGAAGATAAAAACATATTAACAGAAGATTGTAATGATAAGTACTATTTTAATAAAGAAATCTTATTCAATTATAATACAAAAACAAAAGAGAACAATCCATGTATATTAGGAATATTAAACCAAACTGTTTTAAATTCGTTATAATATTTGATTCTTGTTAGTTAGTAGCTAGAGAATACAAGTCGCTCGTCCTTCAAATAGTAGAATCCTCGTCTTGTCGATTCGGTCGCTCAGTCAGAACTGCTTGGCTCTTCTTCCATCGGTCCGCTTCGTAGTTGGAGTCCCGGCTGCGACGTCCACATAGCAGTGGCCGAGCGGGAGTAGCGGAGGCGGCGGCGGCTGCAAAGTCAGCGGTCTCCGTATGGTCGCCGCTGGGCCCGCAACGATGCAGCGGAGCCAGCAGCGGCAGCGGCGGGTGTCGCGTCAGTGATTTCGGCTTGACCGCCGTTGAACTCGTGACGGCAGCGGCGGCTCCGGCGACGGCAGCGCGTCAGCAATGTCAACGGTTTCGTATGACTGTTGCTGAGGCCGCGCATTTGGTTTCCGGTGACAACTTCGCATTCCGGCTCTTGAGCGTGTCAGCGTAACTGCAATTATGTTGCAATAGCTGGGCGCGCATATTGGAGTGGCGGAGTGCGGGTTGAACGGCCGGGCTGAGTGTATCAGCATAAATACAACTTTGTTGTATTAGCTGGCCGCGCATGGCAAAGTGGCGAGAGGCGAGAATGTGATTGAGCGGTGAGAGAGTGGCTGATGCTAAGTGGTAACTGGAGACGCTCAGCCGGGGGTAGGGGAGAAGAGGCGGTGTTGTGCGCTGGCTGGTGTTAACTCCTCCCCCCCTAAAATATCTGCGTCCCGCAGATCAGTTGGCCTTCTGGTCGACCGACGTAGCGGCTTCTGCCTGTGCGGCATGAGCTTCTTCAGCGTCGGTGTTCGTCGCAGGTGTTCGTTGGCGTGTTGTTCTCCACCATATTACGATGATGGCGAGTACCACTATTACGATTGTGGCAATTTCCGCTGCCACGGAAGTTGTGAGTCTTCCTCGCATCGTCCGAAGTAGGTCCAGGTTGCGCGTGCTAAGGCCGTGTACTAGTTCCAGGTTGAGGTGAAATCCCTTGCTGGATAAGTTGGTGATCACCGAAGGTATCGCAACCAGGTGAGCATGTGAATGGCTATGGAACGTCCTGTTGTCCGCAGTTACGGATTCATTTGAGAACTGAACTAAAAACGTTCCTTCAAGGTTGTGGCTCCTGCCTTCGGCAGTGACAGTCCCGTTGTATAATGTTCCACCCTCTAACAGTTCTACAACCCGACGGTTGGATGCCACATAATGACACTCAGAGTTGCCTCCTTTTAGTATCCTCGGGATGCAGTCGGCTTCATTTAATGGGGCCAGATGCTCTTCTGCGCAGACGCTGGTGTTGCCGATTGTCAGGCAGCTCTTCGTTATGGCGAAGATTTCATCTGTCGCCACCAGCAATTTCCCATAGTTGACGTCGATCTGTTTTCCTGAATAGATCGTTGGTCGGATGACTAACATCTGGTATTCTTTCGCGACGACTTTAGGTAGCGCCAATACGTAGAGCAGCGTGGTGCCGTTTGTCATTATTGTTGGCTTTGCGAATTCCGTCGCTTCCACGGCGCTCTGGTAGGGCAACGAATCCATCTCTTTGAGGAGAGCTCGTATCTCCGCCTCATCCAATAAGTTGCTATTTACTAGTCCGGCTTTTGCGAACTGGCAGGCTCTACTCAATTCCCCAACTTGGCTTTCTATTAGGATTGCCTTGTGCAAGGCAACTGTGGCAGCTTGTTCGCTGTTGCCGATGGTGTTGAGTCTTTCTATCATGTCATTGAGTCTCTCCAGAGACTGTTTCGACGCTTCAAAGAGCGTGAGTGAGATTGATAAGGACACGAAGTCCCCCGCTTGGTTTGTATATAAGGAGAATGGCTTCAATAGCCCCAAATCGTAAGGAGATTTTCCGCGAATGAAACTGGTGCTAGGGTCAGGCAGCCGCTCTTCACCTCCTCACATGTGATTTGTGAAGAACTTTGCCCGACCGTGTTTTTACTGTTACGTTTCTATCTTCCTCGACGGTTTCTTTGTTGAAACGTCTTTTCTCCTTGCTCTTAATTTGCCTATTTCTCACGAATATTTCCTGTCCAGACGGATAGGCTACCGGTGCCGACCTATTTCTATTCTTGTCGTCATTCGAGATCTGTTGCGTCTTGAAGTGCGCTATGTACCGTGGCTACGGAATCTGAATCCGCGTGTGAAAGACCAACGGCGAGAGAATCTGTTTCGAGAGCATTTAGTTGGGGTGGTAGGCGCGAAAGTGCGTCTGTTTGACTTTCCCGGTTTGTACAACAATTCACAGTTGTATTCTTCGATGCGCGCCTTCCACCTTTTCAGCTTCGAGTTGTAATTACGATTCCCTAAGGAATACATGAGAGGCTGATGATCTGTGAAGATCTTAATGCTACCAGCACCGTAAAGGTACGAGCGCAAATTATCCAAAGCCCAGATGATCGCCAGCATTTCTTTTTCGTTGGCGGCATAGCTCTCTTCAGTTTTGTTCAATGACCTGGATATATAGGCTATCGGCTTGTCTTTCCCATCTTGAATTTGGGAAAAAACTGCTCCTAGCGCGTATCTGGACGCATCAGTCGTCAAATGGAATGGTTTGTGGAAGTCTGGGAAGGCTAATACCTATGAGGACGAGAGAAGAGTTTTTAGTTCTTCAAACGCCTTTAAACATGACTCATCTAATTCAATGGAAACTTTCTTGGATTGCGAAGCCTTGACTCCTGCACCCTCGCCTCGCGTCAGATTGGTAAGAGGCTTTGCGATAAACTTCCTATAATAGGAAGTCATTCCAAGGAAGCTCTTTAACTCTTTGACATAGGAGGGTGGTGCTAGTTTCCTAATAGCTTCCACCTTCTTGACGTCTGGTCTTATACCGCCGGAGGCCACTATGTAAACCAAGAATTCGACCTGAGTGGACAAGAAATGCGTCTTCTCAAGGTTAACCTTCAAGTCAACTTCTCGAAGCGTCTTGAAGATCTGTCGCAAGTGTTCCCAGTGGTTTTCGTAGCTATCGCTGAAGACGATTATATCGTCTACATAAACGTAGCATATTTTACCTATGAATGACCTAAGCACATCTTCAATCATGCGCTGAAATATGGCGGGGGCATTCCGCAGGCCGAAAGGCAGTCTGGTGAATTCGTACTTGCCGTTCAAGGTCGAGAATGCTGTTTTGGGCATGTCAGCTTCTTTCATTAGCACTGGATGGAATCCTGAAGTCAGGTCAAGTGTTGTGAAATATTTTGCTGTTCCAACACTAGCCAAAGTGGAAGAAATGTCCGGTATGGGGTAGGTATCTGGTATTGTTACCGCATTGAGGCGTTTGAAATCAACCACCATGCGATACTGTTTTTCCCCATTAGGTTTGGGTTTCTTGGGGACTACCCAAATCGGAGAGTTATACGGACTCTTAGATGGCCTAATTATTCCCTCTTTTTCCAACTCTTTGACTTGTCGTTCAACCTCTTCTCTCATATGAGCTGGGTACGGGTATATTTTGGAGTAAATGGGTTCTTGACTCGTGGTCCGGATCTCAGCTCTCACTGTCGTCTTAACCGCACGACCCGGGACGAGAGGTTGTCCGCGAATTCTGAGAGTAAAAGGTTAAGTGCCTTCCGCACTTCATCTGAGTGTGATTCGTCAAGCAGCATGTTAACGGATTTTGAATTTTTAGCAAGTAATGGGATTCGAATCCCAGGTTCTATGGTAAGAAGGTCGTGTTCCCTGTCTATAACTGCTTTTAGTTCTCTCATGCTATAATCGCCAATAATACCATCGAACGATCTTAACCCTGGGAGTACATAAAAGGTGAGGGGCGTGCTGTTTCCTACCGATTTGAAGAATAGTCCTGTCAGGTATTGCGTTATTTAGATACTTCCCGCAGCTGACCGTCCCAAAAATGGTTTTTGTAAATCGGTGCAACCTGCGGCCACTTTGGGACAGATGAAGTTCTTATTAGCTCCAGTGTCAATTAAGAACTGGAGTCCTGCCCCATCCCTCGTACCATACTCTATATATGGTACGCTAGAGAGGCGTTCGTCATAAAATTTACCTGTCCCTCGTCTAGCTCTACCAACTTTTCTCCGGTCTGGTTCGACTCGTCCTCTTGTGATGAGTGTTCGGCCAGATCAGACCCATGTGCATGGTCGGTTGGTACATAAGACGTAGTCACCCCCGTGTAACCCCCTTCTTCCTGAATTTCTCCATTACCGACCGAGCACGGTGTGTCACTTGAGCCCTCAAGATGATAAAGCCTCTGTGCCTTTCTAAACGGATTAGCGTTCCCGCTGGGAGCTCTCTTGAAACCGCTCGGTGAGGAAGTGGACCTGTAGGATTGCACAGATTGATTGGACTCCATCTTCAGGGCAAGTCTTGGCGGCTGTACTCCATATCTTGGAGTGAATGGTGGCCGAGTGATAGCATTAGCGTTCGCGTATCCCTGGTGTGGCATTGCGTAGCTATTATTGCTAGAATTCAAGAAGGGGCGAGAGGGGCGGAGTGCTGAATGATTTGGCGATGGAAATTCATTACATTAGGAGTATGCCTCAGGGAGGTCTTTCGGCCCACGCATCATAAGGAATCCAGGCAAGTCGCCATTTAGGCCGCCTATGAAAGCGTCCAACGCCTTCTTCCTATAGATGACTGTTAGGGCAGATGCTACCTCCGTTGTGTAATGCCCATTCCTCAACTTCCTCAATATCAAAGAAACATGGTTATTCACGTTGTTGAAAAAAAAGCGTCAACGCTCCAACGTCTCTAAATCCCGTTTGTCGGCATAATGCATGGTTAAAACGCGTTTAGTACCTGGCCAATCGTCATCTAACACACCATAAGAAGTTAGAGCTATGTCCGCAGGACCTCTTATCTTCTGTCTGATGTACATTATTATTGCCCTATACTGAGGCTTCTCTTTGATCAGCTCATAGTCGGCCAGGATGTTTTCAACCCTGTTCGCCCATGATTCGAACTCCGAGAAGACCTGTAGATCTTTCACGCACTCAGGTATCTTATTACACTCGGTCAAGTCGAAAAGATTACACGGACGAGCTAAAGGTCTTGGTTCATCCACCATTGGATTGCGAGCTTCCCTCTCTGCAGCGAGCTCGTCCTTCAGAGACTTGATTTCGGCAAGTGCCCCTTTCAATTCTTCTTTCTGAACGTTGTTCTGATTCGTCAGCAGCGACAAGGTTGCTTCGAATCTATCCATGGACTCTTTAATGACGGACAAATCTTGCTCGGACTCGGACATTTTCTTCTTTCTTGGTTTAGAAAGGTGACAGCAAAGGGAAATATTTCATATTATTTGTAGTAACACAAGTTTCTCGCAAGAGTCTCTCGCGGATGCAATTTAATCTTTAGAATTAAAACCAGTTATCTCATTTTCTTTTATTTTATTTTTTTTTTTATTCTTACTTGCCAAGCACGTAGCACAACGTCTCACTTACCCGAAGTTAGTAGTGTTGAGTTTGATGTTGTTATAATAATTTTGTGTGCTGTTGTATATGTGTAGGCTCCTTCTATCTGTTGGAGACATAAACTTGAATTAGTAATAAATCAAATAAGTGTTGCCATTGGCAGAGGAAAAAGGCATATTTTTCCTTTTCTATTTGGTTTGTTTGTATATTTTGTTTAATTTTTTTTTTTTTTTATACCCTGAGCCCATTGAAAATGGGAAATCAGGGTATAATGGTTTTGTTAAATGTATGTAACAGGCAGAAGGAGGCGTGTCAGACCCCACAAAGTATATATATTCTTGATCAGGGCGACGAGCTGAGTCGATTTAGCCCTGTCCGTCTGTCTGTCTGTCCGTCCGTCCGTCTGTCCGTCCGTCCGTCTGTCCGTCTGTCCGTCCGTCCGTATGTTTGAACGCGTCGATTGAAGCATCTAGACAAGCTAGAGACTTGCATTTTTTTTTGTTGAGTCCGTGGATAGCACGCGCAGGTCAAGTTTATTTCGTATGAACGATAACTATTGTTGTTGTAATGTTATCGATTTTAATGCTTATCGAAAATATGTTTTTAAGGCGTAGTTTATGTATCGTTTGAGCTAGAGACTTCAAATTTGCTGTGTAGTTGCGTGTAATGAATACGGAGATAACGTTATCTTTAGATTTTGGATGCCACGCCCCATTCACCACCAATAGCCCCCTATTTGTAAAAAGCGCAAATCAAATACTAGAGACTTGTGCTTTGGCACATACACACATATGAATGTCATAAATAAGTTGTAAAAGTTTGATGCAGTTAGTCAATCGCTAAGAAAAGTTATTAAACAATTAAATTCCCATAGTAATGCCCACATTGCAGTCCAAGCGCAGTCGCTGCGTCAACTGCGCAGTTGGCAAAGCGCGCGCTTATGCCTGCGTGCATATGTATGTGTATGTGTTGTTTGTATGTATGCATAACAAAAGCGTAGAATGATTTGATATTTGGCTCTTCACAGGGCTCAGGGTATCCCCTAGTCGAGCAGTCTCGACTAGAGTCCTCTTTCTTGTTTTTTTTTGTGATATATTGTATCATATTGTATTATTGTATTATTTTTTATACCCTGAGCTCATTGAAAATGGGAAATCAGGGTATAATGGTTTTGTTATTTAGCCCTGTCCGTCTGTCTGTCTGTCCGTCCGTCCGTCCGTCCGTCCGTCCGTCCGTCCGTCCGTCCGTATGTTTGAACGAGTCGATTGAAGCATCTAGACAACCCAGAGACTTGATTTTTTTTGTTGGGTCCGTGGACAGCACGCGCAGGTCAAGTTTGTTACCAAAAAACGATATCTCTTTTTGTTGTTTTGTTATCGATTTTAAGCCTTATCGAAAACAGGTTATAAAATTATATCTCCCACATGCATGTGCACAAATACATTCAAGGCCATTCATTATAGCATATTCTTCAACCAAATCTGTGTTTGAATTGTGTTTGCATTTTCAGCCGCTTCTGTAGTTTTGTGTTTGTCATATATCGCCCTTTACACGCATACATTGAAACAGACCACCGTTTTTGTATATACACATACTCATACGTTCATATGCGCACTTTTCAGCATATTCTAAGAAATACAATTGCGATTGATCTGCTTCTTTAGCTTCTTTAGTTTTGTATTTGTCACATATCGCCCTTGTAGTACTATTTTGCGTTTTGCCAACAAGCAACGCAATACTGGTGTGGCCTAGTGGATAGACGCAAAGCTCGTAAACGAAAGGTCCCGAGTTCGAAACTCAGTGACTACAGCGTAACTTTTTTATTTATTTTTTTTTAAATTTATAAACATGATGTGGTTGTGCTAGTTGAGATGATGTGTTTCAACTATACATATGTAGTAAATAGATGCAGGTTCGAGTCCAGGTGCGGTGATGTTTGTTTTTCTTCTTCTTTTTTTGTTAATTTGTTTATTTATTTAATTATTAATTTATTTTTGATTAACATACATTCTAGTTAAATGAAATTTCAAAATTATAATTTTATTTTGGAAAATTTAATGTTATATGCAAGCTATATAGCGTATTAAACAATGCAAATCGGACGGGGCTCAGGGGATCTCCTAGTCGGGCACCTCCGACTAGAGTTTTCTTACTTGTTTTGTTTGTTTTTTTTTTATAGGGTATCTTCATAGTGTCATAATGTATCGCATTGTATTCCGTTTATTTTTTTGCACGGATGTGAGTTGCAGCGTATCGTGTGTCAAGGTTTGGGCGAATTTGCACACAACGGGAGGTCCTTATTATCCTTTTTAGCCTGTTACAGCCTACTGGGGTAAGGATGACTCCACGAACCGTTGGGCAGCCAAACGCAATATTTGTATTTTTATTTGATTGCTAGGCCTTTCCAACGGGACCCAGTACACTACCACACACCTCTATTCACATGAACGCACTTGCACTCACACTCACTGTAATCATATTACTTTTCTTTTATTTTCTTTTTTTTTCTTTTCTTAACATTAACAAGTAAGAAAACTCTAGTCGGAGGTGCCCGACTAGGAGATACCCTGAGCCCCGTCCCATTTGCATTGTTTAATATGCTATGTAGCTTGCATATAACATTACATTTTGCAAAATTAAATTATAATTTTGAAATTTTATTCAACTAGAATGTATGTAAATCAAAAATAAATTAATAATTAAATAAATAAACAAAAAAATGAAATGAAAGCAAACATCACCGCACCTGGGCTCGAACCTGCATCTATTTACTACATGTGTAACGTTAAAGCGCGTCATCTCAACTAGCACGACCACCTTATGTTTATAGATTTAAAAAAAAAATAAAAAAAGATACGCTGTTGTCACTGAGTTTCGAACTCGAGACCTTTCGTTTACGCGCTTTGTGTCTATCCACTACGCCACACCAGTATTCCGTTGCTTGTTGGCAAAGCGCAAAGTAGTACTACAATGGCGTTATGTGACAAATACAAAACTAAATAAGCTAAAGAAGCAGATAAATCCCTATTGTGATTCTTAGAATATGCTGAAATGCGCGCATATGAATGTATGAGTCTGGGTACATACAAAAACGGTGGTCTGTTTCAATGTATGCGTGTAAAGGGCGATATATAACAAATACAAAACTACAGAAGCGGCTGAAAATGCAAACAGAATTTTGCTAGAACGACTGGCCTTGAATGTATTTCTGCACATGCATAGTAGACGCGCTTGCACGTTTCAATGTATGTGTATGTGTAAATGTTTTTTGCTGCGCGTCGCTGCTTGCCACGTGCGTTTTGTTTAATAAATCGGGACTGACTTAACGGATTTTATGAAACTTTCAGCATATGATTCTATTGAATTTTTTGCATTTTATATTAATGCTAATTTATTCAGATGGTTATATTTGCAACAGACTCTCAATAGGTGTTTGATGGCAGGGGGGGGGGGGGTTAATTAGTAAAAAGAGCTGGTATCCAAAAAATAAAAAAATAGAAATTGCATAAAATTCGCATGAATCTATATGCAAAATTCGAGAGGTCTAGCTCTAAAGGTGTGGGAGATATAATTTTATAGCCTGTTTTCGATAAGGTTTAAAATCGATAACAAAACAACAAAAGTAGATATTGTTTTTTGGTAACAAACTTGACCTGCGCGTGCTATCCACGGACCCAACAAAAAAAAATTCAAGTCTCTAGCTTGTCTAGATGCTTCAATCGACGCGTTCAAACATACGGACAGACGGACGGACGGACGGACGGACAGACGGACAGACAGACAGACGGACAGGGCTAAATCGACCCAGCTCCTCGCCCCGATCAAGAATATATATACTTTGTGGGGTCTGACACGCCTCCTTCTGCCTGTTACATACATTTAACAAAATCATTATACCCTGATTTCCCATTTTCAATGGGCTCAGGGTATAAAAATGCCACTTGCAGGTCGAAGCTGCCACAGTGGTTATCTCTTAGAATTAAAACTGAGACCACTTTCAATCAAAAAATGCGTGTGAATTATCAGTTTAAAGGTCGGGCGGCGGGGAGTCGGACCCCTGACATGCACTTTCCACCAATATTTTTTAGCCACCGACCTTAACTGCACTATTTTATGAAACATTTTTAATATTTTAACTCGAATATTACCGCACGACAGGGAGTCGAACCCCGACATCGCACATCACAAGTACACTGCCCACCAATAATTTGCCGTCGGCTTTTTCGATTTGTTATTTTGATTTATTTGAGCCTGCGAAGGGAGTCGAACACAAGCATCTCTTAATATGGAGGATGCGTACACATTTTTCACAGGCTTTTTCATTTACTCTTTAAATAATTAGCACTCACAAATTCTCTTATTTCGTTTAATATCATTTTCTGGTTACTTTAGTGGTGATGCATTATTGCATCACATTTTTATACTCGTTTCCCAAAGGGAAAAAGAGTATATTGGTTTTGTGAAATGTCCGTCTGTCCGTCTGTCCGTATGAATGCAATATTTTTCTACGCTATTGAAGCTAGAGACTTGAAATTTGGAACATATACTCGTGTATACCCTCGAATTATAAAGTGTCAAGATTTTCCGGCCACGCCCACTAGGGGCGTGGCAAATCGGAAAATGGTTGCGCCCATAGTTAAGAAATCATATTAGTTGAAGAGCTAGAGAGTTGAAATTTGGAATGTATACTTGCGTTGACCACCCAAGCTCAAAAAGATATGGCGGATATATCTACGCCCATTGGGGGCGTGGCAAATCGGGAAAACTGTAACTTCTACAGTTTTAAAGCTAGAATGCTGAAATTTGGCACGTAAATTAACGCTACGATTCTATAAAGATTCATAAAAAGATTTGGTGTCTACGCCCACTGGGGGCGTGGCAAATCGGATCTGAATATATAGTGATTTTACAAGATCAGCTATATTTTGAGCACTATTGATGCTAGAGACTTGAAATTTGATATATATACTCGGATAAGCAAGCCAAGATCAAAAAGATATGGCGGACATACCTACGCCTTCAGGGGGCGTGGCAAATCGCAAAAAGCTTATAGCTCCTACAGTTTTAGAGCTAGACGATTTAAAATTGGATGTTTGTGTTACTGGGGGCCTCCTCTATTGATTCCCCAAAAATAAATCTTACGCGCCTTTGGGGGCGTGGTATATCGAAAAAATACCCTGTAACTTTCACATTTTTGGAGTGTAAGCATCCAAACTTTGCAGTTACGTTACCCTAGACTCCTTCTAGGAACTTGCCAAATATGATATGTCTACGCCTACTGGGGGCGTGGCAAATTGGCAACAAAATTTGTAACGCCCAGCTGCAAAATTCATATGCCTGTGCCACCTATATAAATAAGCTTAATAAGAATTGCTAAGACGACAAACGGCATTTCTGAGAAATATATGTAATTCGATTTAATGTTGAAGTTCTGCAAATAATTTATCTGCTAAAATTATCATTTTTCGTATAGCCTAGGTCAGTTATGTTATTTTCTTTTTGTGTGTGTGACCCTGACAAAAAATGTAAATTTCAAATACCGATATTTGTGTAATCGACTTAGTCCGAACAAAATTATTTACACACAAAAAAATTGACGATAGGTCCCATCAGGTATGTATGCATGTAGGCACGAACAGCTGCGCAACTATTTTCATGCCGTCGCCGCCGCGTCTCGAACGCGGACCCTTTTGCTTACACGCTTTTCATCTACCTGCTGCGCCACATAAGTTTTGCATTGCCTGTTGGCAAATCCGAAACTACTTCACTACAAGGGCGACTTTTGACAAATACAAAACTATAGAAGCTGCTGTTAATGCAAACACAATATAAACATAAATCAATCGCAATTGTGATTCTTAGAAAAAGCTGAAATGCGCGAGTTATCAATCTGAATTAATATGATTGACTTTCAACTAAACATAATTAAAACACGTCTTGCTTTTGTGACAAATAACAACAGAATGATCTTTATTCATAGAGATCTCGTCCTCGTGTAGCCGACAAGCACCAGTGAATGTGTATGTGTATGAGTTGTCGTTGTTTACCGAGCGACTCGTGACTGTATATATATATAAGTATGTATGTGTAAGTGTACACATGTATATGTGTCGTACTGTGGCTGGCGGGTAACTCCTCCCCTCCTAGATTGAAGTGATGGCCAGAACGAAAAACATGGTCTGAATGAGAGCTCAAAGATTTGAAGTATCCACCATTGACGTTGCTTTACAGCTTCTTCGGTTCCACGAAAAGGCAGCTTTGTTTTAACTTAAATTCGTATCTTATTTTATCTTATTTATATGATTTCACATGTTTTTAATTTTGCTCTTTTTTTTTTTTTTTTTTTTTTTTTATAAATTTTTTTTTTGCAACATAAGTATAATAATTCAAATATTTTTTCAAAATTTGTAACATAAGTAAATGTAAATGACTATGAGCTATTTGGCTTTCTAGTTCTACGTCTTATTTTTGATTTATGAATTTTTTGTTTTTTTGTTGATATGAATGTTGGTCCCTTATCTTCTAGTACTTTGTGTTTCGTAAAACGAGGTGTTAATTTGTTTCTTCTATTTTCTTTTCGGAATATAATTTCGTCTTCGTCAAGTTGTTCTGGGTTAATTCTGTCTTTGTTTAAAACAGCCGTGCGTCTTTTTGTTTTGTCGCTTAATTGCTGAACTACTTCTGGGTATAACTTTCTTTGGTATAAATTTAGTTCTTGTAAGTATTCGTGATTATTGGTAAAATTAACTGTTTTATTAAAAATATGTGTTCTACCTGAAAATAGTTCAAATGGCGTATAACCAGTGCCTGAGTGAATGGCATTATTATACGTGGTCAATGCTTCCCACAATATCTCTTCGTGTGTACAAGGTAAATTGTTTCTTTTTTTTTTTAAATCAAATATAATTCTGTAAATTTCTGTTAAGGATGAGTGAAACCGTTCCACCGTGGAGTTACTTGATGATTGTTGAAATGAGGTTACATGTCTTACGATATTATATTGTTTACAAAAATCTATAAAAATGTTTCCCGCAAATTCTGGTCCTTGGTCACAAATTATTTTTTTTTTTTTTTTTTTTGGTATTCCGAAGGTACAAATAAAATGTTTGACAGACTTAACAATGTTGATACTGTTTCTATCTTGTATAGTATAACCGGTAGCAAATCTTGATAATTTGTCAATTATTGTTAGTATATAGTTATGGTTTATTGAATATATATCTATGTGAACTAAATCCAATGGCTGTTGAGGTATTTCGGGTTCTTGAAATATGACTTTTTGCGGTTGTCTATCATATTTCATTGTTTGACATATGTCGCAATTATTGATCGTTTGGGAAATTTTTTGTTTCATGTGGGTGAAATATATTGATCGTTTTAAATGGGCTAATGTTTCATCGGTCCCTCTATGATTATTTTTAAAATGATATTCCCTAATTTCATTTTGCTGATCGTCGGGAGTTATAACTTCTCTTAAATATTCCGTGCACCTTAAAACCTTGTAAAGTTGACTATGGGCAAAATATTTAGAATAAACCTGCTGTACTATTTTAAATATTTTGTCTGTTGTTAGTATTGCGCAAGTCTTATTTGGTTTTAAAACGGATTTCAACAGTTTTGTCATTACTTCTTCGTTAAAATTGGGCTCAAAAATTATACGTCTTATTTTGTTTTTGAAAGGCAGTTCAACTCTAATATTTGATTGAGCGGCTTCTTGAAAAATAATTTGTATGTTAAAGTCATTAAGTGGTTTTTCAGAAATCAATATACCTTGTTCTAAATTTTCTTGTGCAGAGTGTATGGTTTCTCCACAAGTTGCATCAATTGATTTACTCTCACCTACATTTACATCTATTTTTGTTCTACTCAATGCATCTGCAATCACATTCTGCGACCCTTTTTTATATATAATCTCATAATCATATTCTAACAATCTTAATTTCCACCTTACTAATTTTGAATTTGGTTCCTTAAAACTCATTAGCCATGTAAGAGGTTTGTGGTCTGTTACAATTTTAAACTTTTGGCCAAAAAGGTAAGGTCGAAAATGTTTTATTGCCCAAATTATGGCAAGCATCTCTTTTTCAACCGTGGCGTAGTTTGATTCAGTATCAGATAAAGTTCTGCTAGCAAATGAAACGGGTTTGTCTGATCCCAGAGTTCCTTGAGATAAGACTAATATGAACGGCTTAGTAAAATCAGGATAAATCAGTATAGGGTCATTACATAAAAGAGACTTGCAAACTTCGAACGTTGATTGAAACTCTTCATCTATAATAACTTTAGCTTTTCCTTTTAATTGTTTAGTGAGGGGTTTAGTTATTTTGGCAAAATCTTTTATAAATTTTCGGTAATAACCCATTAACCCCAAGAAGGATTTGATTTGTTTTTGGGTCCTAGGTAAAGGAAATTTCTTAATTACTTCAATCTTGGATGGGTTTGGTTTTACCCCATCTGAACTTACAACATGTCCTAAATACTCAATTTCTTTTCTCAAAAATTCAGACTTATCTATTTGTAGCTTTAAGTTTGCCGCTCTTACTTTTTTAAAAACATTTCTTAAATGTTGAATATGCTCTTGTAATGATGATGAAAATATAATAATATCGTCTAAATATATTAGGCAATATATACCAAGCATATCTCCAAACAAAGAGTCCATTACTCTTTGAAAGGTTGCCGGGGCATTAGTAACTTTTTCGTAAAGAATTTCTACAGGGTGACTTTGTGTTGTTAAAATACCCAGTTCAGCAATTAAGTCAGATTCTGTCCTTTTGTCCGAAAAGTGTCTTACAAGTGTCTTCTTTATATCGTTCCAATTTAATTTTACTCTTGTTTGATACAATATTTCGTGGGCTTTCCCTTGGATTTTATTTCTTATTGCTCTTAAACTAAATAATCCTGTTGGAGTTTGCTCTGAGCCTTTTATAAACGAAAGGATTTCTTCCACATTTGCAATGAATTCTCCCAATTCTTCTGAATTTCCTTCATAATTAGGCATTGTTTTAATTACATCAGAGATTTTAAAGCTACCTGTTATGTTTTGCATGTTTGTATTTGCTTCTTGAGCCGGTGGTATGTGTTCATCTAATGTTTCACTGAAAATTGGGGATTCTTCCCTGTCTGTTATGATTTCAGTGCGTTTTGCACTTCTTGTTGTTGTTTTTGACATAATTTGTATATATTGTATTAGTGTGTGTGTGTAAATGTAATGAAATATGAAATATGTAGGTATGTGGAATTTGTATTTCTTACTTTAAATAAGGTTCTACTTAATCTACTTTCAGTGTTGGTGGCAATATTGAAGGTACGGCATTTGTGTGCTAAAATCCAGTTGTTATGTGACAGCGAATGTAAACTAATTCGCAGTTGCAGTGTTTCCGTATTCTTCCTTTTGTTTTCCTCGTTCTGTGAAGAATATTATTATTACTAGTAATTGTTTGTATATTATTGTTATAATGTGTTTCAAATAATTTATATGAAATTTATTTTTGTATTGTTTCACAACTGTGCTGAAGCTAGGTAGGATTCTTGCGCGTTGCAGTAATCCTGCCTAAGAGCGGACAGACATCAGTCATGCTTTATATGTACATATGTAAGTACATGCTGTTTGTATAATATGTGGATATATGTACACACATTTTGTTTTACTTACTATGCTGTATTATACAGTGTTTTAAATTTTTTTTTTAATTTTTAATTTTTTTTTTTTTTTATCTTGTATTTAATGAGGCAATTAGAGTAGGCCAAGATCCTTGCTCGATGCAGTGATCCTGTCCAGAAAGTCAAGTTTATACTGCTGAAAGTTAAAATTTGTTTAAAATTTTTTTTTTTTTTTTTTTTTTTTTTTTTTTTTACTTTATTTTGTTTTTTTTTTTTTTTTTTTTTTTTTTTTTTTTTATATATATACTTTAATTCACCTTTTCACTTTCCAATAATGATAATATTTTATTTTGGTTCAGTTCACTTTGGTAAATTTAAATAATTTCACAACTTGTAATTTTTTATTTGCTAATGAGCAGTGAGGTCTACACACAACGCGATTCAGAAGTGAAATGATTTTGTCGCTGTCGTCCCGAAAAGTATGTAAGTCCGCAGCGACGAAAGATGATGAAATAGTGCGATTCTTATGAAATATGTGTATGTTTTGTGTGCAGCGTCGGTCAGCGGCGCCTTTACGTCGCGACGTGGCTCGCATGTTACTATAACTGTATTCGCAAAACTACAAAATGTAACCAATACACATATATATTTCAGACTTCAAATTTGTGTGTGTGTGCAGCGTCGGTCGGCGGCGTCTTTACGTCGCGACGTTGCTGGCGTGTTACTCTAACTGCATTCATAAAACTACGAAATGTAGCCAATGTATGTATTTAATATGTGTTTTTTTTTTGTCTCATTCGCTCTGTCCGATACAGTAGGTTCGATCGTGAAATGCACTGCACTTAATGATCTTTAGCACGATTGGACAACAATTTTGTTTTTGTTTTTGTTTTTGTTTTGTTTTCAAATTTTGTGTGTGTGTGCAGCGTCGGTCGGCGGCGTCTTTACGTCGCGACGTTGCTGGCATGTTACTCTAACTGCGTTCATAAAACTACGAAATGTAGCCAATGTATGTATTTAATATGTGTTTTATTGTCTCATTCGCTCTGTCCGATACAGTAGGTTCGATCGTTAAATGCACTGCACTTAATGATCTTTAGCACGATTGGACAACAATTTTGTTTTTGTTTTTTTTTTTGTATTTATGTTGTATATATATATTTATTTATATATTTATTTTCTTTCTCTTTTTGTTTTTATTTTATTTGTTATTTTCATTTATAATTAATTAATAATTAAAATATACTTATGCTTGTAATATTTTATAAAGTAGGTTCCCTCGGGGCACTTCTTCTTGTCCCTAAGGTCGTTAGGCTGCGCCAGTTATCAATCTGAATTAATATGATTGACTTTCAACTAAACATAATTAAAACACGTCTTGCTTTTGTGACAAATAACAACAGAATGATCTTTATTCATAGAGATCTCGTCCTCGTGTAGCCGACAAGCACCAGTGAATGTGTATGTGTATGAGTTGTCGTTGTTTACCGAGCGACTCGTGACTGTATATATATATAAGTATGTATGTGTAAGTGTACACATGTATATGTGTCGTACTGTGGCTGGCGGGTAACTCGCGCATATGAACGTATGTATTTATATGTGTACATACAAAAACGGTGGTCGGTTGAATGTATGCGTTTAAAGGGCGATATTTGACAAATACAAAACTAAAGAAGCGGCTGAAAATGCAAGCACAACTCAATAACAATTTTGGTTGAAGAATATGCTAGAATGAATGGCGCTGAATTTATTTGTGACCATGCATAAGCAAACGCGCTTGCACGTTTCAATGTATGTACATATGTATGTGTAAATGTAAATATATTTTGCTGTCGCTGCTTAACGCGTGCGTGTCATAATTGGCCAAACGTTTTGTTTAATAGATTGCGACTGACTTAACGGAACTTGATGAAACTTTCAGCATATGATTCTATTAAATTTTTTACATTTTATAAAAATACTAATTCATTCACATAGTTATATTTGCAAAAATTGAAATTGCATAAAATTCACATGAATCTGCAAAATTTGAGATAAATTATTAAATTTAAAATACCAGATGCCCATGTGGGAAACGAGTATGACGCTGTAGGTCTCGCCCTAAAGCAACGTTCTTACTTGTTTTTGTTGGGTCCGTGGATAGCACGCGCAGGTCAAGTTTGTTACCAAAAAACGATATCTACTTTTGTTGTTTTGTTATCGATTTTAAACCTAATCGAAAAGAGTTTATAAAATTCTATCTGCCACACCTTTAGAGCTAGACCCCTCAAATTTCGCATATAGATTCACGTGAATTTTATGCAATTTCTATTTTTTTATTTTTTGGACAACGGCTCTTTTTACTAATTAACCCCCCCCCCCTTCGACCCTATCGATCCATTGAGAGTCTGTTCAAAATATAACCATGTGAATAAATTAGCATTTTTATAAAATGTAAAAAATTCAATAGAATCATATGCTGAAAGTTTCATCAAAATCCGTTAAGTCAGTCCCGATTTATTAAACAAAACGTTTTGCCAATATTCACACGCACGTGGCAAGCAGCGACGCGCAGCAAAAAACATTTACACATACACATACATTGAAACGTGCAAGCGCGTCTACTATGCATGTGCAGAAATACATTCAAGGCCATTCGTTCTAGCATATTCTTCAACCAAATTCTGTTTGCATTTTCAGCCGCTTCTGTAGTTTTGTATTTGTTATATATCAGCCCTTTACACGCATACATTGAAACAGACCACCGTTTTTTTATGTACACATACTGATACGTTCATATGCGCGCATTTCAGCATATTCTAAGAATTACAACTGCGATTGATCTGCTTCTTTAGCTTCTTTAGTTTTGTATTTGTAACATATCACATTGTAGTACTACTTCGCGTTTTGCCAACAAACAACGGAATACTAGTGTGGCGTAGTGGATAGACACAAAGCGCGTAAACGAAAGGTCGCAGGTTCGAAACTCAGTGACAACAGCGTAACTTTTTATACCTTGAGCCCATTGAAAATGGGAAATCTGGGTATAATGGTTTTGTTAAATGTATGTAACAGGCAGAAGGAGCCGCGTCAGACCCCACAAAGTATATATATTCTTGATCAGGGCGACGAGCTGAGTCGATTTAGACCTGTCCGTCTGTCTGTCTGTCCGTCTGTCCGTCTGTCCGTCCGTCCGTCCGTCCGTCCGTCCGTCCGTCCGTCTGTCTGTATGTTTGAACGCGTCGATCTCAGAACGTAGACGAGCTAGACAGCTGAAATTTTTTTTTGTAGGTCCGTGTATAGCACGCGCAGGTCAAGTTTGCTTCGTATGAACGATAACTATTTTTGTTGTAATGTTATCGATTTTAATGCTTATCGAATTTTTAAGGTGTAGTTTGTACATTGTTTGAGCTAGAGACTTAAAATTTGCTGTGTAGGTGCGTGTAATGAATACGGAGATTACGTAATCTTTAGATTTTGGATGCCACGCCCCATTCGCCCCCAATAGTCTCCTATTTGTAAAAAGCGTAAATCAAATACTAGAGACTTGTGCTTCGGCAAATACACACATATAAATGCCATTAATAAGTTGTGAAAGTTTTATGCAGTTAGTCAATCGCTAAGGAAAGTTATTAAGCAATTAAGTCGCTGCGTCGACTGCGCAGTTGGCAGAGCTCGCGCCTATGCGTGCGTACATATGTATGTATGCGTGTGTATATGTTGTTTTTATGCATGCTTAAAAAGAGCATAGAATGATATGATATTTGGCTCACAGGGCTCAGGGTATCTCCTAGTCGAGCAGCCTCGACTAGAGCACTCTTACTTGTTTGTTTATTTATTTAATTATTAATTTATTTTTGATTTACATACATTCTAGTTGAATAAAATTTCAAAATTATAATTTAATTTTGCAAAATGTAATGTTATATGCAAGCTACATAGCGTATTAAACAATGCTCAGGGGATCTCCTAGTCGGGCACCTCCGACTAGAGTTTTCTTACTTGTTCATTATTTCGTTTGTGTGTCTTGCCGGCGGAAAAATAAGAACAAGTGAGGGGGAAAAAAAATTTGCATATTTCACATCTATTTTTCGCTTGTTCTTCTTTCTTTAAATTGCATTAACTAGTCATTTACTTATTTATCATTATGTTTTTGTATTTATTTTTTATACCCTGAGCCCATTGAAAATGGGAAATCAGGGTATAATGGTTTTGTTAAATGTATGTAACAGGCAGAAGGAGGCGTGTCAGACCCCACAAAGTATATATATATTCTTGATCAGGGCGACGAGCTGAGTCGATTTAACCCTGTCCGTCTGTCTGTCTGTCCGTCCGTCCGTCCGTCCGTCCGTCCGTCCGTTCGTCCGTCCGTCCGTCCATATGTTTGAACGCGTCGATTGAAGCATCTGGACAACCCAGAGACTTGATTTTTTTTGTTGGGCCCGTGGATAGCACGCGCAGGTCAAGTTTGTTACCAAAAAACGATATCTCTTTTTGTTGTTTTGTTATCGATTTTAAACCTTATCGGAAACAGGTTATAAAATTATATCTCCCACACCTTTAGACCTAGACCCCTCAAATTTTGCATATAGATTCATGTGAATTTTATGCAATTTTTATTTTTTTATTTTTTGGACAATGGCTCTTTTTACTAATTAACCCCCCCCCCCCCTCTTCGACCCTATCGATCCATTGAGAGTCTGTTCCAAATATAACCATGTGAATAAATTAGCATTTTTATAAAATGTAAAAATTCAATAGAATCATATGCTGAAAGTTTCATCAAATTCCGTTAAGTCAGTCCCGATTTATTAAACAAAACGCTTGGCCAATCATCACACGCACGTGGCAAGTAGCGACGCGCAGCAAAAAATATTTACACATACACATACATTGAAACGTGTAAGCGCGTCTGCTTATGCATGTGCACAGCCGCTTCTGTGCATTTTCAGCCGCTTCTGTAGTTTTGTATTTGTCATATATCGCCCTTAACACGCATACATTCAAACAGACCACCGTTATTGTATGTACCCAGACTCATACATTCATATGCGCGCATTTCAGCATATTCTAAGAATCACAATTGCGATTTATCTGCTTCTTTAGCTTATTTAGTTTTGTATTTGTCACATGACGCCCTTGTAGTACTACTTTGCGTTTTGCCAACAAGCAACGGAATACTGGTGTGGCGCAGTGGATAGACGCAAATCACGTAAGCAAAAGGTCCCGAGTTCGAATCTCAGTGATGACAGCGTAACATTTTAAATTTTTTTAAAATATATAGACATGACGTGGTTGTGCTAGTTGAGATGATGTGCTTTAACGATACATATGTAGTAAATAGATGCAGGTTCGAGTCCAGGTGATGTTTTTTTTCTTCTTCTTTTTTTGTTGAGTTGTTTATTTATTTAATTAATTACTTATTTTTGATTAACATACATTCTAGTTGAATAAAATTTCAAAATTATAAATTAATTTTGGAAAATTTAATGTTATATGCAAGATATATAGCGTATTAAACAATGCAAATCGTACGGGGCTCAGGGGATCTCCTAGTCGGGCACCTCCGACTAGAGTTTTTTTACTTGTTTTGTGTGCTGTTCTTTTTATGTGGTTTGTTGTGATGGTCGTCTTCGTTTCTGCGTTTGTTGTTTTGTTAAATTCAAGCTGAATTTCGATAAAAAATGGGGTTGATTGTCGATAAACCCAAATGTTGTGGTAGTGGAACATCGAACGATGGAAATACTGCCAGAGAATTTTTTAATAATTCTGACTTGTCCGCTCAAATAACTGGCCTTGATAGGGATCTAATCGAAAATTGTTCGGTTATAATTCAAGCTCTCTCTTCAGGATATCCCATAAATACATAATTATTTAAAAACTTTGCACTCGACATAGCACAGGAGCTGATTTCAAAATATTCCTGGTACTACCTCCCACCTACCATTCATAAAGTTTTAATACACGGACCTGCGGTTATTGAAAATGCTCTCGTGTCGATTGGAGAGTTGTCTGATGAAGCTGCAGAATTGAGAAATAAGGACATTCAAAAATTTCGCATGCAGCATACCCGAAAAATTTCTCGTGTGGCGACAAACACAGATTTGTTTAATCGCTTTCTTTTCACATCAGTTCCGTTTATAACAGGACAACGAAATTTACCACGAAAGCACAAATCAGTTTTAAAAAAATCTGTATTTGAGCTATTGAAGTAAATAATATATATTTTATATAAGTTTTGTACTTTACGAATACTTATTTTGTGGGAAAAGGGTGTGTATAATAGGGACGGGGGGAGGGAGAGGGGGGGGTTTATGACTTATTGAGACATGTGCTATTACTTTTTATATTTTTATAGAATTTTAGAAAAAATTGCACATTGATATCTGCACTAAAAGTATTTTCGGCCACGCATCCCATACAAGCCAAACCACTGTGGTGTGGTGCGCTACAGTAAATATAAGGCAGTGCATTGGTGATGGCTTTGAGTGCAGCGTTGGAAGGCAGTACGATTGTCTCTCTAATTATGCTAGTCGCATGGTGACGTCAATCACCAATAAATGGCGTGATATGTTTCTGTGACGCTTGTTCAGTTGGCTCATATTGATAACAGATTACAACGTCTAACCTTTACTTCAAACGTGCGCACCAGGAGTCAACTACAGACTGAGCTTATAGCTTTCAAATTCAACAAACGGAAAAAATCGTTACAAGGAGAAACAGCTTCAACCGACATAAAACGGCAGAAATTTTCAACGATAAATTGTCATTTTTGTGGAAAATTGGGTCACAAGATGGCTGAACGTAGAGCTAGACAGCAACAAAGTCTTTCTTCCCGTGTTGCAGAGCATAGTGGCAAGAGTGTGTTAGGTCGACAACAGCAATCGAATGTAACCTGTTTCAAGTGTGGCGAAGTTGGACACATTTCAACTCATTGCAGTAAGCCCGAAATGGACAAGGCCAAGGGTACGCATCAGGTAAAGAGAGTGCAGATTTGTGAAGTTGTTGAGCCCAAAGGAGAGATGCTTCATCACGGCGTGGTTTTCACGACACCATTTGACTCTGGATCGGAATGTTCTTTAATTAAACAAAAGATAAGTGCTAAGTTAGTTGGTAAAAGTATTAACAATGTAGAATTACAGAAGGGTATTGGCAATGACAGCATTTGTAGTACATTGCAAATACTTAGCAATGTAGAAATTAACAATCATTGTATTGAAATTGTTGAAATTATTATTGGCCGAGAAATATTATCGCAGGGTTTTCCTGTTATTATGTCACCCGAAAAATTTGAATATGTCAGATCAAAAATTGTAAACTATTGTTCAAATAACGATACATTTTCTAATGTGAATACCGATCTTGTCGGTGAAGATAAACAATTTATTGGAAAACTACTCAAAGTATTTTATAAGGGGAATTAATTCTTCTACAGTCAGGTGAAATGAAAATTAAATTAGTAGACCCCAGAAAAATTGTTCAAAGAAGACCATACAGAATTGGCCCAAGTGAAAGGAAGTTGACGCGCGACAAGATTAAAGAGCTGTTAGAATGCAATGTCATAAGGGCAAGTTGCTCACCCTATGCAAACCCTATGATGTTAGTAAACAAAAAGGACGGTTCTCACCGTTTGTGCGTTGATTACCGTAAATTGAATGCTAATACAGTTTCAGACAGATATCCTCTACCTCTTATAGCAGATCAAATAGCTAGACTTCATGGAGCCAAATATTTTACACGTTTAGATATGGCAAGTGGATACTACCAAATCCCCATGCATGAAGAATCAATAGAGTGTACGGCTTTGGTCACCACCGATGGCCAGTACGAGTTTTTATCAATGCCGTTTGGACTCAAAAATGCACCTTCAGTATTCCAACGTACAGTGATGCATGCACTTGGAGAACTTGCAAATACATTTGTGGTTGTCTATATGGATGATGTATTGGTGGTGGCTGCAACAAAAAGTGAGGCATTAGAAAGACTACAGTTTACTCTTGACATTCTAATGAAAGGTGGATTTTTGTTTAATATTAAAAAGTGTTCGTTTCTAAAGTCGGCAGTTCAACATTTGGGATATGAGGTCAAATTCGTCCGAATTCACTAAAATTTCAGAGTTAACTGCTTTACCGCCTCCTCAGTCGGCATCTGCTTTATGACAATTTATAGGATTTTCCTGTTTCATGAAGCCTTTGTATCTTTTAACATCGGAAAAGAACGATTTTGTTTGGAAGCCAGAACATGAATAAATAAGACAGAGAAGCCAGTTTTAGTTATTTTTGACCCGCAATATCCAATAGAATTGCATACTGATGCAATTTCTCGTGGATACGGTGCTATCTTATTACATAAAATCAATAATCTGCCTCATGTCGTTGAGTTTTTCAGCAAGGCTGCTGCCATTCTTATGAATTAGAGACTTGCGGTTGTCAAGGCTATGGGGCGTTTCCGTCAATATTTAACCGGTAGAGATTTTATTGTTTTTACCGATTGTAACTCACTTAAAGCATCAAGAATTAAACGTGAACTATCTCCCAAGGCCCAAAGATGGTGCGCTTATTTACAGTCGTTCTCATTTGATTTGCAGTATAGGGAGGGTAAAGGAATGGCTCATGCTGACTTCTTTTCGAGAAATTTTCCATCCGCGGATGCTATTGATACTTGTAAAATTTCTGACAAACGAGTCAATCTGGCAGAGATATCTAGTGAATGGATTATGGCTGAACAGCGTAAAGATTCCGATATTATTAATATTGTGAACAAATTAAAAGATAATTCTCTTTCCGAGGACATTCCAAGAACTTACGAGCTAGGAACAGGAATAATTAATCAGAAAATTCAGAGAAATGGTAGAACTCGTTCCTTGCCAATTGTTCCAAGAGCATTTAGATGGTCTGTAATAAATCAGATTCACGAGTCAATTATGCACTTAGGTTGATCACATATCTAAGTACATACGAAAGTTTTTTGAAAACTGTATTACTTGCAAGATGTCAAAGTCATCATCAGGTAAAATCCAGGCTAGACTTCATTCAATACCAAAAATTAACACACCTTGGCACATTATACACATAGACATAACTGGAAAGTTGATAAAAAAGAGTATTTCATCGTTCAAGTAGACGCTTTTACTAAATTTGTTTATTTAACACACACACTCAAGATTGATGCTGACAATTGTATCGGTGCTGTGAAATCGGATATATCTTTGTTTGGAGTACCAAACCGCACAATAGCAGACCAGGGTAGGCGTTTTGCCAGCTCTAAATTTAGTGAGTTTTGTTCTCAACAAAAGATAAATTTGCATTTAATTTCGCATTGGGCGAGGTACAGTTAGCTTTACAGTACAGTATGTCGAGCGACAAGTTCAAGTTCTTTGGAATTGTTTATTGGAAAGATTGCTCGTCCGTTGGGGTTGCTTCGACCATGTGACATGACACAAAAGGTCAGTCAGCAGATGCAGCAAATAGTAAAGACCACTTTGATAAAACCAAGGCTAAGGTTGTTGGAAGATTTTGTGTTGTTAAAGAATGAAGAAAGGCATCAAACAAAATTAAGTCCAAAGTTTAGAGGTCCTTTACAAATAACTGAATTTTTAGACGGGGATAGATATATCCTTAGATCATTGACAATCAATAGAAACTATAAGTATGCTCACGAAGATATAAGAAAATTGCCAGAGGAGTATGTACCAGTTGAACTAGAAAGTAGTGTAGAGGCTTTAAATGATATTGAACAAGAAACTGTTTAAAGAGACAGTAATGAAATGGTTGAAAAAGAAACTGTTGAAAGAGACAGTAATAAAATGGTTGAAAAAGAAACTGTTGAAAGAGACAGTATTGAAATAACTGAAACTGTTGAAAGAGACAGTATGGATGTCTGAAAGGCCGATTATAAAAATTGAAAAAAGGTCTCATAATGCAAGCACAAGTGCAAAGCAAATGTTTTGATCATGGCGTGTGGCGCATAAGATGATGGAAACCGAAATCAGTTGAGTTTATGAGAATTAAAAGAATTATTAATAAAGTGAAATTAATTTAAAGACGAATTTATATTGTTTGAGAATGAAACAAAACCTCCTAGTCGGAGGTGCCCGACTAGGAGATCCCCTGAGCCCCGTCCGATTTGCAGTGTTTAATACGCTATATAGCTTGCATATAACATTAAATTTTCCAAAATTAAATTATAATTTTGAAATTTTATTCAACTAGAATGTATGTAAGCCAAAAATAAATAAATAATTAAATAAATAAACAAATTATCAAAAAAAAGAAAAGAAAAACAAACATCACCGCACCTGGACTCGAACCTGCATCTATGTAACGTTAGAGCGCATCATCTCAACTAGCACAACCACCACATGTTTATAAATTTAAAAAAAAAATTTAAAAAGTTGGTAATTAGTAAAAAGAGCCGGTATCCAAAAAATAAAATAATAGAAATTACATAAAATGAATCACATGAACACATGAATCTATATGCAAAATTTGAGGGGTCTAGCTCTAAAGGTGTGGGAGATATAATTTTATAGCCTGTTTCCGATAAGGTTTAAAATCGATAACAAAACAACAAAAATATATATCGTTTTTTGGTTACAAACTTGACCTGCGCGTGCCATCCACGGATCCAGCAAAAAACAAGTAAGAACGTTGCCTTAGGGCGAGACCTAAAGCGTGATACTCGTATCCCACAAGGGCATCTGGTATTTTAAATTTAATAATTTATCTCAAATTTTTCATTTATGTAGATTTATGTGAATTTTATGCAATTTCAATTTTTGCAAATATAACTATGTGAATGAATTAGCATTTTAATAAAATGTAAAAATTCAATAGAATCATATGCTGAAAGTTTCATCAAGTTCCGTTAAGTCAGTCGCAATCTATTTAACAAAACGTTTGGCCAATTATGACACGCACGCGTTAAGCAGCGACAGCAAAATACATTTACATTTACACATACATTGAAACGTGCAAGCGCGTTTGCTTATGCACGGTCACAAATAAATTCAGCGCCATTCATTCTAGCATATTCTTCAACCAAAATTGTTATTGAGTTGTGTTTGCATTTTCAGCCGCTTCTTTAGTTTTGTATTTGTGAAATATCGACCACCGTTTTTGTATGTACATATATAAATATATACGTTCATATGCGCGCATTTCAGCTTTTTCTAATAATTACAATTGCGATTGATTTATGTTTATATTGTGTTTGCATTAACAGCAGCTTCTATAGTTTTGTATTTGTCAAAAGTCGCCCTTGTAGTGAAGTAGTTTCGTATTTGCCAACAGGCAATGCAAAACTGATGTGGCGCAGCAGGTAGATGAAAAGCGTGTAAGCAAAAGAGGCCGCGTTAGAGACGCGGCGGCGACGGGATGAAAATAGTTGCGCAGCTGTTCGTGCCTACATACATACATACCTGATGGGACCTATCGTCAATTTTTTTGTGTGTAACTAATTTTGTTCGGACTAAGTCGATTACACAAATATCGGTATTTGAAATTTACATTTTTTGTCAGGGTCACACACACAAAAAGAAAATAACATAACTGACCTAGGCTATACGAAAAATGATAATTTTAGCAGATAAATTAGTTGCAGAACTTCAACATTAAATCGAATTACATATATTTCTTAGAAATGCCGTTTGTCGTCTTAGCAATTCTTATTAAGCTATTATATTTATATAGGTGGCACAGGCATATGAATTTTGCAGCTGGGAGTTACAAATTTTGTTGCCAATTTGCCACGCCCCCAGTAGGCGTAGACATATCATATTTGGCAAGTTCCTAGAAGGAGTCGAGGGTAACGTAACTGCAAAGTTTGGATGCTTACACTCCAAAAATGTGAAAGTTACAGGGTATGTTTTCGATATACCACGCCCCCAAAGGGGCGTAAGATTTATTTTTGGGGAATCAATAGAGGAGGCCCCCAGTAACACAAACATCTAATTTGGAATCGTCTAGCTCTAAAACTGTAGGAGCTATAAGCTTTTTGCGATTTGCCACGCCCCCTGAAGGCGTAGGTATGTCCGCCATATCTTTTTGATCTTGGGTTGCTTATCCGAGTATATATATCAAATTTCAAGTCTCTAGCATCAATAGTGCTCAAAATATAGCTGAACTTGTAAAATCACTATATATTCAGATCCGATTTGCCACGCCCCCAGTGGGCGTAGACATCAAATCTTTTTATGACTCTTTATAGAATCGTAGCGTTAAATTACGTGCCAAATTTCAGAATTCTAGCTTTAAAACTGTAGAAGTTACAGTTTTCCCGATTTGCCACGCCCCCAATGGGCGTAGATATATCCGCCATATCTTTTTGAGCTTGGGTGGTCAACGCAAGTATACATTCCAAATTTCAACTCTCTAGCTCTTCAACTAATATGATTTCTATTAACTATGGGCGCAACCATTTTCCGATTTGCCACGCCCCTAGTGGACGTATCTCTAGCTTCAATAGCGTAGAAAAATATTGCATTCATACGGACAGATGGACAGACGGACGGACAGCAAGACGGACATTTCACAAAACCAATATACTCTTTTTCCCTTTGGGAAACGAGTATAAAAATTCAAGTCTCTAGCTTGTCTAGATGCTTCAATCGACGCGTTCAAACATACGGACATACGGACAGACGGACGGACGGACAGACGGACGGACAGACAGACAGACGGACAGGCTAAATCGACTCAGCTCGTCGCCCTGATCAAGAATATATATACTTTGTGGGGTCTGACACGCTTCCTTCTGCCTGTTACATACATTTAACAAAACCATTATACCCTGATTTCCCATTTTCAATGGGCTCAGGGTATAAAAAGAAAACAGTAAGAAAATAACAAAACTAAAACAAGTAAGAAAACTCTAGTCGGAGGTGCCCGACTAGAAGATCCCCTGAGCCCCGTCCGATTTGCATTGTTTAATTCCAAAATTAAATTATAATTTTGAAATTGTATTCAACTAGAATGTATGTAAATCAAAAATAAATAAATAATTAAATAAATAAACAAGTCAACAAAAAAAAAAAAGAAGAAAAACACACATCACCGCACCTGGACTCTAACCTGCATCTATTTACTACATATGTAACGTTAAAGCGCATCATCTCAGCTAGCACAACCACTTCATGTTTATAAATTAAAAAAAAAAATTTAAAAAGTTATGCTGTTGTCACTGAGTTTCGAACTCGGGACCTTTCGTTTATGCGCTTTGCGTCTACCCACTACGCCACACCAGTATTGCGCTGCTTGTTGGCAAAATGCAAAGTAGTACTACAAGGCGATATGTTACAAATACAAAACTAAAGAGGCTAAAGAAGCAGATCAATCGCAATTGTAATTCTTAGAATATGCTGAAATGCGCGCATATGAACGTATGAGTATGTGTACATACAAAAACGGTGGTCTGTTTCAATGTATGCATGTAAAGGGCGATATATATACAAAATTTGGTTGAAGAATATGCTACAATTGAATTTATTTGTGCACATGCATAAGCAGACGCGCTTGCTCGTTTCAATGTGTGTATGTGAGAATATATATAAATGTTTTTTGCTGCACGTCGCTGCTTGCCACGTGCAGCTAAACGTTTTGTTTAATAAATCGGGACTGACTTAACGGAATTTGATGAAACTTTCAGCATATGATTTTATTGAATTTTTTACATTTTATAAAAATGCTAATTTATTCACTTGGTTACTCTCCATGAGAAGTGAAGGGGTGTGGGGAGGGGAGGGGGGGGGGGTTAATTAGTAAAAAGAGCCGGTATCCAAAAAATAAAAAAATAGAAATTGCATAAAATTCACATTAATCTATATGCAATTTGAGGAGTCTAGCTCTAAAGGTGTAGGAGATATAATTTTATAACCTGTTTTCGATAAGGTTTAAAATCGATAACAAAACAACAAAAAGAGATATCGTTTTTTGGTAACAAACTTGACCTGCGCGTGCTATCCACGGACCCAACGAAAAAAAATTCAAGTCTCTAGCTTGTCTAGATGCTTCAATCGACGCGTTCAAACATACGGACGGACGGACAGACGGACGGACGGACAGACGGACAGACAGACAGACGGACAGGGCTAAATCGACTCAGCTCGTTGCCCTGATCAAGAATATATATACTTTGTGGGGTCTGACACGCCTCCTTCTGCCTGTTACATACATTTAACAAAACCATTGTACCCTGATTTCCCATTTTCAATGGGCTCAGGGTATAATAACTTATAAATTCAATGTCACAGCTTATTTGACCAATTAGTTATTTTTAACAGTTATTTCAAAATTATGGCTAGTTTTTTTATATTTAATATTTTTTATGACCCCCTTTTTGATCTAATACAGCCTTAAGTCTTACAGGCATTGAAGCTACAAATTATTTGGTTGTTTGTGGCCGGATTTTCCCCCATTCCTCAACTAATGCCGTTTTTAACTCGTTTTTGTTGGAAATATTCCGGGACCTGATACTGGTGTCTAAAATGGCCCACAAATTTTCATTTAAAATAAGATCCGGCGACTGTGCTGGCGATTATGCGGGCAGTTCCATACCACCCAAGGCTGAACGACACCCGATGTAAAGTCCTCTTTCAGGGCCAGAAAGTCAGCACTTTGGATAGGATTTTGCTTTAAGATGTTTAAGTACATATTCTTATCCATGGTGCTTTCAATAAAAGCCAGTTTTCCCACTCCAGAGGCAGATATACAGGCCAAAACCATCACAGACCCCACCATGCTTTACTGTGGGGTTCAGGTGCTTCTCTTGCAGTTCTGTATTCGCTTGTCGCCAGACGTAGGGCCTCTATCCAAACCGAATACGTTAAACTTGGACTCGTCATCGAAAATGACTTTCTCCCAGTAGTTGGTGTACTTTTTGACGAAATGGAGCTGGCTTTCCTTATTTTCTTTACCAATTAAAGGCTTCTTGCAAGCGATTCTACTATGTAAATCATGGTCTCGGAGTATGCGACGAATCGTTTTTGCACTACTCGACTACAGCTGCATCTGACAAGCCAGTTTTTAAGCGGATAGCTTGGGATTTTCCTTCATTTGGCGCACAATGTATCGTTCATCTGTGTCATTAAAAATTTTTTTTTGAGCCGTTCTAACCTTATTAACCACTGTGTTTTCAAAAATAAATCGGGTTATTATGTTTGTATAACCTAAGCCCATTGAAAATGGGAAATCAGGGTATAATGGTTTTGTTAAATGTATGTACCAGGCAGAAGGAGGCGTGTCAGACCCCACAAAGTATATATATTCTTGATCAGGGCGACGCATATGAATGTATGAGTATGTTTACATACAAAAACGGTGGTCTGTTTGAATTTATGCGCGTAAAGGGCGATATATGACAAATACAAAACTAAAGAAGCTGCTGATAATGCAAACACAATATAAACAGAATTTGGGCTGAAGAATATACTAGAATGAATGGCCTTGAATTCTTTTCTGCACATGCATAGCAAACGCGCTGGCACGTTTCAATGTATGTGTGAATTTAAATGTTGTTAACTCCGCGTCGCTGCTTGACATGTGCGTATGATAATTGACCAAACGTTTACTTTAATAAATCGGGACTGACTTAACGAAGTGTAATAAAACTTTAAACATAACAAGTAAGAACGTTGCCTTAGGACGAAACCTAAAGCGTGAAACTCGTTTCCCAGAGGGGTATCTGGTATTTTAAATTTAATAATTTATCTCAAATTTTGCATTTATGTAGATTCATGTGAATTTTATGCACGCCCCTAGTGGACGTATCTCTAGCTTCAATAGCGTAGAAAAATATTGCATTCATACGGACAGACGGACAGACGGACGGACAGCAAGACGGACATTTCACAAAACCAATATACTCTTTTTCCCTTTGGGAAACGAGTATAAAAATTCAAGTCTCCAGCTTGTCTAGATGCTTCAATCGACGCGTTCAAACATACGGACGGACGGACAGACAGACGGACAGGGCTAAATCGACTCAGCTCGTCGCCCTGATCAAGAATATATATACTTTGTGGGGTCTGACACGCCTCCTTCTGCCTGTTACATACATTTAACAAAACCATTATACCCTGATTTCCCATTTTCAATGGGCTCAGGGTATAACAAGTAAGAACGTTGCATGAGGACGAAACCTAATGCGTGATACTCGTTTCCCATAGAGGCAGCTGGTATATTCAATTTAATAATATATCTCAAATTTTGCATTTATGTAGATTCATGTGAATTTTCTGCAATTTAAATTTTTGTTACGTTTTGGATACCGGCTTTTTTAACTAATTAGCTACCCCCTCATATACTGCCAATTGAAGGTCTGTTGCAAATATAACCGCGTGAATGAGTTAGCATTTTTATAAAATGTAAAAAATTCAATAGAATCATATGCTAAAAGTTTCATCAAGTTCCGTTAAGTCAGTCGCAATCTATTAAACAAAACGTTTGGCCAATTATGACACGCACGCGTTAAGCAGCGACAGCAAAATATATTTACATTTACACATATGTACATACATTGAAACGTGCAAGCGCGTTTGCTTATGCATGGTCACAAATAAATTCAGCGCCATTCATTCTAGCATATTTTTCAACCAAAATTGTTATTGAGTTGTGTTTGCATTTTCAGCCGCTTCTTTAGTTTTGCATTTGTCAAATATCGCCCTTTATACGCATACATTCAACCGACCACGGTTTTGTATGTACACATATAAATATATACGTTCATATGCGCGCATTTCAGCATTTTCTATGAATCACAATTGCGATTGATTTATGTTTATATTGTGTTTGCATTAACAGCAGCTTCTATAGTTTTGTATTTGTCAAAAGTCGCCCTTGTAGTGAAGTAGTTTCGGATTTGCCAACAGGCAATGCAAAACTGATGTGGCGCAGCAGGTAGATGAAAAGCTTGTAAGCAAAAGGACCGCGTTCGAGACGCGGCGGCGACGGCATGAAAATAGTTGCGCAGCTGTTCGTGCCTACATACATGCATACCTGATGGGACCCATCGTCAATTTTTTTGTTCGAACTAAGTCGATTACACAAATATCGGTATTTGAAATTTACATTTTTTGTCAGGGTCACACACACAAAAAGAAAATAACATAACTGACCTAGGCTATGCGAAAAATGATAATTTTAGCAGATAAATTATTTGCAGAACTTCAACATTAAATCAAATTACATATATTTCTCAGAAATGCCGTTTGTCGTCTTAGAAATTCTTATTAAGCTTATTTATATAGGTGGCACAGGCATATGAATTTTGCAGCTGGGCGTTACAAATTTTGTTGCCAATTTGCCACGCCCCCAGTAGGCGTAGACATATCATATTTGGCAAGTTCCTAGAAGGAGTCGAGGGTAACGTAACTGTAAAGTTTGGATGCTTACACTCCAAAAATGTGAAAGTTACAGGGTATTTTTTCGATATACCACGCCCCCGAAGGGGCGTAAGATTTATTTTTAGGGAATCAATAGAGGAGGCCCCCAGTAACACCAACATCCAATTTGGAATCGTCTAGCTCTAAAACTGTAGGAGCTATAAGCTTTTTGCGATTTGCCACGCCCCCTGAAGGCGTAGGTATGTCCGCCATATCTTTTTGATCTTGGGTTGCTTATCCGAGTATATATATGAAATTTCAAGTCTCTAGCATCAATAGTGCTCAAAATATAGCTGATCTTGTAAAATCACTATATATTCAGATCCGATTTGCCATAATCTTTTTATGAATCTTTATAGAATCGTAGCGTTAAGTTACGTGCCAAATTTCAGAATTCTAGCTTTAAAACTGTAGAAGTTACAGTTTTCCCGATTTGCCACGCCCCCAATGGGCGTAGATATATCCGCCATATCTTTTTGAGCTTGGGTGGTCAACGCAAGTATACATTCCAAATTTTAACTCTCTTGCTCTTCAACTAATATGATTTCAATGATTTCTATTAACTATGGGCGCAACCATTTTCCGATTTGCCACGCCCGTAGTGGGCGTATCCGGAAAATCTTGACACTTTATAATTCGAGGCTATACACGAGTATATGTTCCAAATTTCAAGTCTCTAGCTTCAATAGCGTAGAAAAATATTGCATTCATACGGACAGACGGACAGACGGCCAGACGGACAGACGGACATTTCACAAAACCAATATACTCTTTTTCCCTTTGGGAAACGAGTATAAAAATCTAATAATAAATCATCACGACTACGACCAATGAAAAAAAACAAATTGTGCAAAAGCACATTAAATAGAAATAAATTCTTGAACTAACCGACTTGAATGTTTGAAAACCAAACTCTTTAAGCAATGAGCGGAGAAATTTATCAAATTAAGACGCACCGGCGTTCGCGCTCAAATACGCCCCTTCTGCGGTCCGCCTGTAACCAAGAGAATTGCGAGCACGCCGGCGAGGAGGGGCATGTGCACCACAAGAAGAAGAAGTCTGTGCGCGCCAAATGTGCAAACCATCGTGGGGGAGCATGTAGTCGAAGCCCAGACAATCACCACCACTAGCACTGCCACCACTAGAGGCGGTGCCAGCAAAGCCACGCGCTCAAACGCCCTAATCCTGCTGACCTCGGACTACTCGAGCGACGATGCTACGCCAGGGGCTAATCGCGAGGCCTCGACGGTGACCATGTTCACCAATACCAACAGGCACCTGGGCAATGCCCTCAGCACCCTAACCGCTGTCACATCGACGCCGCGTAGCCAGCTGGAGACGGCACAAAATATGTTGAATACCACACAGGAGTTGCAACAGCAGCAGCAGCGCAGCAATCGCGCTCGTTCCAATGGCAATGCCAGGGCTGATTTGAGGGATGATCACTTGGCCTACATCGAGTACAGAAACAAAACACCGAAGATGGATTACACTTACTTGGAGCTGACGCCGCATCGTCGCCAACTAGCACCTGGAATTGTGCCCATGCCGAATATGTCGCGTCGCAACCTGGAGAACCATGATGAGTGCGTCAACTATAATTATACTCAACTATACAACACACAGTTCGGCCTGCAGAAGCAGCAGAAGCAGGCCTGGTGGTTTTTGCGCATCATCACCACCATTGTGAGCAGCGTGAGCAGCGTGTGGGCGAGCATTTCGAACATTTCGAAGACGGAATCGAACGCCTATCAGAACTACTATACCAAGCAATAGCGTCAGCCCCAGCTTGGCGTCATTGCCTCCAGTCTGTTGAGTCCGATGCGCTATATCTACATGGGCATTGCCTCGGTGCTCAGCCTGGACTCGTTGCTGCTCCGTTCCAACAACGCGGAGAACAAGTCGAAGAAACGTTTCCTGATCTTTCTCCTCATTCTTTTGCCTCTAATGCTGCTACTAGCGGGTCTGTTCTATTATCTGCATCCCAATGAAAGTTTCCCACCCAAATCCCTAAATCTAGACACATTCACACTACCCGAAATACCGAAACTCGATGTTGACGGCCATTACAAGGCGCTGCGCTCGCAGGCCGTCGATCAGTCTAAGCGCGTGCGTGACTGGGCCTATGATTATTTGGTGTACGTAAAAACTATCGGCCAGAATGTGGTCAGCAAGGGGCGTCAGTGGTTTCTGCCGAGCCCCGAGAACGTCTATTACGAGTGTATTTAATTAATATTTTCTGCAATTCTGCTTTCGTTTTTGCCATAAGCTGCTGCTCAGCGCTGTGCTGGCGGAAGCTCGAAACATTTTCTTTAATTCGTTAATTTTCAGACTTAATCCTAAACCAAAATCAAGTACCAAAATCAAGTACAAATTCAAGCATTTCGCTTAGCATTTCCTTTAAAGAGAGACACAAACAATAACATATCTCATTCAGTCTCATGTTACTTTTTATACCCTGAGCCCATTGAAAATGGAAAATTAGGGTATAATGGTTTTGTGAAAATGTATGTAACAGGCAGAAGGAGGCGTGCCACACCCCATAAATTATATATATTCTTGATCAGCGCGACAAGACGAGTCGATATAGCCCTGTCCGTCTGTCCGTCCGTCCGTCCGTCCGTGTGAACGCTGAGATATTTTTAAGTACGTAAAGTAGAGACTTGAAATTTTACATGAATACTCGATAATACCATTCGCTGCACAAGTTTATAAAATTTTACCGATAACTCATTCCATTTCGATTTTATGAGCAATTATCGATAATTTTAATGTGTTTTCAAGGCGTGGTTTGTACATCGTTTGAGCTAGAGACTTCAAATTTGCTGTGTAGTTGCGTGTACTGAATACGGAGATAACGTTATCTTTGGATTTTGGATGCCACGCCCCATTCGCCCCCAATAGCCCCCTATTTGTAAAAAGCGCAAATCAAATACTAGAGACTTGTGCTTTGGCACATACACACATATGAATGTCATAAATAAGTTGTAAAAGTTTGATGCAGTTAGTCAATCGCTAAGAAAAGTTATTAAACAATTAAGTTTCCATAGTAATGCCCACATTGCAGCCGAAGCTCAATCTATGTGTCAACTGCGGAGTTGTCGCGCTTATGCGTGCCTGCATATGTATGTGTGTATGTATTGTTTGTATGTATGCATACAAAATCGTAGAATGATTTGATATTTGGCTCTTCACAGGGCTCATGGCTATCCCCTAGTCGAGCAGTCTCGACTAGAGCACTCTTACAATGGTTATAATGGTTTTGTTAAATGTATGTAACAGGCAGAAGGAGGCGTGTCAGACCCCACAAAGTATATTCTTGATCAGGGCGATGAGCTGAGTCGATTTAGCCCTGTCCGTCTGTCCGTCCGTCCGTCTGTCCGTATGTTTGAACGCGTCGATTGAAGCATCTAGACAAGCTAGAGACTTGAATTTTTATACTCGTTTCCCAAAGGGAAAAAGAGTATATTGGTTTTGTGAAATGTCCGTCTGTCCGTCTGTCCGTATGAATGCAATATTTTTCTACGCTATTGAAGCTAGAGACTTGAAATTTGGAACATATACTCGTGTATACCCTCGAATTATAAAGTGTCAAGATTTTCCGGCCACGCCCACTAGGGGCGTGGCAAATCGGAAAATGGTTGCGCCCATAGTTAAGAAATCATATTAGTTGAAGAGCTAGAGAGTTGAAATTTGGAATGTATACTTGCGTTGACCACCCAAGCTCAAAAAGATATGGCGGATATATCTACGCCCATTGGGGGCGTGGCAAATCGGGAAAACTGTAACTTCTACAGTTTTAAAGCTAGAATGCTGAAATTTGGCACGTAAATTAACGCTACGATTCTATAAAGATTCATAAAAAGATTTGGTGTCTACGCCCACTGGGGGCGTGGCAAATCGGATCTGAATATATAGTGATTTTACAAGATCAGCTATATTTTGAGCACTATTGATGCTAGAGACTTGAAATTTGATATATATACTCGGATAAGCAACCCAAGATCAAAAAGATATGGCGGACATACCTACGCCTTCAGGGGGCGTGGCAAATCGTAAAATGCTTATAGCTCCTACAGTTTTAGAGCTAGACGATTCAAAATTGGATGTTTGTGTTACTGGGGGCCTCCTCTATTGATTCCCCAAAAATAAATCTTACGCGCCTTTGGGGGCGTGGTATATCGAAAAAATACCCTGTAACTTTCACATTTTTGGAGTGTAAGCATCCAAACTTTGCAGTTACGTTAGACTCCTTCTAGGAACTTGCCAAATATGATATGTCTACGCCTACTGGGGGCGTGGCAAATTGGCAACAAAATTTGTAACGCCCAGCTGCAAAATTCATATGCCTGTGCCACCTATATAAATAAGCTTAATAAGAATTGCTAAGACGACAAACGGCATTTCTGAGAAATATATGTAATTCGATTTAATGTTGAAGTTCTGCAAATAATTTATCTGCTAAAATTATCATTTTTCGTATAGCCTAGGTCAGTTATGTTATTTTCTTTTTGTGTGTGTGACCCTGACAAAAATTGTAAATTTCAAATACCGATATTTGTGTAATCGACTTAGTCCGAACAAAATTATTTACACACAAAAAAATTGACGATAGGTCCCATCAGGTATGTATGCATGTAGGCACGAACAGCTGCGCAACTATTTTCATGCCGTCGCCGCCGCGTCTCGAACGCGGACCCTTTTGCTTACACGCTTTTCATCTACCTGCTGCGCCACATAAGTTTTGCATTGCCTGTTGGCAAATCCGAAACTACTTCACTACAAGGGCGACTTTTGACAAATACAAAACTATAGAAGCTGCTGTTAATGCAAACACAATATAAACATAAATCAATCGCAATTGTGATTCTTAGAAAAAGCTGAAATGCGCGCATATGAACGTATGTATTTATATATGTACATACAAAAACGGTGGTCGGTTGAATGTATGCGTTTAAAGGGCGATATTTGACAAATACAAAACTAAAGAAGCGGCTGAAAATGCAAGCACAACTCAATAACAATTTTGGTTGAAGAATATGCTAGAATGAATGGCGCTGAATTTATTTGTGACCATGCTTAAGCAAACGCGCATGCACGTTTCAATGTATGTACATATGTATGTGTAAATGTAAATATATTTTGCTGTCGCTGCTTAACGCGTGCGTGTCATAATTGGCCAAACGTTTTGTTTAATAGATTGCGACTGACTTAACGGAACTTGATAAAACTTTCAGCATATGATTCTATTAAATTTTTTACATTTTATAAAAATACTAATTCATTCACATAGTTATATTTGCAAAAATTGAAATTGCATAAAATTCACATGAATCTGCAAAATTTGAGATAAATTATTAAATTTAAAATACCAGATGCCCATGTGGGAAACGAGTATGACGCTGTAGGTCTCGCCCTAAAGCAACGTTCTTATTTGTTTTTGTTGGGTCCGTGGATAGCACGCGCAGGTCAAGTTTGCTACCAAAAAACGATTTATATTTTTGTTGTTTTGTTATCGATTTTAAACCTTATCGAAAACAGGTTATATCTTTTTACTAATCAACCCCCCTCTCCACGCTTCCCTTCACCACTCATGGAGAGTCAGTTGCAAATATAACCATGTGAATAAATTAGCATTTTTATAAAATATAAAAAAATTCAATAGAATCTGTTAGATAATCTGTGGAGAAAGTAATGATTCCGTACACATTGAATATGAAACCGAATACGTGCGTATACCGAAACGTTTATTCAGGGAATGAATTTTAAAGCGAACAGCAATAGGAGATGCGCGATCTTACATTTTAGTGATGTGCGATATATATCGATACATAAACTTAACAAATTGAACTTGCAAACTTCAACACTTCTTCTCAAGTTTAATTTAACTTACAATGTTTCTTAATTTAAGCCTAACATTTTTGCAAACTTATTATGCTTTTCTTTCTGTAAATTCTTTGTAAAAATGTCAGCAACATTATCGTTCGTAGAAACAAAACTAACTGATATTTCATTGTTAGCGATTACTTCTCTAATGTGATGATACTTAATGTCTATGTGTTTGGTGCGCTTGTGATGAACAGGGTTTAATGCGATTTGCTGCGCACTCAAATTGTCACCATTGATTCGGATTGGCGAGGATCGATCCACATATCCAATTTCTTCAAGTAGCCGCTTCAAATATACTGCTTCCTTGGCTGCTGTTGAGAGTGCAATATATTCTGCTTCTGTGCTGCTGAGAGCCACCAGTGATTGCTTCTTTGACTCCCAAGAAAAAGCCGAACCTGCAAGATAGAACGCGTACCCAGAGTACGATTTTCTGTCGACGTTATCATTAACCCAGTCTGCATCGACATATGCATGCAGGGGCATTTCAGTTTTAGAGTAATGGAGCCTAAGCTCCAATGTCTTCGCCAAGTACCGAAGAACGTGTTTTGCGCCTGACTCGTGCTCGGTGTGTGGATTCGTATTCCGTTGGGCCAACTTACTTACGGAATGTAATATGTCAGGGCGCGTCGATATAGCCAAGTACATCAGTGAACCAATCAGCGATTGATACTCCGTTACATCAACTTTGCCACATTGCTCATTAATGCAACTAATTGTAAATCCAGGGTCCAAGGGCGTAGAAACTGAACGACACACGCTCAACTTGTATTTTTCCAAAAGACAAGTGATATACTGTTTCTGACACACAGAAATAGCACCTTTCTCTCCCTTGCGACGAATTTCCATACCCAGGAAGTGATGCAATGGGCCATTGTCATGTATATTAAAGCATTCTTTAAGCTTTGCTTTAATAACATCCAGATCGCTTTTGTTGCGGCAAGCAATTATAAGATCGTCTACATAGACCGCAATCAGATTGTAGGTGCCCTTTGACATCTTCATATATAGACACGGCTCGTTCATTGCTGCCTTAAATCCCATTTTCTTTAGAGTCTTGTCCAAGGTACTGTTCCAAGCTCTACCCGATTGCTTTAACCCATATAGTGCCTTTTCTAACTTTAAAACTCTTTGAGGATATGCACTGCTCACAAAATGATCGGGTTGCCTCATATATATACTTTCTTGCAGCTCACTATTCAAATACGCATTCGAAACGTCCACTTGGTGTAAATATAACTCCTTCTCAACAGCTATTGCTAATAAAAGCCTTATGTTCTCATAACGTATTACTGGCGAGAATGTTTCATTATAATTAACGCCTAGCTGTTGACTACAACCTTTAGCAACAAGTCTAGATTTGAAACTACTAATCTTTCCTTGCTCATCTCGTTTGATTCTATAAACCCACATGGAGCTGATGACTTTGGTATCGGCTGGTGGATCTACTAATTTCCAAGTCTTATTTTTTACCAGTGCATCATATTCTTTTTTCATCGATTGCTCCCACTCAAACGAATGTTTGCCAGACAGAGCCTCCTTTATATTTTTGGGCGTTTCTACATCAGTGAATGCAATAATATTATTTAGCATGTTATACTGCTTGCGTGGTCTGCCAACATTACCTGTCCGAACTATTCTTGGCCTACCTGGACCTCGACGCAGGTTTCCTGTAATTTCCTCATTGGAATTGCCAAAATCTAAATTTTCCTCTGCATCGTCTTCATTTGAACTGCTCAGATCTGCACTTTCCTCTGCTTCAAAACTTTCAAATTCTTCGATTTCTTCATCCCTGTTTGTAGCATTTTCAGAACTAACTTCTTCTGAATCTACACTATTTACATCTAACGGAATATCTAAAATGAACGAATTATAGCTTTTGCTTGGCATTTCCGGGTTTGCTTGGATTTCATTTTCCACAAACTTTACGTCCCTACGCTCTACTATTTGTTTCGCTTCTCTGTCATACAGCCGATACGCCTTGGCTGTTGGCGAATATCCAACGAAAGTATACTCTTTACCTTTGGCACAAAACTTTTTGTGTTGCCGCTTATTGAGAGCATATGCTGGTGAGCCAAAAATACGAAAATGCTTCACCGTCGGCTTGCGACCAGTCCACAGTTCAAAAGGCGTTAGCGTGCACCATCATGCTGCGAGCCATTTCCACCAAATACCTGTTGGCTCTCTCTGCTACTCCGTTTTGTTGAGGTGTATACGGCACCGATAATTGTCTTTTAATTCCACACTCATTTAAATAATTATCAAACTGTTTATTTATGTATTCTTTGCCGTTGTCACTCCGGATGACTTTTATTTTTCTTTGTGTTTGACACTCTGCCATATTTTTAAATAGTTGGAACTTTTCAAACGCTTGATCTTTGGTATTCATAAAGTACACAAACACCCTTTTTGACTTGTCGTCTATAAACGTTATAAAGTACTTTGCACCCCCTACTGAGGCAACATTTATAGGACCACACACGTCTGTGTGAATCAAATCCAAAAGATCATCGGCATTGTTTTTACAGTTTTTCGGAAACGGTTTTGCACAAATTTTTGATTTATTGCACGTATTGCAATTAATCTCAGCGGGTATGTTTTTTACGTCAATCCCGTGCACTAGCTCATTTTCTGACAAATCTTTGAGACTACGATAGTTTAAATGACCATAACGATTATGCCACATAATAGCTTTTTCACTCATTGAAAACAGTTTGTTCTCGTTTAAATCGTTAAACAAAAATAAATTATCACTCATTGCTGCAGCTAGCAGCACCGTACGGTTTTTTGTTTTTACCGACGCAAAATTGTTACCGAAAAATACTTTATGTCCGAATTTCATTGCTTTGCTAACGGAATAAAAATTCATTCTTCATTTGTAGCGATGGCACGTACAAAACATCGCGTAACTCCAACTTGCCTTGTTGAGTTTTTATTATTACCGTACCCGTGCCCGGTGATTCGATATATTTATTTGCTGCCAACATTATTTTGTCTCTTTTTGGCACGAACGACACGAACACATCTCTATCGCAACACATGAGCGACGTTGCGCCACTGTCCAAGCACCAAGTGCGTTTTGACACTGTGTTTTCGTTCATTGCAGCAAAAACAGAATACGATATTCTTTGCTTTTCCAGATCACCACTCATTGTCTTTTCATTATCATTTCTCGCATTATTGCGCTTCACGTTTTCTTTGCAGTTACTTGCTTTGTGTCCACGTTTACCACACTTGTAACACTGTCCGTCAAATTTGTCCCGTTGTTTCGATCGCGTTTCATTTTTCTTGGCGCCAGCATAGAATGCTTGTTGACTGCTGTCCTCTTCGCACTTATCTTCAATTCGCTTTGCTTCTTCCAGAAGTTTTATTTTGAGCGTGTTGAATGTAGGAAGCGCGTCTCTTGTTTCGATCGCTATGACGAAATTCTCATACTCCGCGACTAAGCTTGAAAGCAGAATAATAACTCTTAGTTCTTCACTTAGTTCGATGCTCACTTCTGTCAGTTTATCCACAATTTCGACAAACGAATTGATATATTGCGTCATGCTCATTTCTGACGACAACTTTAAACTTAACAGTTTTTTGTACAACGATACTTTACGAAGCGGACCCGTAGACACATGAATTTCTCTTAATTTGTCCCACGCTTCTTTAGAACTTTTTGCGCTTTTTACATAGTTCAACTGCGATACTTGCACGTTCAATATTATAAGCGCCAGTGCCTTTTCATCACACAAATTCCACTTCACTGCGGCTTCTGCTGTACTAGCATTATTTTCACATTTACCGCTAACATGGTTCCACAACTCGTGATGTATGAGAACACTTCGCATTTGTAAACACCATACATCGTAATTACTTTCACTTAACTTTTCAATGTTATACAGACTCATCTTAAATTCTTTTCTGCGAGTCTGGGCCCATAACCAATGTTAGATAATCTGTGGAGAAAGTAATGATTCCGTACACATTGAATATGAAACCGAATACGTGCGTATACCGAAACGTTTATTCAGGGAATGAATTTTAAAGCGAACAGCAATAGGAGATGCGCGATCTTACATTTTAGTGATGTGCGATATATATCGATACATAAACTTAACAAATTGAACTTGCAAACTTCAACAGAATCATATGCTGAAAGTTTCATCAAATTCCGTTTTATTAAACAAAACGTTTAGCTGCACGTGGCAAGCAGCGACGCGCAGCAAAACACATTTACATATATTCTTACATACACACATTGAAACGAGCAAGCGCGTCTGCTTATGCATGTGCACAAATAAATACAATTGTAGCATATTCTTCAACCAAATTTTGTATATATATCGCCCTTTACATGCATACATTGAAACAGACCACCGTTTTTGTATGTACACATACTCATACGTTCATATGCGCGCATTTCAGCATATTCTAAGAATTACAATTGCGATTGATCTGCTTCTTTAACTTCTCTAGTTTTGTATTTGTCACATATCGCCTTGTAGTACTACTTTGCGTTTTGCCAAAAAGCAACGCAATACTGGTGTGGCGTAGTGGGTAGAAGCAAAGCGCATAAACGAAAGGTCCCGAGTTCAAAACTCAATAACAACAGCGAACCTTTTTTTTTTTTTTTAATTTATAAACATGTGGTGGTTGTGCTAGTTGAGATGATGCGCTTTAACGATACATATGTAGTAAATAGATGCAGGTTCGAGTCCAGGTGATGTTTCTTTTTCTTCTTCTTTTTTTGTTAATTTGTTTATTTATGTAATTATATATTAATTTTTGATTTACATGCATTCTAGTTGAATACAATTTCAAAATTATAATTTTTTTTAGGAAAATTTAATATTATATGCAAGCTATATAGCGTATTAAACAATGCAAATCGGACGGGGCTCAGGGGATCTCCTAGTCGGGCACCTCCGACTAGAGTTTTCTTACTTGTTTTCTATTTGTTTGTATAATGATCTATGACAAACTAAATACATATAAACATATGTATATCTAAATATATGTATTTGTGTTCGCTCTCAAACCCACCAAAACATCACACACACTCACACATACACAATCAGATCTCCCAACCCCCTAAATACCCAATTCCCCAACATCCCCACAATATGCCGCAATATGGAGAAGGATAGAGAGAGAGAGGGGCGAACAATAATTTTAACAAGAAAGGGTGCTCTAGTCGAGACTGCTCGACTGTTACATACATTTAACAAAACCATTATTCCCTGATTTCCCATTTTCAATGTTGGTTGGTTATATTTGCAGCTGACCTTCAATGGGGGTTTTGTGAAATTTAGAGGCAGTATATTTTGGATGTAACAAAAATAAAAACTTTACAGAATTCTCATGAATATATGTGCAAAATTTGGATGCTTCCAGCTCTAAACGTTGGAGTTTATGTGAGAGATAAAATCGCTAACACTACAACAAAAATGGCTATCGTTTTTATCCACAAACTTGACTTGCGCATGACCCAACAAACAAAATTTCAAGTCTCTAGCTAGTCTAGTAACTGAAATCGACGTTTTCAAATATACGGACAGGCGGACGGACAGACAGGGATAAATCGGATTGCCGCCCTGATTAAAAATATATATACTTTGTGGGGCGTGCCACACTTCTTTCTGCCTGTTACATACATTTAACAAAACCATTATACCCTGATTTCTCATTTTCAATGGGTTCAGTGTATAAAAATATATTTATTGTTCAAAGCTATTATTTCTATAACATTGTATTGTTTGTCTTTGTTTTGTATATAATTTTCAGTGAAAATCAAGATAAATTACCATTAAGATATTCATCGTTGGATAAGGACCGGTCACTTAAAATAGTATTGCAAAATGAGAAATTATACAAATATCAAGTAAGCAAATATTAATATTATATTGATTATATTAAAATTGCACTTGACGAATTTACTGAATAAAGGCAAAAGTAATCCTAAAGTAGAGTAGAGTGAATCGCCGGGATAAAGAGTGCGTGTTATGCATTTATAATAATAAGAGAAACAATACATAACCGAAATAAATCATTAAACCAGGAACCATTAGTTCAGTGACGTTATTTGATACTCCTTTTAAGGTATAGAATTATGTGTGTATGGCTATTAGGTAAGAACACTAACCATATATACATAGACTGGACAGCTTGGATAAAATATATATATGGAAGAGAAGATCCAGTTTAAGTAACCATTTGGATAACCATTATAGATTTAGAGGCTATAACTTTATATTTATTTAGATCGTTTTTTGTTACATTTCATTCATTGTAATTGTTGAAATATAAAGTGATATTTTCCTACGATCAACAAACTTATCGTTTTATGTGTTACTTCTCCAATTAATTCCTTTTCCACCTCATATCAGACATTATCTTAGACGGTTCAAATACTGTTGTAATACCTCTATTCAATAATCAAAGTATAACATTAGTCAACACTGTTTACTTCAAATATTATATATGGTCACACTTATATTCTCTCCTACCGTTTTGAATTTTTTTTCGAACTGTGCATGTGGTGTGTTGTTGGAGTATAAAATAATATTAGCAAGTAAGAGTGCTCTAGTCGAGACTGCTCGACTAGGAGATACCCTGAACCCTGTGAAGAGCCAAATATCAATTCATTTAACGCTTTTTTTTGCATACATACAAACAACACATACACACATACATATACATACACGCATTAGCGCGCGCTCTGCCAACTGCGCAGTTGACTCAGCGACTGCGCTTGGACTGCAATGTGGGCATTACTATGGGAACTTTATTGATTAATATCTTTTCTTAGCGATTAACTAACTTCATCAAACTTTCAAAAATTATTAATGGCATTCATATGTATGTCTTTGCCAAAGCACAAATCTCTAGTACTTGATTTGTGCTTTTTAAAAATAGGCGGCAACTGAGAACGAATGGGGCATCAAAAATTTAAAGATCACGTCTCTAGCTCAAACGATGTACAAACCACGCCTTAAAAACACTTTACAATTATTGATAAAGGTCCATAAAATCGAAATGGAATGAGTTATCGGAAAAAAATTATAAGCTTGTGCAGCGTATGGTATTAATGAGTATTAATGTAAAATTGCATGTCTCTACGTTGCGTACTTAAAAATATCTCACACGGACAGACGGACGGAAGGAAGAACGGACGGATGGACAGGGTTATATCGACTCGTCTTGTCGCGCTGATCAAGAATGTATATACTTTATATACTGTATGGGTTATGGCACGCCTCCTTCTGCCTGTTACATACATTTTCACAAAACCATTATATCCTGATTTTTCATTTTCAATAGGCTCAGGGTATAACAAGTAAGAATGTTGCTTTAGGGCGAAACCTAATGCGTGATACTCGTTTCCCACAGGGGCTTCTTGTATATTAAATTTAATAACATATCTCAAATTTTGCATAAATGTAGATTCATGTGAATTTTATTCAATTTAAATTTTTGCAAATATAACCATGTGAATAAATTAGCATTTTTATAAAATGTAAAAAATTCAATAGAATCAGTTTCATTAAGTTCAAGTTAAGTCAATCCCAATCTATTAAACAAAACGTTTGACCAATTATCTCACGCACGTGTAAAGCAGCGACAGCAAAATACATTTACATTTACACATACATTGAAACGTGCAAGCGCGTTTGCTATGAATGGGCAAAACTAAATTCAACTCCATTCATTCTAGCAAAATCTTCAATCAAAATTGTTATTGAGTTGTGTTTGCATTTTCAGCCGCTTCTATAGTTTTGTATTTGTCAAATATCGCCCTTTACACGCATACATGCAAACAGACCAACGTTTTTGTATGTACACATACACATACATACGTTCATATGCGTGCATTTCAGCAATTTCTAAGAACCACAATTGCGATTGATTTATGTTTATATTGCGTTTGCATTAACAGCAGCTTCTATAGTTTTGTATTTGTCAAAAGTCGCCCTTGTAGTGAACTAGAGTCGAATTTGCCAAAAGGCAATGCAAAACTGATGTGGCGCAGCAGGTAGATGCAAAGCGCGTAAGCAAAAGGGTACGAGTTCTAGACGCGACGCCGACGGCATGAAAATAGTTATTTTTTCTTTTTTTTTTTCCCTTAATAAATAGAAAGAGGCTTTGCTAGTTGAGATGGAGTGCTTTAACGATACATATGTAGTAGATGTAGATTCAAATCCAGCGGCAGTGAATTTTGTTTTTATATACCCTGAGCCCATTCAAAATGGGAAATCAGGGTATAATGGCTTTGTTAAATGTATGTAACAGGCGGAAGGCGTCTCAGACCCCACAAAGTATATATATTCTTGATCAGGGTGACGAGCTGAGTCGATTTAGCCCTGTCCGTCTGTCTGTCTGTCCGTCCGTCCGTGTGTCCTTCCATCCGTCCGTCCATCCGTCTCTCCGTCCGTCTGTCCGCATGTTTGAACGCGTCGATTGAAGCATCTAGACAAGGTTGAGACTTGAATTTTTATACCCTGTGCCCATTGAAAATGGGAAATCAGGGTATAATGGTTTTGTTAAATGTATGTAACAGGCAGAAGGAGGCGTGTCAGACCCCACAAAGTATATATATTCTTGATCAGGGCGACGAGCTGAGTCGATTTAGCCCTATCCGTCTGTCTGTCGGTCCGTCCATCCGTCTGTCCGTATGTTTGAACGCGTCGATTGAAGCATCTAGACAAGCTAGAGACTTGAATTTTTTTTGTTGGGTCCGTGGATAGCACGCGCAGGTCAAGTTTGTTACCAAAAAACGATATCTATTTTTGTTGTAATGTTATCGATTTTAAATCTTATCGAAAACAGGTTATAAAATTATATCTCCCACACCTTTAGAGCTAGACCCCTCAAATTTTGCATATAGATTCATGCGAATTTTATGCAATTTCTATTTTTTTTTTATTTTTTGGATACCGGATCTTTTTACTAATTACCCCCCCCTGCCTGCCATCAAACACCCATTGAGAGTCTGTTGCAAATATAGCCATGTAAATAAATTAGCATTTTTATAAAATTTAAAAATTCAATAGAATCAAATGCTGAAAGTTTCATCAAATTCCGTTAAGTCAGTCCCGATTTATTAAACAAAACGTTTGCCCAATAATCACACGCAGCGACGCGCAGCAAAAAACATATACACATACACATACATTGAAACGTGCAAGCGCCTCTGCTTTGCATGTGCACCAATACATTCAAGGCCATTAATTTTAGCATATTCTTCAACCAAATCTGTGTTTGACCAACCAATTTTGTGTTTGCCGCTTCTGTAGTTTTGTATTTGTCATACATATATCGCCCTTTACACGCATACATTCAAACAGACCATCGTTTTTGTATGTACACATACTCATACGTTTATATGCGCGCAGTTCAGCATATTCTAAGAATCACAATTGCGAATGATCTGTTTCATTAGTTTTGTATTTGTCACATATTACCCTTGTACTTTGGGTTTTGCCAACAAGCAGTGCAAATCTGGTGTGGCGTAGTGGATAGACGCAAAGCGCGTAAACGAAAGGTCCCGAGTTCGAATCTCAGTGACGATAGCGAAATTTTAAAATTTTTTTACTACAAATGTAGTAAATAGATGCAGGTTCGAGTCCAGGTGCGGTGATGTTAGTTTTTCTTCTTCTTTTTTTATACCCTGAGCACATTGAAAATGGGAAATTAGGGTATAATGGTTTTGTTAAATGTATGTAACAGGCAGAAGGAGGCGTGTCAGACCCCACAAAGTATATATATTCTTGATCAGGGCGACAAGACGAGTCGATATAGCCCTGTCCGTCTGTTTGTCTGTCCGTCTGACCGTCTGTCCGTCCATCCGTCTGTCCGTATGTTTGAACGCGTCGATTGAAGCATCTAGACAAGCTAGAGACTTGAATTTTTTTTGTTGGGTCCGTGGATAGCACGCGCAGGTCAAGTTTGTTACCAAAAAACGATATCTACTTTTGTTGTAATGTTATCGATTTTAAACCTTATCGAAAACAGGTTATAAAATTATATCGCCCACACCTTTAGAGCTAGACCCCTCAAATTTTGCATATAGATTCATGTGAATTTTATACAATTTCTATTTTTATACCCTGAGCCCATTGAAAATGGGAAATCAGGGTATAATGGTTTTGTTAAATGTATGTAACAGGCAGAAGGAGGCGTGCCAGACCCCACAAAGTATATATATTCTTGATCAGGCCGACGAGCTGAGTCGATTTAGCCCTGTCCGTCTGTCTGTCTGTCCGTCCGTCCGTCCGTCCGTATGTTTGAACGCGTCGATTGAAGCATCTAGACAAGCTAGAGACTTGAAATTTTTTTGTTGGGTCCGTGGATAGCACGCGCAGGTCAAGTTTGTTACCAAAAAACGATATCTATTTTTGTTGTAATGTTATCGATTTTAATGCTTATCGAAATTAGGTTTTAAATCATAGTTTGTGTATCGTTTGAGCTAGAAACTCAAATTTGCTGGGTAATTGCGTTGAATGAATACGGAGATTACGTAATCATTAGATTTTTTATGCCACGCCCCATTCGCCCCCAATAGTCCCCTATTTGTAAAAAGCGCAAATCAAATACTAGAGACTTGTGCTTTGGCAAATACACACATATAAATGCCATTATTAAGTTGTGAAAGTTGTATGCAGTTAGTCCATCGCTAAGGAAAGTTATTAAGCAATTAAGTCGCTGCGTCAACTGCGCAGTTGGCAGAGCGCGCGGCTATGCGTGCGTACATATGTATGTATGCGTGTGTATATGTTGTTTTTATGCATGCTTAAAAAGAGCGTAGAATGATATGATATTTGGCTCATCACAGGGCTCAGGGTATCTCCTAGTCGAGCAGTCTCGACTAGAGCACTTTTACTTGTTTTTTGTTAATTTGTTTATTTATTTAATTATTAATTTGTTTTTTATTTACATACATTCTAGTTGAATAAAATTTCAAAATTATAATTTAATTTTGCAAAATTTAATGTTATATGCAAGCTATATAGCGTATTAAACAATGCAAATCGGACGGGGCTCAGGGGATCTCCTAGTCGGGCACCTCCGACTAGAGTTTTCTTACTTGTTTAATTTTGTAGTAATTGTACATGAATAAAAGCATTAGAAATGAATTTCAATATATTCAATTTATTAATTTTTTGAAAAACATAACAAAATATATTCAAAAGAGAAAAAAAATAGGTATATTCATCTGAAATAAGTAAAACAAAATAGAAAATCTGTTTTTTTTTGTACTCATCTACACTCATAAAATATATTCAAAATTTTAATTTTTCTAACCTAGATTTAAAATTCACTTCGGTTTATTTAAATTTTGTATTTACCTTTTTACGGTGTCGAAAGCTACGCACTTTAAATAAAACACTATGACCAAATAGCTTAATATTTTTGTGTGAAGTTTTTTTTAATAAATTTGTAATGCAAAACTATGTTTGCTACTAAATTTGGATGCTAGTTGTGCAAACACATTTGACTTACTGTTAACAAAACCTATTTTTCGAGGTCGAACGTGACATCGAAATGTACGGTGAAACAAACGGATTAATTTACCGTATAGTCAATAACATCGTACCTTTTATATTTTTCTTTTACTCTTTAAGCATAAACGAAGATTTGAAATAGTATATTTCATTGCATAGCGTCTCTCTTTAAGAACAGTAATATAAACAAAATGTGCAACAGAAATGCTCAAAACAGAACTTTGGTACTTGTTCGGCTTTGTGTGTCAATATTTCGAGATGTGTTATGAATAAATGTAAAATTAGTTTATATTAGGTAAATTTAATCGATTAGTTATAAAAAAATGTTATCTGAACATGCATTCATTGACTTTGAATTTTTTGGCTGTGGTTGACCTTTCTGGAGAAATGCCCATATATATATATACCCAGCCTCAGAAGAATAAAGATCAGTACAGTACAGACTAAACAATATCACAGTCCGTGTACTCATTCATGAGTATTCGACTAAACCCCAACATAGTCAGTGTATTCATTTAACATTTATTTCTTAATATCTTTATCTTTATATCGCCATATCTTTTTGAACTTGGGTGGTCTAGTTTGGATGATTACACTCCAAAAATGTGAAAGTAACTGGGTATTTTTTCGATATACATCGCCCCCAAAGGGGTGTAAGATTTATTTTTGGGTTATTAATAGAGGAGGCCCCAGTTCCATAAGCATCAAATTTTGAAGCGTCTAGCTCGAAAACTGTAGGAGCTATAAGCTTTTTATGATTTGCCATGCCCCCTGAAGGCGTAGGTATGTCCGCCAAATCTTTTTGATCTTGGGTTGCTTATCTGAGTATATATATTAAATTTCAAGTCTCTAGCATCAATAGTGCTCAAAATATAACTGATCTTGTAAAATCACTATATATTCAGATCCTCTTTGCCACGCCTCCAGTGGGCATAGACATCAAATCTTTTTATGAATCTTTATAGAATTGTAGCGTTAAGATACGTGATAAATTTCAGCATTCTAGCTTTAAAACTGTAGAAGTTACAGTTTTCTCGATTTGCCACGCCCCCAATGGGTGTAGATATATCCACCATATCTTTTTGAGCTTGGGTGGTCAACGCAAGTATACATTCCAAATTTCAGCTCTCTAGCCCTTCAACTAATATGATATCTTGACTATGGGCTCAAGCAATTTCCGATTTGCCTCGCCCCTAGTGGGCGTATCCGGATAATCTTGACACTTTATAATTCGAGGGTATACACGATTATATGTTCCAAAATTCAAGTCTCTAGCTTCAATAGCGTAGAAAAATAGACGGACAGGCGGCCAGACGGACAGGCGGACGGACAGCAAGACGGACATTTCACAAAACCAATATACTCTTTTTCTCTTTGAGTATAAAAAGGATCAAACTACTCTGGACACCTGGAAATGTTAAAATAAAAGGAAATGAGCTGGCAGACACAGCAGCTAAAATGGCCACACATTTTTACCATTGCTCCTACACAACATCAACAACGATAAAGATATCAATAAATTGATAAACGCTACAAGCAAAGAAACAATCAAAACAATCTGGAACGAGTACTCACACTTCTACAAAACGATCAACCCTGCAAGAGAACCTACACATTTTCCAACTAAAACACGTTATAAAATTCACAAGATTCAGACTAGCACACACAAAACTAACTCATGAATATATTTTCAACAAAGCATTTGCTCCTATATGCTCATTTTGCAATAGCGACACCTTGACAACAAAACACCTACAACTTCAATGCCAACACGTAATGAATATATGCCAATCCCTTAATTCTCCCACACTCAATATCCTTATCTTAAAACCCAATAGAGCAAATATAGAAAATTTTATAAAAATAATCAACAAACTAATCAAAGATTATAATATATATAATAGAAATAAGGTATATAATGTAAATAAAATAATTAATGTAAATAATGCCTGAAGGCCTTTGTCGCTCATGCTTAAAACAAATTGTTGTTTAGAATTAATGTTTGGTAAAAATAAAAAAAAATAAATAAATAAATATTCGAGGGGGTAAAAATTGATTTGAACCAATCACAGTTAGACGCTTTTAACAAATTAAAAGAGTTGTTAGCTTCCGAGGATGAGCTGTTAGCATATCCCGATTTTAATAAACCAACAACAGACGCGTCAGTCCAAGGGCTCGGTGCTGTGCTATCTCAGGGCGGACCCCTTTTACAATGATCTCACGCATATTCCGAGACAACGAGATTAACTTTGCCACAAACGAGCGAGACCTATTGTGTGGGCACTAAAAAATCTTATAAATTACTGGTAGGGTGTTAAAAATCTTAAAATCTACACAGACCACCAGCCACTAACATTCGCGGTTTCAAATAAAAACCTGAATGCCAAAATAATGCGCTGGAAGGCTTTTATAGATGAGCATAACAGAAACATCATTTATAAGCCAGGCAAAGAAAACCTTTGACAGACGCTCTGTCTCGCCAGAATATCAACGCTCTGGAGGACACGGCGGATTCCGATGCCTCTACGATCCACAGCGAAGAGTCTCTAACTTACACAATTGAGACAACAGATAAACCGGTAAACTGCTTCCGAAACCAGATTATACTGGAGGAAAGAACTGTCCCACAGCAAAAGACATATATCTCGTTTAAAACGAAGACCCGACATGTCGGATCGTTCTAGCCGATCGCAACTGAGTGCACCTCCTTCGCGTTTTATCAAGCGCAGTTCCTCTGCATCTCCCATTCCGTCCGGGAAACAGCAGACTTCCAGCACACTCAAGCGTAGTCCGGTGGTAACTCGATCCGCTCCAAAGTCCACCATTCCGTTGACTAAAATGTCGCTGTCCGAGTTCATTTCTGCTGCGGACAGGCTCATTAAATTTGAAGCCCGCATCGACCATTCCGGAGAGACTGGTTCGACCCCTGCAGATCAGCTCCAGGCCTTAGAGATCCGACGGGATCGAGTCAAGGTCCTGTGGGAGAAGGCCGAGCTGCAATACGAAGCGTGTTCCAAAGCGCTTAGTCAGGGGGCAGGCAGTGGAGAAGTTGAGGCCATGGAAGCCAAATTCGACCACTGCTATACAGTCTATGAGCGGAGTGCCGCCCAATTGAGCAGGCAAATTGCCGCCGTGTCCGCACCGAGTGCACCGCCCGCTTCTGTGTCCGCTATTGTTTCTTCGAGCGGCTGTCGCCTTCCTCCCATCGACACAGAAGTGTTCCACGGCGATTACTTGCGCTGGCCAACGTTTCGCGACCTCTTCACAGCCATATACATTAACAATCCCCGGCTGACTGCGGTGGAAAAACTCTTCCACCTTAATTCCAAAACCGCAGGCGATGCAAATGCTATAGTCGCAGAGTGTCCTCTCACTAACGACGGCTTTGCATCGGCTTGGGGTGCCTTGTGCGACCGGTTCGAGAACAAGCGGCTGCTAGTCAACAGCCAGCTTAAAATCCTTCTCAGCCTAACCAAGGTCTCCAAGGAATCAGGCGCGGCTCTCAGAGAGTTGCATGGCACCATGAGCAGATGTGTCACTGCGATCGAGCATGCTCAAATCTCTACGGAGAACTGGGACTGTATCCTTGTGTTCCTGTGCACTTCCAAATTGCCAGAACACACTCGATCTCTCTGGGAGCATTCTCTGACAAATAAGTCAGAAGTTCCAGCTTGGCATGACGTTAGTCGTTTCCTTAGCGAGCGTGCGCGAGCACTTGAGGCTATAGAAACTGACAGGTCCAGTCCTGCCGCGCCAACACCTGCCCCGAGGTACGCGAACCCTGCCCCTTCCAAACGGGTGAACTCCTTTGAAGCCCACGTCACCACTGAGAGCAAAAAATGCGATCTGTGTTCAAAGGAGAACCACCCAGTCCGACTTTGCCCTCGCTTCCTCCAAATGTCTGTTCAACAGCGAGAGGCCTACATAAAGCAGAAGAAGCTGTGTCTGAACTGCTTCGCACGCGGTCATCTGCTGCACGGATGCACCAGTGCGCACAGCTGCCAGAGATGCAGCGGTCGGCATAACACCCTGCTCCATAAAGAGCATGAATCCGAGAATGGCGCTGCATCCGCAGCTGCCGTACCCCTTCATTCGCCCAGAGATGTCTCACATGTCCAGACGTATTTCTCTGCTAACACACAAGATGTCCTTCTTGGTACGGCAATGATCCATGTATGCCATCTCGGGGCTACCTATCCTGCCCGGGCGCTGATTGATTCGGGATCTGAGGCGACTTTTATTTCTGAGCGTCTGTTCCGCCTCATCAAACTGCCCTCCCGACCTGTTCAGACACGAGTGTCAGGGTTAAGCCAAGCTGTGACAGCCCGATCGCAAAAGCTTTGCGATTTCCATATCGGGACTCCACTGAAGCCGAGACTGCGTATTGAAGCATCTGCTCTCGTCCTTCCAAGTCTTGCTGGCAACCTCCCTTCGTCTCCAATTCCGCACAACTTGTTGAAGAAACTTCCTAATATTCAGCTAGCTGACCCCGAGTTCTACAAGAGTGCGAAAATTGATGTTGGCGCGGATATCCTTCCGTCTATTATTCAGGGAGGTTTCCACCCTAATATCTGTGGATCCATTCTTGGCTTAGAGACTGTTTTCGGTTGGGTACTCACCGGCCCTCTTTCGCAAACATCACCGAAAATGGTCTCGTCCTTCACAGCTCAAGTTTCCGTTCCGAAAAAACCAAAATTTGAGCTTCCGACAATCTCGTCTAGGTTACATGACTCATCTGTCGTAACTCTCCCAGTACGAGATCCCGACAGCATCACTGCCAAAGTGAAGGTCGGCTGCAATGCACTCTGTCCAGCATTGAATGATAAGGGGCTGGATGATATTCGTCATCCAGGTCCCGACCTCGGTGTTCCCTGTGATGTCCAACTAACTTCCATGTTCGATAAGCCAACCATTCATTGCCCCACACGTGTCTCTCCTTTCCAGGATGATGTCATCCCCTCAAGCCAGCCAGCCATCCGGCGAAGACTCATTCCGGTGCCGCGTGTGCAGAGGTATCCACGCTCTGCGCAAATGCCGCCGTTTTCTGGGGCTTCCCGCGGAAAAGCGGTTGCGCGCGGCTCTAGCCAACCGCTACTGCGCGAACTGCTTGGCACACCAGCATTCTGGGCAATCTTGCCGCAGCAACAAAGGCTGCAAGACGTGTGGCCACAACCACCACACGCTCCTGCACCTCCCGGGATTGCGCCGGAAGCGACGAGGCCCTACAACTCCAGATTCTACACAGGCGGCCACTCCTCCGCTGACAACGCTGATGCAGCACAAGATGGTCAGCATTCTTCCCACGGCGGTCATCGTGCTTCAAACGGCGACCAAGGACTTCGAAGTAAAGGCGCTGATTGTCCCGTGCAGTCCCACCAGTCGGATCAACGCTTCATTGGCAAAGACATTGGGTCTTTCCGTCACAAGCGTTGGTCCAGGGCAAGTCTGCACGAGTCTCATTCAGTCGAAGACCTCGCGCTTCGAGTTCGACGCGTTGTTCCAACTGGACCCCCAGCTAAACGTTCGGACCCCAATCCGGGCCATCGAGCGGGAAGCTGGGCCTCCAGGGATCACGCTCGCCGACAGCACCTGGTCGCGTCCCGGATCGGTGTCAATTGTGCTGGGGGCTGACGTGTATCCTCACGTTATCCTTCCGGGGATCGTTCCCAGCACAGACGGCCTTCCAATGGCCCAAAACACCGTGTTCGGGTGGGTCCTCTCGGGCGCCTGCTCATAGACCCAGCCCAGGTCTTGCAATCCTTGCAAGGGGAGGGAGTATGTTTATGTTAGATTCCATTAAACAGAACTGCTCCTCCCTCCACATCCCCATGCTATGCTATTAACAGCTCTGTTAATAGCGTAAGCTCCAACTCCAGCTCTCCTGCTGGTTCTCTGGAGTTTTTCTGTTACTTTCCTCCTCTCTTCCTTTTTTTTACACTTCTATTCTGATCTTCTTCCTTTCACCGTGTACGCACACTGACTGTGCAATTTCAAGTTAAAATAAAAAGCGAAAGTAAATTCAAACAACCCACAAGAAAAGTGTTTCTACTTATTTGCGACGCCCCCCTACAAACAACTACTATCCAACAATAGCACAACACACATCCTCCAAACCCATTTTCATCACAGACAAAGCCAACTGGGAACAACAACACAAATAGCACCCGACACACCTCCAAAATCAATTTGGAGTAACATCAGACGCTTCTGTGGCCTACACCCCCAAAAACACATTCATTGCATCCTAAACCCAGTAACAAATCAAAATACCACCAACAAAGCAGAAATAGCAGAACTTTTCTGCAAAAACTTCTCAGACAGCTACAGAAATAGAAAATGAAATAACACTAGTCGAATTTACATCAGCTCTAAACACACTAAAAGGAAACAAACCCGGACTAGACAGAGTAAACTACGCCATGATAAAAAATCTAGACAGGAAAACAAAATGTCGAATAATCAACCTCCAAAACTCCATACTAAACAATTACATCCCCCAAGCCTATAAGAATAGTATAATAATCCCAATCTCGAAACCCAACACAGACAAAACCGTACTAAACTCCTACCGACCAATATCTCTGAACTCGTGCCTATCAAAAGTCCTAGATAAAATAATAGCAAAGCTACTGTGGTGGTTTGTCTCTAACGACAAATTAATCCATATCAGTCAAACAGGTTTCAAGAAGGGGAAATCTGCTATAGACAGTCTACTGTTGATAGACCATCTACTAGCAAGATCCATCTCCAGAAGAAACCATACTTTCAGAATATCCCTAGACTTTGAAAAAGCTTTCGACGGAATTGGACTACAATCAATACTTGACCAACTCACTGAATGGAAAACGGGACCCAAAATATTAAACTACATAAAAAACTTCATGACGAATAGAAAAATTACAGTACGAATAAACATCAACATCGCCCGCTTCCACCCCATCCACAACGGCTCACCACTCACCACCACCCCAACCCCCAGAGCTCACCACTCTCAGTGATCCTTTTTGTAATAGCGTACAACAAACTCGCTGAAAAACTCACCCTACACCCAAATATCAGCCTAAGCGCCTACGCAGACGACTTTAACATAATACTTAAACTAAACAAGTAAGAAAACTCTAGTCGGAGGTGCCCGACTAGGAGATCCCCTGAGCCCCGTCCGATTTGCATTGTTTAATACGCTATATAGCTTGCATATAACATTAAATTTTCCAAAATTATATTATAATTTTGAAATTTTATTCAACTAGAATGTATGTAAATCAAATAATAAATAAATAATTAAATAAATAAACAAATCACCAAAAAAAAGAACAAGAAAACAAACATCACCGCACCTGGACTCGAACCTGCATCTATTTACTACATATGTAACGATAGAGTGCATCATCTCCACTAGCACAACCACCTCATGTTTATAAACTAAAAATAACAAGTAAGAAAACTCTAGTCGGAGGTGCCCGACTAGGAGATCCCCTGAGCCCCGTCCGATTTGCATTGTTTAATACGCTATATAGCTTGGAAATAACATTAAATTTTGCAAAATTAAATTATAATTTTGAAATTTTATTCAACTACAATATATGTAAATAAAAAATAAATTAATAATTAAATAAATGAACAAATTAACAAAAAAACAAGAAAGAGGACTCTAGTCGAGACTGCTCGACTAGGGGATACCCTGAGCCATGTGAAGAGCCAAATATCAAATCATTCTACGCTTTTGTTATGCATACATACAAACAACACATACACACACATATGCACGCAGGCATAAGCGCGCGCTCTGCCAACTGCGCAGTTGACGCAGCGACTGCGCTTGGGCTGCAATGTGGACATTACTATGGGAACTTAATTGTTTAATAACTTTTCTTAGCGATGGACCAAGTGCATCAAACTTTCACAACTTATTTATGACATTCATATGTGTGCATGTGCCAAAGCACAAGTCTCTAGTATTTGATTTGCGCTTTTTACAAATAGGGGGCTATTGTGGGCGAATGGGGCGTGGCATAAAAAATCTAATGATTACGTAATCTCCGTATTCATTCAGTGCAATTACACAGCAAATTTGAAGTCTCTAGCTCAAACGATACACAAACTTCGCCTTAAAAACTTATTTTCGATAAGCATTAAAATCGATAACATTACAACAAAAATAGTTATCGTTCATACGAAATAAACTTGACCTGCGCGTGCTATCCACGGACCCAACAAAAAAAATTCAAGTCTCTAGCTTGTCTAGATGCTTCAATCGACGCGTTCAAACATACGGACAGACGGACAGACGGACAGACGGACGGACGGACAGACGGACGGACGGACAGACAGACAGACGGACAGGGCTAAATCGACTCAGCTCGTCGCCCTGATCAAGAATATATATACTTTGTGGGGTCTGACACGCCTCCTTCTGCCTGTTACATACATTTAACAAAACCATTATACCCTGATTTCCCATTTTCAATGGGCTCAGGGTATAAAAAGAAAAGAAAAACAAACATCCCCGCACCTGGACTCGAACCTGCATCTATTTACTACATATGTAATGTTAGGGCGCATCATCTCAACTAGCACAACTACATCATGTTTATAAATTGTATAAAAAATTAAAAAAGTTACGCTGTAGTCACTGAGTTTCGAACTCAGGACCTTTCGTTTACGAGCTTTGCGTCTATCCACTACGCCACGCCAGTATTGGCAAAACGCAAAGTAGTACTACAAGCGATATGTGACAAATACAAAACTACAGAAGCGGCTGAAAATGAAAACACAATTAAACACAGATTTGGTTGAAGAATATGCTAGAATGAATGGCCTTGAATGTATTTGTGCACATGCATAGTAGACGCGCTTGCACGTTTTAATGTATGTGTATTTGTAAATGTTTTTTGCTGCGCGTCGCTGACTGCCACGTCCGTGTGATTATTGGCCAAACGTTTTGTTTAATAAATCGGGACTGACTTAACGGATTTTGATGAAACAGACTCAATAGGTGTTTGCTGGCAGGGGGGGGGGGGTTAATTAGTAAAAAGAGCTGGTATCCAAAAAATAAAAAAATAGAAATTGCATAAAATTCACATGAATCTATATGCAAAATTTGAGAGGTCTAGCTCTAAAGGTGTGGGAGATATAATTTTATAGCCTGTTTTCGATAAGGTTTAAAATCGATAACAAAACAACAAAAGTAGATATTGTTTTTTGGTAACAAACTTGACCTGCGCGTGCTATCCACGGACCCAACAAAAAAAAATTCAAGTCTCTAGCTTGTCTAGATGCTTCAATCGACGCGTTCAAACATACGGACAGACGGACGGACGGACAGACGGACAGACAGACAGACGGACAGGGCTAAATCGACCCAGCTCCTCGCCCCGATCAAGAATATATATACTTTGTGGGGTCTGACACGCCTCCTTCTGCCTGTTACATACATTTAACAAAATCATTATACCCTGATTTCCCATTTTCAATGGGCTCAGGGTATAAAAATAGGAAAAACATTTATACAAACCTAAGCCCAATCCTCAGAACCATACTTAACTGGGCCGAATACTCAGGCGCCAAGTTATCCACCAACGTCTGCAGAAAGCACAACTGTAAATGCTTAGTATCAACAGGAAGCATACATACCCAGAATGTCGCATCACTAAAAATACTAGGCCTTCACTTTAACAACAAATATATATGGAACAAACACACGGAACAACTCACGCACTCCCTTCATCAAACAATTAATATAATAAAATGTCTCGACAGTCCTAAATTCAACTGTAACACATCCACACTTATAAATGTCACAAAAGCAATACTCAACTCCAAGGCAGAGTACGGCCTTCCCATCTATGGACACTGTCCGAAAACTACTTTGCGACTTATAAAATCAAAAATTAACACAGAGCTCAGAATCGCCCTTGGGGCATTCAAAACCACACCCTCCCAAAACATTCTATTCGAAGCCAGAGTCCCCCCTCGTTAAAACCCTGATCACAGCAAAAAATTCCCCACTACACAAAATACTAAAAACATACCGACCTCCTAATAATAAAACATAGCAAAAACCACAAAAGCCCGCAAAACTATTTACCCTGACTGCATGGAATTTAAGCCTAATTATCACAGACACGACACTAAGAAGCTTTAATACAAAAAATACATGCCCACAAACATACAGAGCCGAATTCATTCAAATTAAGACCATAGACAACCTTAAATACACATACATCTATACAGATGGTTCTCAAAACAGCACTACCACTACCTTTGCGATCACAAGTGAAGCCGATACCATCAAATCATACCTCCTACCCCACTACTCCTCCGTATTTTCTGCAGAACTCATCGCAATAGTAGTAGCTCTAGAAACCCTAAAAAACAAAAGAGGTAATTTCTGCATATGCACCGACTCACTCTCTTCAATAGACGCAATTAACAACTCAAACAACAATGAACATTATCCTTCATACGCTCGTAATATTATGAATAAAACCTTCCCCAAATTCAAACTACTCTGGGTTCCCGGGCATGTGGGAATAGTAGGGAACGAACTAGCAGATACCTCTGCCAAAAATGCAGCGAATCAGCCTCTAATAACAAAGGAAACCCTCAACGTAAAAGACATACAAAAATACTTAAAAACCATGTACCTCACAAAACTACAATCCAACATAACTAAAACATCAACCTGGTACCAAACAAACAACCCACACAAATGTAACAACTACGATATTTTTAAAAGAAACTCATTAACCCTCTCGAGAAGAGATCAAATAATAATAACCAGACTGAAACTCGGACACTCCAAAATAACACACATACACTACATAGATCATTCTCCCGGTATATGCCCCCTCTGCAATGACACCATAACACTCGAACACATCCTCATCAACTGCAATAGACTAAAACCTCAAAGAGAAGCAATATTCAAAAACACCAACCCCTTCCAATGCTTAGCAAATCCCACTCCTTCAAACACATCAAACATCCTGAAATACTTAAAATTAACAAATCTATATCACCACATCTAAAAATCGGTCTCATCACCTCATGTTCATTACTCATCTTCACCACTGTAAATACATCACACAATACTACTAGGAATCAAATACACCTGTAAATACAACTCTAGAGCTGAAGGCCTCTGCCGCCATAGCCATAGTACTAAGCTAGCCTTTAATTCTATTATTAATAAGTTAGCTCTTAAATAAATAAATAAACAATTGTTTTCGTATCTACGTAACATAATTATTTTCAGAATCTCATTTAAATTTCTTTCTTCATATATTTCATCAAGTAAAGTGCCTTGAGTCATTTCTTTAGCTGCATTTACTAATAAACTTTCCACATTACTTAAATCTATAAAATTATCGTTTTGATGGTAAACTTTTCATTCATCTACTTTATACTTAAAATTTTGTAGTTCTACCACAAGTTCGATTACTGTGTCTACTTTTAACTCATAAATTTTACTGTAAATTTGATGGGGTTCTGTGTCAGGTCGGTACCTCAGCTTTATGTTTGACTTGATTAGCTCCCAGTTGTCTGGTTCCGGCACATTGATGACCACATCCTTCGCCTGTCCTTGGATTGTCTTGTTGAAGATTGTCCTAGTGGCATATCTCTTTGGAGAAGGTACTCCACGCTACTGTTCCCGTGAACGTTGCCAAGAAATTTATATTTTGAAACAATCGGTCCTTCTAAGCCGCATTGGTGTTGTCTTGAAGCATAACGTACGCTTGATGTAGCTCTTCTAGTTGCCGCTCCTGGCTTATCAACTGCTCCAATAATTGCTAAGCTGACATTTGTGCGTTAGCTTGTGCCATCCTGCTTTTGTCGTAATAAGCTGATCTCTTTTGTTTTCTGGTTGCCAGCGTTGAGGTGTAGTTTTTAAAAAAAACTTATTTGTAGTTTGACCTCTTTTTTTTCGATTTATAAATTAGTCAACTTAGTATACCCTGAGCCCATTGAAAATAGGAAATCAGCCCATTGAAAACAGGAAATCAGGGTATAATGGTTTTGTTAAATGTGTGTAACGGGCACAAGGAGGCGTGGCAGAACCCACAAAGTATGAATATTCTCGATCAGGGCGACGAGCTGAGTGGATTTAGCCCTGTCCGTATGTTTGAACGCGTCGATCTGAAAACGTAGTTGACCTACAGACTTGAATTTTTATACTCGTTTCCCAACGGCTAGAAGAGTATATTGGTTTTGTGAAATGTCCGTCTTGCTGTCCCTCCGTCTGTTCGTGTGAATGCAATATTTTTCTACGCTATTGAAGCTAGAGAAATTTGGAACATATACTCGTGTATACCCTCGAATTATAAAGTGTCAAGATTTTCCGGATACGCCCACTAGGGGCGTGGCAAATCGGAAAATGGTTGCGCCCATAGTCAACAAATCATATTAGTTGAAAGGCTAGAGAGTTGAAATTTGGAATGTATATTTGCGTTGACCACCCAAGTTCAAAAAGATATGGCGGATATATCTACGCCCATTGGGGGCGTGGCAAATCGGGAAAACTGTATCTTCTACAGTTTTAAAGCTAGAATGCTGAAATTTGGCACGTATCTTAACGCTACGATTCTATGATTCATAAAAAGATTTAATGTCCACGCCCACTGGGGGCGTGGCAAATCGGATCTGAATATGGAGTGATTTTACAAATTCAGCTATATTTTGAGCACTATTATTGTTATTATTATTATTATTAAAAAGACATTGACAAAACTGGAGTCAACTTAAAGGTAAACAATAGAAATATTAATATATATATAAAGCCTAAAATAACATAAATTATCAATAATACCACCAACTCGGTGGGGGTACTTTATTTGCCAGTACGGCCATCTATGCCCCAATTCACAGCCATTTTAGTCAGTGATATTATAGAAGCTATACAAGATAGAGAGTATTTGAAACTTACAAATTAAATTAATTATAGTCTTAGATATAAGTACAAATTTAAGATTATAAGATGACTTGCAAACAATGATTTTATTAAGGGAAGAGAGAGTTCAGAGGAGAACACATGATAATATTTATTATAATTACTACATAACACGTGAAACGCGCTATGCAAAGAATAATCCGATGTGCATAAAGGTAAATACAACGGACGAAAGTGTCTGCTTGTTCTGGAGGGAACAGAAAAATTAAGCTGAACTAACAGACATGGCGAATCAATTTTACCAATAATCAAATTATGTAGGAAAACAATTCCCAGAATTGTTCTACGATTGATTAATGAATGAAGATTAATAAGAAGAAGCCTACTCTGGTAAGATGGTAAACGGAGATTACGATCCCAGTTTAAATCACGCAACGCAACGCAACCGATTCGATACGATCCTGATACAGTTTATGCTGTGGAGACCAAATAATCGAACAATATTCTAAAATAGGTCGAACCAGCGAAGTATATAATAGTTTTGTGATAAAGGGATCTTTAAACTCCTTTGACCAGCGTTTAATAAAACTTTAGCTTCATTTACGATAGTAGAGACATGAAGATTGAATGAAAATTTTGTGTCAAAAATAACACCCAGATCTTTGACAGTCAAAATTCGTTGCAAGGAAATGTTGTTAATAGTGTAATTAACAATATGTGGGACGGTACGACTGAAGGTCATTGTCATACACTTAGAGCAATTTAAATGCAACTGATTAGTCACACACCAACGCTGAAAGGAATTAAGATCATCTTGTAGGAGAAGATGTCAAGTAAGTTGGAGTATGAAAGGCAGAGCTTTACATCATCTGCATACATAAAAATTTTGGAGTGAACAATACAGCTAGGAGGATCATTGATAAAGAGGGTAAAAAGCAGCGGTCCTAAATGACTGCCCTGAGGTACGGATGATGAAACAAAGATGTAGGCAACAATACCCTTTGAGCTCTGCCTTTCAAATAGGATGAAATCCAAGACACAAGTTTAGAGTGAAATCCTAAATGATCAAGTTTGCAAATTAAGATATTATGATCAACTGAATCAAATGCTTTGCTGAAATCAGTATAAATATAATCAGTTTGCATTTTATTTAAAAAGCTATCGTTAATTAGAGAAGAAAATTCTAATAAATTAGTTGAGGCTGATCGATTTAGGAAAAAATCATGTTGAGATGGCGAAATAATCGATTTACAAAAGTGTTTTAAGTTTATTTTGGGATAAGAGACACTTTAGCTATGCCTCTATAATTTGAAATGTCAGACCTTCCACCTTTTTTATGTAATGGAATAATAAATGATTCTTTCCAAATAGATGGAAAAACAGAAGTCTCCAGGGACAAATTGAATAGTTTTAATAAAGGTAACTGTAACGAAGCACTGCATTCCTTTATAACACAACTTGGAATATTATCAGCACCAGGAGAAAAAGATGATTTCAATGTCCAAATGGCTGAAATCAGAGAAACAAGGGAAACACTTGGAACATTGATAATATTCGTTGCAGGACTTCCAAATGAGTACGACGGGGCGTGGGAGTCATCGGAAGAATAAGTGCTTCGGATCACGAACGAATTTCCTTTTACAAAAAAAAAGATTAAAATTTGACTTGGCTATTGAGTATTTAGACCAGTCAACGATTGAACCAGACTTTTTAAAATTCTTAAAACATTTGGTTTTAATGTTTCTAAAACTAGAAAGTGTCTGAGTAAACCAGGGGCGCTTATTAGAAGCAGGCCTAGAGTGGTACAAAGGGACACAGACATCAAGGATAGGATAGGAGTTGACGACCAAGTAGTGTTAGATATTAAATATATAAATAAGTCATTATCATTTACATGCTCAAAAATTTCTTTAATACAAGTTATATGTTGTGTATAGACTTGTACATCAGAAGAGGGAGGAACATATGAGCAAGTGACATATATGCAAAGAGATGGGAGAGTTATTTTAACCCCAATAATCTCAGCATCATGAGGTGCTTTGAAACTTAATGATTCGGAGAGGATATCGGCCTTTACAGCTATAAGACACCCCCTCCTCTGCGAATCAATCGATCACATCTATAAATAGTGAAGATATTTGAGAGAATCTCACTATTATAAATTTTAGGACTTAGCCACGTTTCAGTGAACACAATGACATCATATTGAAAATATGATAAAATATGATACAATATTAGCTGAACATTGTACCGAAATAGGGTTCAATAATACTGGAGGTAATTGATTTCGATTCTATGGCTTAAATTCATGTATGACTATATGCGGTGGCCAAAACTTGGATTTACATATAGTTGTGAAGTGTTCAACTGGCACACTGATTTTAAACGAAGCAATTTCACGAGGTGTTGCGAAATTAAACTGCGAGATAAAAACTTTAGCTGCAGACTTACTAGCAATAAACGCTGATATTGCTTCGCACGTCGTGTCAGATGAAAGCATGGATAAGAAAACCTGCTTTCGAGGAGACACAACTGATAAAGTGGGCACTATGGGTTCACAGGTCGTTAACAGATTGTTATTCACTGTTTGAACAACAAGCGGGGACGCTCTTACTTTTATAGTAGGACTTTGAGTTAGGCTCGACAATTTCATTACAAGTACCAGTAGCCACAGGTGGTGTAGACAAGTCAACAAAAGATGGATTGGAAATTGAGTCTGGATTAGGTGAGCTAAAGAATTTGGAGACAACATTGGTACAGAAGGTGGTACCAATAATGTTGTAGTTTCACTAGAAAGCTGTTTTGAAATATTGCACAGTTTTAAAAATTGAACTTTCACCGAACTATACATCTTGGAAAAAATGAATTTGTTTTTCCAAGCAACTCGGGCAAGACCAACGTAAACCACCGCAACCTATTTTGGTAGTGTAGTGTAGATTTTGTCATAGTCACGCCCAGTGAGGCCAACACATTTAGTGTGCATCAAGTTCTCACACAACCAGCAATTAACAAATTGTGCTTGTGCAGAATCAACAACCTGCCTAAAAGAACATTACTTCTTACAGCAAGTCATTTTGGCAATTGGGGTTAGCGAAAGAATGCAGAAATAAAAGAGATAAAAACGCGTTGAGAGCACTAAAAACAAACAACAACAAAAAGAGCGACAATACTAATAAGAATCGCGAACAAATAAGAATACCGTGCACAAAACAAACTAATGAGAGCAAATCCAGACACAAGTGTGATTGCAAGCAAAATGTAACATACAACAACAAGTGAGAGCAGATGAAACAGAAAGCCGGCAAACAGCGACGCAAAACAAAAACGATAATAGAAACCACCTATGTATATAAATAAGCTTAATAAGAATTGCTAAGATGACAAACGGCATTTCTGAGAAATATTAAGAAATATATGTAATTCGATTTAATGTTGAAGTTCTGCAAAAAATTTCAATTTCAATTTCAATATATGCTTTATTTCCAAATTATTATTAAAGCTAGCTTAATTTTATACCCTGAGCCCATTGAAAATGGGAAATCAGGGTATAATGGTTTTGTTAAATGTATGTAACAGGCAGAAGGAGGCGTGTCAGACCCCACAAAGTATATATATTCTTGATCAGGGCGACGAGCTGAGTCAATTTAGCCCTGTCCGTCTGTCTGTCTGTCCGTCCGTCCGTCCTTCCGTCCATCCGTATGTTTGAACGCGTCGATTGAAGCATCTAGACAAGCTAGAGACTTGAATTTTTTGGTTGGGTCCGTGGATAGCACGCGCAGGTCAAGTTTGTTACCAAAAAACGATATCTCTTTTTGTTGTTTGGTTATCGATTTTAAACCTTATCGAAAATAGGTTATAAAATTATATCTCCCACACCTTTAGACCTAGACCCCTCAAATTTTGCATATAGATTCATGTGAATTTTATGCAATTTCTATTTTTTTATTTTTTTATTTACCGGCTCTTTTTACAAATTACCCCCCCCTCCCCCCCCTTCGACCCTATCGATCCATTGAGAGTGTTGGATAGAAAACCTTTTTCTACCCAAAATGGACGGAAGTTATATTTAAATTGAAAGATAAAAAACCGCGCCTGTGTGCTTTCACAACAATGGTTTATTTGTGACTAACTTAGATATGGTACCTATGACATAGATATGGTACACGTACTTATCGATACATATCGCATTGCTAAAGATGACATTTTCAACACCCTTCCTCAATGCGATCATGGTTACAAATTCAAATTAACATAATTCATTTTAAACTTAACATTTCAGTAAATTTAACATGCTTGTTCTTACAAAGATTCTTAGTCATGATATCTGCAATCATGTCTGTTGTACAAGCATACTTTTGACCTTCGTCTACTGGCCAACTCCTGTGCGCTCAGTTAATGCCATACCGATGGGAGCAACCTTTTGCCACCAATCGTGCCTTGAATCGTTCAACATGTTCATCTTTGTCACGTTGCAGACTGTATACCCATTTGCATTCTACAGCCCGCTGTCCTTCCGGCAAGTCTGCTAACTGCCATGTCTGGTTCGCCATTAGTGCGTCATATTCCCGTTTCATCGCATCACACCAATCTGATGCATGAACACTCCTCAACGCTTCCTCATAGGATGATGGCACCTTCACGTTGGTAGCAACCAGAGCCCCAAGAACGTTGTGCTGCTTTCGAGGCCGGCCTGGCTTGCCAGTTCGAATCAGCCTTGGTCTGCCTGGACCAATGTGGGGAACTGTGTCATGCTCAACTTTCACAGTTGCGTCCTCGCTTCCTTTGTTCTTGCTATCTCCGTTGCTGCTGCGTCCCTTGCTGCTGCGCCTCTCGCTACTGCGTCTCTCGCTGCTGCCTCCAACGCTGCTGTCCCGATCGCTGCTGCCAGAGCCATCACTCTCGTTACCAGGCTGCATGGTAACTTTAGATGTTGGCAGCTCATCTCCGTCCTCATTGAAAAGAACATCTCGCCTCTCAATCACCTGACGAGATACTGGGTCGTACAAACGATAGCCTTTGCTTGCTACCGAATACCCAATCATGCGGTATTCTTTGCCTTTGCTTGCAGTTTGCTCTTCCTTGGACCCTTGTCCAAAGCTACTGCAATTGAACCAAAAACTTTTAGATGGCCAACAAAAGGTTTCTTACCAGTCCACGCTTCCATAGGCGTCATACTGCCTAAAGCACTGGTTGGCGATCGATTCCGTACATATACGGCTGCGTTGACTGCTTCAGCCCACAAAGATTCGCCCAATCCTGATTGAAGCAACATACACCTTGACATCTCCACCAGAGAGCGGTTTGCCCTCTCAGCCACACCATTTTGCTGAGGAGTGTATGCTACTGTCAGCTGCCTCTTGATCCCTTGACTCTTCAGGTATTCGTCAAACGGCTTATTGACGAATTCACCTCCATTGTCGCTCCGGATACATTTGAGACACTTTCCTGTTTGCCGTTCAACTAACGTTTTGAACTCGACGAACTTCTTGAAGACTTCATCCTTCCTCCGAAGGAAATATACGAAGATCCGCCTTGACTTGTCGTCAATAAAGGTTAAGAAATACCTCGATCCAGCCAAAGACTGTGTGCTAAAAGGCCCGCACAGATCAGCATTAACCAACTCCAATATGCCTCGCGCTCTATTGGCAGTTGCGTCAGGAAATGGCTGCACATGAATTTTGCTTAGCATGCAAATTTTACAATTCATGTTCTCCTTGAAAACCATGTTTTCAATACCACGCACCATTCCTTTCTTGATCAGGTCTTTCAAGCTGTTGACATTCAAATGGCCATACCGTTTATGCCACAGCACACCATCTGCCTTAGCTGCAGCATAGCAGCTATTTTGTTTTCCTTGAAACATATACAAGTCTTCCACCTTGTTTGCTTTTACCATGCAAAAACCTTTTTGCATTACTTTTGCATACTCTTGCCCAAAAGTTACAAAGCAATTATGTTTCACAGCGCTGCTCGCTGAGAAAAAGTTTCCGCTCATTTTCGGCACATAGAGAACATCTTTTAACAGCAACGTGCATAATTCTGTCTCCAGCTCTACTTCTCCTTTTCCTTCTGCTTTCAGGAAACCAGAGTCAGCCAGACTAATCATTTCTGTGTGTCTAACAAACTTTGTGAATAACTTTTTATCACAACACATATGGCTTGTTGCGAAGCTATCCAAACACCACATACTCTTTTTCAAATGATCTGCGCTCAACGCATTTAATAAACTGCACTGCTTTTTCCCTCTTCTATTCGCCTTTTTCTCATTAGCGCTCTCTTTCTTACACTCAGCCTTCATATGCCCGCGCTCGCCACACTTGAAACATATCATATTTTTGTTTCCCTGCTTTTTCGCTCTCTGCGCGGCTGGCTTGTGTGTTGCACAAAATGCTTTTACGCATTCGTTCTTTTCTTCTGCGTTTTCCCTCCGCTGGCTCTCTTCCCTCACTTTGATGCACAGAGCGTTGAAGGGCGGCAGACTGTCGCGCGTCTCTATGGCGACAACGAAATTTTCGTAACTTTCTGGAAGACTCGACAGCAAAATAATTGTGCGCAATTCGTCGCATAGCTCAATTCCTACTGTCCCGAGGCTATCCAGAATTCCAACGAATTCATTTATATAACTCGAAATGCTTTGCCCTTGCTCCATGCGCTGGAAAAGCAATTTCTTGTAGAGCTGAACCTTACGTGTTGGTCCACTCGGCTTATGGACATCTCTTAGCTGATTCCATGCCTCGGACGACGTCTTACAATCCTTCAAATAGCCCAATTGTGAAGGTTTCACACTTAATGTGATCACTGACAGCGCCTTCTCATCTTTGGCCTGCCAATTCACGTTCTCAGGAGTATCCGTTGGTAGCAATCCACCTGATGCTACACTCCACAGCTCCTGGTGCATCAACACACTCCGCATTTGAACACGCCAGGTTTCATAATTGCCTTCGTCCAAATTTTCTATTTGATAAATTCCGGTTGTTCGCAGGGGGGCGTCGCAAATAAGTATAAAACAGTTTTCCTTTGGGTTTTATTGAATTCACTTTCGCTTTTTATTTTAATATGAAGTTGCACAGTCAGTGTGCGTACACGGTGGAAAAAAAGATAGAGAGAAGTGAAAGGAAAAAGAAGAGAGGAGGAAAGTAACACAGAAAAACTCCAGAGAACCAGCAGGAGAGCTGGAGTTGGAGCTTACGCTATTAACAGAGCTGTTAATAGCATAGCATGGGGATGTGGAGGGAGGAGCAGTTCTGTTTAATGGAATCTGACATAAACATACTCCCCCCCTTGCAAGGATTGCAAGACCTGGGCTGGGTCTATGAGCAGGCGCCCGAGAGGACCCACCCGAACACGGTGTTTTGGGCCATTGGAAGGCCGCCTGTGCTGGGAACGATCCCCGGAAGGATAACGTGAGGATACACGTCAGCCCCCAGCACAATTGACACCGATCCGGGACGCGACCAGGTGCTGTCGGCGAGCGTGATCCCTGGAGGCCCAGCTTCCCGCTCGATGGCCCGGATTGGCGTCCGAACGTTTAGCTGGGGGTCCAGTTGGAACAACGCGTCGAACTCGAAGCGCGAGGTCTTCGACTGAATGAGACTCGTGCAGACTTGCCCTGGACCAACGCTGGTGACGGAAAGACCCAATGTCATTGCCAATGAAGCGTTGATCCGACTGGTGGGACTGCACGGGTCAATCAGCGCCTTTACTTCGAAGTCCTTGGTCGCCGTTTGGAGCACGATGACCGCCGTGGGAAGAATGCTGACCATCTTGTGCTGCATCAGCGTGGTCAACGGAGGAGTGGCCGCCTGTGTAGAATCTGGAGCTTTAGGGCCTCGTCGCTTCCGGCGCGCTCCCGGGAGGTGCAGGAGCGTGTGGTGGTTGTGGCCACACGTCTTGCAGCCTTTGTTGCTGCGGCAAGATTGCCCAGAATGCTGGTGTGCCAAGCAGTTCGCGCAGTAGCGGTTGGCTAGAACCACGCGCAACCGATTTTCCGCGGGAAGCCCCAGAAAACGGCGGCATTTGCGCAGAGCGTGGATACCTCTGCACACGCGGCACCGGAATGAATCAACGCCGGATGGCTGGCTGGTTTGAGGGGATGACATCACAAACTGGAAAGAAGATAAACGTGTGGGGCAATGAATGGCTGGCTTGTCAAACATGAAATGGGGCGATTAGTTGGACAACACAGGGAGGTTTTCTTGGGTCGGGAGGATGACCAACTTGTGGATGGGTCGTCGGATGACACCTCGGGAGGTGAGCACGTCGGCCACTCGGACTCTCCCGTCTTCTCCCTGGTGCGTGGCGTGGACTCGAGCCAGCCGCCATTCGTTCGTTGCGGTGTTCTCGTCCTTGACCACGACCATGTCACCGACCTTCACGTCGGCCTGCGGGAATTGCCACTTGTTGCGTTTGTGCAGCTCCTTTAGGTACTCTTCTTTCCAACGAGAACAGAATTGCTGGTTAAGAGCCTTCAGTCGCTGCCAGCGATTTAGGATGGACATCGCATTTGCCGTCAGTTCGGGCTCAGCTATGGACAAGAGAGGCCCACCGACTAGAAAGTGGCCCGGAGTCAGAGCGAGAAGGTCGGTCACATCCTCGGACATGGGAGCGATTGGCCTGGAGTTAAGGCATGCTTCGATTTTAGCGAGGAGGGTGGAGAGCTCTTCGAAGGTGTATTTTGCCATGGATGTGGATTTGTAGAAGAGGGCTTTAAAACTTTTAACGCCGGCTTCCCACAAGCCACCCATGTGTGGAGCACTTGGTGGATTGAAGTGCCAGGATAAACCTAGATGGCTATGCATGTCAAGAACCTTTGATCTGACGGTCTCCAAGAATTCTCGGGACAGAGTCTTGGCTGCTCCGACAAACGTTTTTCCGTTGTCAGAATACAGCTTATGAGGACATCCACGCCGAGCGACCAGCCGTGAGAATGCTGCAAGGAATTTCTCCGTGGTCAAGTCGGATGTGGCTTCCAGGTGGACCGCCTTTGTACTGAAGCATACGAAGACGCAGACGTATCCCTTCGTGATAAGGCACGCGCGTCCCGTATAGTTTTTCACGTCGAAAGGGCCGGCAAAATCCACACCTGTGATGGTGAATGGCCTTGAGAAGGTCACTCGATCCTTCGGCAAGTCGCCCATCAATTGGGTTTGAAGACGCTTGCGGTAAATAGCACATGTCTTACATGCGTGGATTACGGACTTGACCAGTACTTTCAGCTTGGGAATCCAAAATCTAGAGCGGATGAGTCTCACCATCAACTGGTTTCCGCCGTGCAAGGAGATGCGATGAATGAAGCGGACCAGTAATTGGGGAAAGGCGCCCGAGTAGGGGAGGAGGATGGGATGGCGTTCGTCATAGCCTAAGGATTCTGAAGCTTGAACGCGCCCGCATGCTCTCAGGATTCCCTTAATATCTAGGAACGGATTGAGGCTGCACACAGGGCTCGAGGCAGGGAGTTTCTGGTTTTTACGTAAGCAGTCGATTTCGCTCTCATACTCATTCTGTTGACACAGCTTGATGAAACGGTGCTGAACGTTGTTCAGCTCATCAGCGCTGAGATCGTGTGATGGAGGAGGGGCGGACTTCCTGCACCGGTTAATAAAACGGAGAATCCAACCGGTGACACGAAGAGCCCTGTTGAGTTCCGAGAACCTGCTTACAAAATCGGACCGGGGAGGTCGCTTGGCTAAGAGACATTTAGCCGCTCGTTGCTCCAGAGTGGTCTCACGAATGGTAAGGGGTGCGGTGGGCCACTGTTCTTGCGGGAGTCGGAGCCAATCTGGACCGTGAAACCATAAGGCACTCGAGCGTAGTTCTCGTGGCGACACTCCTAGGCTAGCTAAGTCTGCCGGATTATACTCGGATCGGACGTGAAAGCAGTTACCGGGATCGGTGATCTCAGTAATTTTACTGATGCGGTTGGCGACAAAGGTTGTCCACCTGCATGGCGGCTTATTCAGCCAGGCCAGAACAATGGTGGAGTCAGTCCAGTAAAAGGACTGGAAATTGACAGCAGGGAATGCTGGTAACATAGCCGAACAGAGCTCGGCTAGAAGTGCTGCTCCGCACAGCTCTAAGCGGGGTATGGATATGGATTTAACTGGAGCGACCTTTGTCTTGGACGTGAGCAGGTTCACGAATATCTGACTGCCCTGCTCGACGCGCAGATAGATGGCCGCTCCGTAGGCTCGTTCGGATGCATCACAGAAACCGTGATACTGAACTTTCACCTGAGGCTGAAAATGCACCCATCGGGGTACACGTACGTCCCGTAGAGCAGGATAGCTCAGTAGGAAGTCTTGCCATTTATTATGGAGGTCGGTAGGCAGAGGCTGGTCCCAGTCCAACTCCAGCAGCCAAATCTCTTGCATGAAGATCTTGGCGCGGATCACGAACGGAGCCAGCCACCCGGCAGGATCAAATAGCTTCGAGATCTGGGACAGCACAATTCGCTTTGTATACGAAGCCTGGAGTGGGATGTCGGACGGCATGAAGAAGAACTCATCGGACTGAGCTTGCCATCGGATACCCAAGGTCTTCGCTGTGCTGGTTTCTTCGATCTCTAAGAAGTCTTCGCGCAGCCGATGCTGCTTGGGAATGGCCTTCAGACAATCCTGGGAGTTAGAAGTCCATTTCCTTAATGGAAAACCTGCACTGTTCAGCGCTGGTATCAGCTCTGCGATGGTTGCGATTGCCGCCTCTTTGGAATGCGTCCCGGTCAATATGTCGCCAACGTACATGTCCTCGGCTATGACCTTACTGGCGAGAGGATAGCGAGGCTTCACGTCCAGGGCGAGCTGCTGTAAGACTCTGAGAGCCAGAAACGGAGCACAGTTCACCCCAAACGTGACAGTGTTCAGCTCGAAGTCACCTATGTCGCCGTTTGAGGTGCGGAACAGGATGCGTTGGAACGGAGTGTGTTGGGAATCAACACGAATTGGCCTGTACATTTTCTCAATGTCGGCATTAACGACGTATCGATAGAAACGCCATCGCAGGATTTGCATCGTGAGGTCAGATTGGAGAATAGGACCCGGGTGAAGGATATCATTCAGGCTTTTCCCATTTGAGGAGGGGCAGGATGCGTTGAATACGACTCTCACTTTTGTCGTAGTGCTATCGGGCTTCAGAACAGCATGATGCGGCAAATAGAAAGTGTTAGCAGGATTGCTTTGAGTGGGGACTGGCTTCATATGACCCAAGTTAAGATATTCTTGGAGTATGGAGTCATATTCAGCCTTGAGCGGTGGATTTTTTGCTAACCTACTCTCGTTCTTGAGGAATTGACCGAGAGCGATAGACCTCGAATGGCCCAAATCGACGTGGTCGGGATCTTTAAAAGGGAGCGTTACTACATATGTGCCAGATTTCTCTCTCCTGGTTGTTTGTACGAAGTTGTCCTCGCAAACAGGGTCTGGTTCTCTGACTTTCTTCGGAATACCCTCCACCTCCCAAAACTTGGAGAGAAGCTGGTCAAGCTTCACCTCCTCTGAATAGGAAACTCGAGTCGTGAAGCATGAGACAGTCTTCCCCGCGTTTTGCGATACTGGGCCCGTAAGTATCCACCCGAAGATTGTCTCTTGCCACAAACGTTCGGACGGAAGCCCCCCTGAACGATAGACGGAAGGATATCCGCACCGATAAGCACATCGATCTGGGAGCTTTTGAAGAACGAAGGGTCTGCTAATTGGATGTCCGGAAGGCGGTTCAGCAAGTCTTGGGGAATTGGATATGAGGGAAGATTGCCAGCAAGACTGGGAAGGACGAGAGCAGAAGCTTCAATACGCAGTCTCGGCTTCAGTGGAGTCCCGATATGGAAATCGCAAAGCTTTTGCGATCGGGCTGTCACAGCTTGGCTTAAGCCTGACACTCGTGTCTGAACAGGTCGGAAGGGCAGTTTGATGAGGCGGAACAGACGCTCAGAAATAAAAGTCGCCTCAGATCCCGAATCAATCAGCGCCCGGGCAGGATAGGTAGCCCCGAGATGGCATACATGGATCATTGCCGTACCGAGGAGGATACCTTGTGTATTAGCCGAGAAATACGTCTGGACATGTGAGACATCTCTGGGCGAATGAAGGGGTACGGCAGCTGCGGATGCAGCGCCATTCTCGGATTCATGCTCTTTATGGAGCAGGGTGTTATGCCGACCGCTGCATCTCTGGCAGCTGTGCGCACTGGTGCATCCGTGCAGCAGATGACCGCGTGCGAAGTAGTTCAGACACAGCTTCTTCTGCTTTATGTAGGCCTCTCGCTGTTGAACAGACATTTGGAGGAAGCGAGGGCAAAGTCGGACTGGGTGGTTCTCCTTTGAACACAGATCGCATTTTTTGCTCTCAGTGGTGACGTGGGCTTCAAAGGAGTTCACCCGTTTGGAAGGGGCAGGGTTCGCGTACCTCGGGGCAGGTGTTGGCGCGGCAGGACTGGACCTGTCAGTTTCTATAGCCTCAAGTGCTCGCGCAAGCTCGCTAAGGAAACGACTAACGTCATGCCAAGCTGGAATTTCTGACTTATTTGTCAGAGAATGCTCCCAGAGAGATCGAGTGTGTTCTGGCAATTTGGAAGTGCACAGGAACACAAGGATACAGTCCCAGTTCTCCGTAGAGATTTGAGCATGCTCGATCGCAGTGACACATCTGCTCATGGTGCCATGCAACTCTCTGAGAGCCGCGCCTGATTCCTTGGAGACCTTGGTTAGGCTGAGAAGGATTTTAAGCTGGCTGTTGACTAGCAGCCGCTTGTTCTCGAACCGGTCGCACAAGGCACCCCAAGCCGATGCAAAGCCGTCGTTAGTGAGAGGACACTCTGCGACTATAGCATTTGCATCGCCTGCGGTTTTGGAATTAAGGTGGAAGAGTTTTTCCACCGCAGTCAGCCGGGGATTGTTAATGTATATGGCTGTGAAGAGGTCGCGAAACGTTGGCCAGCGCAAGTAATCGCCGTGGAACACTTCTGTGTCGATGGGAGGAAGGCGACAGCCGCTCGAAGAAACAATAGCGGACACAGAAGCGGGCGGTGCACTCGGTGCGGACACGGCGGCAATTTGCCTGCTCAATTGGGCGGCACTCCGCTCATAGACTGTATAGCAGTGGTCGAATTTGGCTTCCATGGCCTCAACTTCTCCACTGCCTGCCCCCTGACTAAGCGCTTTGGAACACGCTTCGTATTGCAGCTCGGCCTTCTCCCACAGGACCTTGACTCGATCCCGTCGGATCTCTAAGGCCTGGAGCTGATCTGCAGGGGTCGAACCAGTCTCTCCGGAATGGTCGATGCGGGCTTCAAATTTAATGAGCCTGTCCGCAGCAGAAATGAACTCGGACGGCGACATTTTAGTCAACGGAATGGTGGACTTTGGAGCGGATCGAGTTACCACCGGACTACGCTTGAGTGTGCTGGAAGTCTGCTGTTTCCCGGACGGAATGGGAGATGCAGAGGAACTGCGCTTGATAAAACGCGAAGGAGGTGCACTCAGTTGCGATCGGCTAGAACGATCCGACATGGAGACTAACTAGAAGTTAGCTGTCGGAAAGGTTTGCGTTAGGGACAGACGATTACTCGGAGAGTGAGTAAAGAAGTTGACGAAATGGCAGGATTTTTCAACCGAACAGGGCACAAATACAGATAAGCCGCGTTTTGGAAGCGAAGAGAAGCAATAAGATAAAATAAGTAAAAACAATAATACAGAATAAAAATAAATAAACTGAAAATGAAAATAACACAAATATATATGTATACAATTTAAAATATAAAATTTAAAAAAAGAAAATGATAGACGAAAAATATTGATGTAATATATATTTATATTTATTTATTTTTTTATTTAAAAAAGAAGTAATAAAAAAAAAACTGTTTATTATTTTCTATTATTTTTATTTGTTCTCAAAGTGTACCTGCTGGAGCAATGACGTCACAAAAAAAAAAAACGTTCCACCCCTGAACTCAGTATCGGATGGATTATCGATAGTTGTGTGACGTGCAAGCACGATCGCTAACGCTTGGAACCAAAACAAACGAGCTTACTGAATTTTCTGTGCTTAATTGTGTTATTGTGTTCTTATATGTTCGCAAAATATTTGTGGAAGTGTTGATATGTGCTGTGCACAAGCTTGACAACTGCTTGTGTATTAATTGTGTTGTTGTTGGCTGCGTATGTGCATACGTACGGGCAGCCGATAGCACAAACAGCTGACACAATTAGCACATAAATCAACACAACGCTCAAACGAACTTAACACTTTGAGGAAGCGAAGGAAGCTTGCAGAAAACGAATTTAAAAACTGAAGTTAAATATGTAAATAAAACACAGAGGATACTGTCGTTTTATTTATTAACTTTAGTTGTAGAATGGCATATGTACATATGTACATATGTTTGGATATACGTGTGTGTGTTTGTGTATAGGTCGCCCTGCGGAGTATATGTACGTGTAGAAACTGTAACGCCGGACCAGGAGTAGGAGTGATAATATAGGTGCTATAAATCACACACAAACATAAGGACTTATGGAGAAAGCTATATGTATGCCGATATGGTCAGAGTTACAGACAAACATAAAAACATAAACATTTGTATGTTCGTGCAAGTGACAAGTGCGCAACCGTAACAGCTGTGGCTCTGCAATTGCGTGAACAGCTGAGAGCAAGTTTGCCTATGCACGGAATATATTTATATATATATATGTGTATATATGTATGCGCATGCAAGCTGACCGGGAGTCGGTTAGTTGCGCTTTATTGTCGGACTGCGGTTCGGACTGATATATAGGAGTTATATATCAAGTACATATGTACATATATATTTGTGGAGAAATATATACATACGTATTTGACGGACGCGAGGTTAATGACCGAAGTATATACACACACACTAAGAAGTAATTGCTGATGCAAATAGAAATTTACCACGGCTGAATACGCTCCTATATCTATAAGAATATATAGATATAGAAACGTTTGCACTATGAGCATATATAGACTTAGAGTATGGCGGATTAGGTGCCACTATATATGTTCGCTCTGTGCACGGAAAATGGCGGAAAAAGAAAAGTTTTACTTATCTCGTTGCCTGTGAATCGCTGGGGAGATGTATATATCCGTTGGATATAGATCCGGCTCGAAGGACCAATGTTTGCAGGGGGGCGTCGCAAATAAGTAAAAAACACTTTTCCTTTGGGTTGTATTGAATTCACTTTCGCTTTTTATACCCTGAGCCCATTGAAAATGGGAAATCAGGGTATAATGGTTTTGTTAAATGTATGTAACAGGCAGAAGGAGGCGTGTCAGACCCCACAAAGTATATATATTCTTGATCAGGGCGACGAGCTGAGTCGATTTAGCCCTGTCCGTCTGTCTGTCCGTCCGTCTGTCCGTCTGTCCGTCCGTCCGTATGTTTGAACGCGTCGATCTCAGAACGTAGTTGACCTAGAGACTTGAATTTTTTTTTGTTGGGTCCGTGGATAGCACGCGCAGGTCAAGTTTGTTACCAAAAAACGATATCTATTTATGTTGTTTTGTTATCGATTTTAAACCTTATCGAAAACAGGTTATAAAATTCTATCTCCCACGCCTTTAGAGCTAGACCCCTCAAATTTTGCATATAGATTCACGTGAATTTTATGCAATTTCTATTTTTTTATTTTTTGCGTACCGGCTCTTTTTACTAATTACCCCCCCCCCCCCCCTCAGCCATCAACACCCATTGAGAGTCTGTTGCAAATATAACCATGTGAATAAATTAGCATTTTTATAAAATGTAAAAAATTCAATAGAATCATATGCCGAAAGTTTCATCAAAATCCGTTAAGTCAGTCCCGATTTATTAAACAAAACGTTTGGCCAATAATCACACGCACGTGGCAAGCAGCGACGCGCAGCAAAAAACATTTACACATACACATACATTGAAACGTGCAAGCGCGTCTGCTTATGCATGTGCACAGTCGCTTCTGTGCATTTTCAGCCGCTTCTATAGTTTTGTATTTGTCATATATCGCCCTTTACACGCATACATTGAAACAGACCACCGTTTTTGTATATACACATACACATGCGTTTATATGCGCGCATTTCACCATATTCTAAGAATTACAATTGCGATTGATCTGCTTCTTTAGTTTTGTATTTGTCACATATCGCCTTGTAGTACTACTTTGCGTTTTGCCAACAAGCAACGCAATACTGGTGTGGCGTAGTGGATAGACACAAAGCGCGTAAACGAAAGGTCGCGGGTTCGAAACTCAGTGACATGACAACAGCGTAACTTTTTTTATTTTTTTTTAAATCTATAAACATAAGGTGGTCGTGCTAGTTGAGATGACGCGCTTTAACGTTACACATGTAGTAAATAGATGCAGGTTCGAGCCCAGGTGCGGTGATGTTTGCTTTCATTTCATTTTTTTGTTTATTTATTTAATTATTAATTTATTTTTGATTTACATACATTCTAGTTGAATAAAATTTCAAAATTATAATTTAATTTTGCAAAATGTAATGTTATATGCAAGCTACATAGCGTATTAAACAATGCAAATGGGACGGGGCTCAGGGTATCTCCTAGTCGGGCACCTCCGACTAGAGTTTTCTTACTTGTTTATTTTAATATAAAGTTGCACAGTCAGTGTGCGTACACGGTGGAAAAAAAGATAGAAAGAAGTGAAAGGAAAAGGAAGAGAGGAGGAAAGTAACACAGAAAAACTCCAGAGAACCAGCAGGAGAGCTGGAGTTGGAGCTTACGCTATTAACAGAGCTGTTAATAGCATAGCATGGGGATGTGGAGGGAGGAGCAGTTCTGTTTAATGGAATCTGACATAAACATAGGTCAAGGGCCCTATTGACCCGTATCTTGGTTTAAATATGATTTTGTAATTATGAACTTGGCTTTTGAGAGAGTGATGAGCTCATCAATCGTTTTGACATTCGCTATTTTATGCAGTGATATGGTTCTGTGATATCGTGGTAGATTGAGGATCATTTTTAATGTTTTATTTTGAGCAACTTGGAGTTTTCTCAAATGTGTTAATGCCGAAGTATTCCATATTTCAGATCCGTACATTATCATTGGAAGTATAATAGATTTGTAAATTGTTAACTTATTTTTAGTTGAAAGTTTAGAATAACGGTTTATGAAAGGGTAAGGAACACAAATAGTTTTGTTAATTTTATCTATGATATTGCTATATGGGCACTAAATAATAGTTTTTTTTATCTAATCTAATTCCTAAATATTTAACAGATTCCTCCCATGAAATTTTAATTTCGTTTAGTTCAAGATCTAAAGTGGGTAGGAAACATGACTTTCGTTTTTTGGTAAATTTTTGGTTTTGTTGGCATTGAGCTTAATTTTCCAAGTTCAATGAGTAAATTTTGCACTAACTCAGTGGTAGTGATACTTGAGAAGGTTTCAGTAATGTGATGTTTAGACTCAAATATGTCACAGAGACAGTTTGCTTTATCTAAGCTGGTGGTGTAGACCTTACCTTCATGATTGAAACAGGGAATATATTGCTTTTAGTTTTTTATTATTTTAGTGAGCTTCCAGAATGGCTTTGAGTTTTATTCGAGTTTAGACAACTTTTCGCCCCAAATGATATTGTTATGATTATATAGTTCCTGCTTTATAGATTGGCCTTATAGTTCCTGCTTTATCCTTATAGTTCCTGCTTTATCACTCTATTTAAGTGGTTTATTCTAGCTTTATAGATTGGCAGTCTGGTTCCATATCTCTGGACAGCATTTCTGGTTACAATGATGTCTGTTATTCTAGCTGGAAGTTTTCGGGTTTGTAGCTTGACTTGTTTTCTAGGAGTGCAGTGCTCAATTGCCTGAGTAATTTTTTGTGTAATGGTCTTAGTCATACTGTCAATTATTTCTCTATTTGGGACGATGATTCAAAAGCATTTAGGTCAGGTTTGATTGTTTTAGAAAGAGTACGTTAAAACTTTTCCCATTTACACCTAGAATATTGAATATAGGTCTCAATAAGGTCGCCATTTGTATCAATAGCCAATTTGCAGATAATTGGCAAATGATCAGATGAGAGGTCATTGAGTACTTTGGGATGAGAAAGCTTTCTGGGTTGATTTGTCAGAAAAAGATCAAGAATGGATGGCTTTCCTTTGTAGCTTGGAGGTATGTAAGTAGGATCACTGGGGTGGAGTAAAGTGAAATTGCCTAATGTAGAGAGGTCATAAAGGGTATTGCCGAAAGAATTTGCTCGAGAGCAGTTCCAATGTCTGTTTCTGCAGTTTAGATCCCCTCCTACAATAAAGTTGTCATTTATACGAAAAAACTTTAGTAGATCTGCTTTAAACATATCTTTTACGTGTTTAGTTACATTTTGAGTGTTACATTGGCTGATTAGGCACTTGGCTGATATACCAGGAAAATATGCTGCATAGATTTGGATAGATGTTTAGGAGTTAAGACAAACCTTGATACCAATATTTTCAATTACGTGCGTATCAATGTTCTGAATCTGAATGTGCTTTATCGATTTTTTAACTAAGATTGCTACACCCCCACCTCTATTTGCTAAACGATCATTTCTATAGACCAAGTAATTAGGGATAAGGAATCTGTTATTTTGCGTCAGTCATGTTTCGCTGACAAGATATATATGGATTTGGTTTCGATTTAAAAATTCAATTAATTTGAAACGTTTATTGGAAACGGCACGTGCATTCCATGCCATAATTTTAAGAAAGTTGAGCGAACTATATACACACATATTTTAATGCTAACTCAGTAATTATATTGAATTGGTCATGTTTAGTTTTGCAGCCTTTAAGTTTGCTGATGAGTTCTCTTGTGAGGCAGGTGATTTCTGCGAGAGTAAAAAGATCAGGATTTGTTGGTTCGTTTAGCCCATTTGTGACGACCCGGCTATAACTTACGGAAGCTGTTGGATGCTTATCGATTGGAATGACATTTGCTCTTGTCATTAACGGTTTGGCATAGTTGCTTATTTTATTATTATTGTTGATTTTACCATGTTTCGATCTTTTCACCAAGAGCGACTGGTAGGAAAGTCGGCAAGGACAGTTGGCATCAGTTGAGGGATGGGGTCCTTTGCAATTTGCACACGACACAGCCGTCTTGTTTGTACATTCAGAGGTTAGATGGTTTTCAGCACAGTGCGCGCAAGAAGTTTTTATTTCGCATTGTTTAGCTCCGTGTCCATATAATTGGCACTTGTAGCACTGCGTCACAGTCGTCGACTAGACCTCGTACCGTACGGTTGTGTTATCGTAGAGTTCAGTTCACAGCTTATAAATTTTTCAAGCGCCTATTTTCTTTTTGTACACTTATTCTTCACCTCTCAATATACACAGAAGCATAGAAGCATAGAAGCATAAAGTAAGTCAAATACACAGTTATGCCCACCGGGCATTATAGTCAAGGGGCGAATCGCTTTGCAATACTAAGCGATAGCCCCAAATGCAAAAGAAAAAAGCCTACACCACTGTCAGAAGCTTTCCCAGAACTCCCAACTCCCAACCTACCTAATCCCAAATTTATTATTATGTCAGCCACCGACACTAAAAACCCTATCTCCACATACTCCTGTTTTGCCGTAGAGCGTGCCATTAAACTCATCAGCAAAGATATAATAATAAAAACAAGTAAGAAAACTCTAGTCGGAGGTGCCCGACTAGGAGATACCCTGAGCCCCGTCCCATTTGCGTTGTTTAATACGCTATGTAGCTTGCATATAACATTACATTTTGCAAAATTAAATTATAATTTTGAAATTTTATTCAACTAGAATGTATGTAAATCAAAAATAAATTAATAATTAAATAAATAAACAAAAAAATGAAATGAAAGCAAACATCACCGCACCTGGGCTCGAACCTGCATCTATTTACTACATGTGTAACGTTAAAGCGCGTCATCTCAACTAGCACGACCACCTTATGTTTATAGATTTAAAAAAAAATAAAAAAAGTTACGCTGTTGTCATGTCACTGAGTTTCGAACCCGCGACCTTTCGTTTACGCGCTTTGTGTCTATCCACTACGCCACACCAGTATTGCGTTGCTTGTTGGCAAAACGCAAAGTAGTACTACAAGGCGATATGTGACAAATACAAAACTAAAGAAGCAGATCAATCGCAATTGTAATTCTTAGAATATGGGGAAATGCGCGCATATAAACGCATGTGTATGTGTATATACAAAAACGGTGGTCTGTTTCAATGTATGCGTGTAAAGGGCGATATATGACAAATACAAAACTATAGAAGCGGCTGAAAATGCACAGAAGCGACTGTGCACATGCATAAGCAGACGCGCTTGCACGTTTCAATGTATGTGTATGTGTAAATGTTTTTTGCTGCGCGTCGCTGCTTGCCACGTGCGTGTGATTATTGGCCAAACGTTTTGTTTAATAAATCGGGACTGACTTAACGGATTTTGATGAAACTTTCGGCATATGATTCTATTGAATTTTTTACATTTTATAAAAATGCTAATTTATTCACATGGTTATATTTGCAACAGACTCTCAATGGGTGTTGATGGCTGAGGGGGGGGGGGGTAATTAGTAAAAAGAGCCGGTACGGTAGAAATTGCATAAAATTCACGTGAATCTATATGCAAAATTTGAGGGGTCTAGCTCTAAAGGCGTGGGAGATAGAATTTTATAACCTGTTTTCGATAAGGTTTAAAATCAATAACAAAACAACAAAAATAGATATCGTTTTTTGGTAACAAACTTGACCTGCGCGTGCTATCCACGGACCCAACAAAAAAAAAATTCAAGTCTCTAGGTCAACTACGTTCTGAGATCGACGCGTTCAAACATACGGACGGACGGACGGACGGACAGACGGACAGACGGACAGACGGACGGACAGACAGACGGACAGGGCTAAATCGACTCAGCTCGTCGCCCTGATCAAGAATATATATACTTTGTGGGGTCTGACACGCCTCCTTCTGCCTGTTACATACATTTAACAAAACCATTATACCCTGATTTCCCATTTTCAATGGGCTCAGGGTATAATTAACGAAATGCGGGACGGAAACCTTCTACTATTCGTAGAGAACGCAACAGTAGCAGAAAAATTCATCGCTGCTAAAGAACTCCATGGTATTTGCCAAATATCATGTGAATACTACAAAAACCTTAATTACTGCAAAGGCACAGTATATGCCCCATGCCTAAACAACGTCACAAAAGAAGAAATACTGAAAGAACTTAAGTCTCAAGGAGTAGTTGATTTATATAAATACACCAAACTCATTGATGGCAAAACCATCCCTTCTGGAGTAATACAGCTCACTTTCAACTTATACAACCTTCCAACAAAAATGCAAATATCATGGCACGTTGTGAAAGTTAAGCAATACATACCCAACCCAATGCGATGCAAAAATTGTCAGATAATAGGCCACACAGCAAAGTATTGTAAATCAGAAACAGTTTGCGACCCATGTGGACTACCTGTTCACCAACCAACTCAGTGCACTCGCACTTTCTGCGTGAACTGTAAGGGAGACCACGCAGCTAGCAGCAAAGACTGTCCCAAATTTAAAGAAGCGCAAGAAATCATTAAAATAAAGACCACAGATAAATGCACTATGTATGAAGCCAAAACGAAATATTACAAACAATACACACAGACACCGACAAATATTAAAAAATCATTTTCAGAAATAGCTGCTAAATTAACACCACAAAAAGAAGACGAGACAAAAATCTTACCATCCACCTCCAATAAAGAAAATAATTCAAAAGACAAAATAAAAACTAAAAGCACACTCGAAAAACCCTTTGACTCCACAAGCACAAAATATACAAAAGAAACGCACGAACATAGCACAAACAAACCAAATAAACAAACACTCAACATAGCAAAACGCTCAAATCACAAAGACAAGATTAACTTAAGCGACTCAGAAACAGACATAGACATCACTTACGAAAGAAGTAAATACAAAACGAACAACGAAAATTACTGAACGCTCTCTGATACGGATAGTATCATAGAAGACGTTGAGTTGTAACAAAACCTCTCAAAGCTTTCAAAGCTCGCTCTCTTTCTCGTTCTTTGCGAAAGCCTTTAATAATCTACTGCATTAAAGCGCATCTTCGCTAATCCGAGAGGGAGAGCGAGCAAGAGAGAGATTATAAAACTAACACAAAAACCAAAACAAAACGGATTAACACATAACATAACATAATGACTATAAAAATATTACAATGGAACATAAATGGATATAAGCACAAATACCATAATCTCTCTCTATTAATAAAAAACCAAAACCCACATATAATAGCTCTACAAGACCCCATATAACCGATCCCAGCTCAAAAATTCCCATACCAACCCAATTCTCGCTTTATCAGAAGAATGATATTAATCCGGCAGCTCCTAAAGCCAACAGAGGAGCAGCTCTTCTAATATCAAAAAATATACAACATAGAATAGTAGATCACCGGTCAAACATCTTAGCAATATGTGCCGAAATACAAGCTAAATTACCGTTTGTAATTATTAACATTTACCTTTCTCCCACGGACAAGTTCACAGAGCTAGACCTTCACAACCTGATAGACAGTTTTAATAAGCCAGTTTTGTTGCTAGGAGACTTCAACGCCTGGCATTCCCTCTGGGGATCACCCTCAAACAATCCAAGAGGAAAAACTATTGCAAATTTTGTACACAACAGTAATCTAATAGTTCTAAACAAAGGAGACCCCACACACTACTCCACTCATAACACTTTCACACACGTTGACCTAGCCTTTTGTTCACCACCACTCAACCTTAACGCCACCTGGGCTATATATGAAGATCTATATGGAAGCGACCACTACCCAATATGCATACAAATCTTTCCCACAACAAATACAAAAACATTTTATAAAACACATAGATATAAACTTCATTCAGCGAATTGGGAATTGTTCCAGGAGAATATAGACGCACTAACACATAGACTAATTATAACACACAACACTAATCAAACAGCCGCCAAATTCCTCAAAATAGTCAAGGCATCTGCTAACAAATCAATACCCACATCTAACCCCAACAGAAAGAAAAATTATCAAATATACTGGTGGAACCCAGAACTTGAAAAATTAAAAAAAGAAAAAATAAAATGTTTAAATAATTTAAGAAAACACTTAAGCACAGAAAACATGCTAATGTACAAAAAAGCGAACGCAAAGTTTAAATATACAGCAAAAATTGCCCAAAGAATTAGCTTTGCTAAATTCACAGAAGACATAAGCCCTAGCACAACAACTAAATCACTCTGGGACAAAGTTCACAGGCTCTCAGGGATTCATAAAATCACACACATCCACTCAATACAAACAGAAACAGGAAACACATGCGATCCGGAAAAAATAACCGAAGCATTTTGCAAAACCTGGTCAAATTATTCAAACGACTCAAATTTCTCACAAACCTTCATAAATAATAAACAACAGCACATAGCCCAAACATCCATCACATACACTCCAAGAAATAGAGCTAAAATCATCGAAAAACCCATAACACTTCTAGAATTACAATCCTGCCTAGATACCCTTAAAGGATCCACTCCTGGACAGGACAATATCACTTATCAAATAATTAAAAAGCTCCCACCATCTGCAACAAACAAACTCTTAGAGCTCTATAATATAATACTTGATACCAGCAATATCCCCCAACAATGGAAAATTGCAACAATAATACCAATAAACAAACCAAATAAACCAAAGCACTTACTTAACAGCTATCGCCCAATATCTCTCCTCCCCTGTATTTCCAAAATCCAAGAAAAAATTATATCAAAAAGAATTATGTGGATGCTTAACCAAGAGAACCTCCTATCTCCTAACCAATATGCATACAAGCAAAACAGGTCGACCATGGACCCCCTACTTATAATAGATAACTTCATTTGTAACAGCTTAGCCACAAAAAACCACATATCGGTGCTTTCAATCGATATGGAAAAAGCTTTTGACAGGGTGGGATCTCATTGTATCATACAGCAACTATATGATTGGAAATTTGGTCCAAAAATCATCAATTACATTCGAAGCTACCTAAACAACCGTAAAATACGAGTTAAAGCAAATAACACCTTATCTAAGGAAATGGGCTTAAAAAATGGCATCCCACAAGGCTCCCCACTTTCAGTCACGCTATTTCTCATTGCTTTTAATAAATTAAATCATTTGATAAACCAAAATTCATTCTTCAAACACACTATGTACGCAGACGACCTTTGCCTCTTTTTCAATCCAAGCCCCGGCTACAACACCCAAATAAATAATTTATTTTCTAAAATTCATCACTGGTGCAATATTACAGGAACAAAAATATCAGCAGAAAAATCCACGCACCTTCATATATGTAGAAAACATAATTGCACTAACATAGATATTACAATAAATAATGTAAACATACCAAAAACAAAACACCTCAAAATTTTAGGTTTAACATTCGACAATAAATACAATTGGAATGAGCATATCAAAGCTTTGACAAACTCATTAAATAATAGATTAAATATAATTAAATGTTTAAGTAGCAATAAGTTAAAAAGCAATACATCATCTCTCATTAATATAACTAAATCAATAATACTCGCCAAGATTGATTACGGTCTCTTAATCTACGGTAAAACAAACAAAACAAATCTCGCAAAACTTTCCACTTCCTACCATTCCTCCATCAGACTCTCATTAGGCGCCTTCCGTACTACTCCAATAAAAAACATGCTGGCAGAAACAGGACTCTCCGATTTAGTCACTAGATTCAAATGGAGCATTGGACGACATATTAAAAACATCACAAATACACGTGGTTCCTCTTTACAAAGCACACTCCTCAAGCATCTTAAACGGAAAAGAGCAATCAAAAAGCCATCCAGCCTAGAAATGATCATCAAAGAAGCTGCAGCTCTTAACATATTCTTGTCATCATAACGCAAATACAAAGAAAAATTCCCACCTTGGACAAGAAACAGTCACGCTATACTGTTAGAGCTCTCGGAATTTAAAAAAGACAATACACCAGACGAAGTCTACAGAAAAAGTTTCGACAAAATCAGAACCGAATACAAGGCATGGACTTTTCTCTACACGGACGCTTCTAAACTCAACCACATAACTGCCTTCAGTGTTGTCACAGAAGACAACAAAATTTTAAAATCAGCAGTCACACCTTGGCACTCTTCAATTTATACAGCGGAAGCGGAAGCTATCCTCTGTGCGGTGGAATTCACTCTAAAACACACAAAAATTAAATATGTTATCTGCACAGACTCTCTCTCCACCTTACTAGCCGTAAAAAACCCAAACACCTATCAACCCACAATTGCAAAAATTCGGGACAAACTTAATTCAAATCAAAAAAGGATCAAACTACTCTGGACACCTGGACATGTTAAAATAAAAGGAAATGAGCTGGCAGACACAGCTGCTAAAATGGCCACACTTTCACCATTGCTCCTACACAACATCAACAACAAAAAAGATATCAATAAATTGATAAACGTTACAACCAAAGAAACACTCAAAACAATCTGGAACGACTACTCACACTTCTACAAAACGATGAACCCTGCAAGAGAACCTACACATTTCCCAACTAAAACAGATAGGAAACACGTAATAAAATACACAAGATTCAGACTTGGACACACAAAACTAACTCATGAACACATTTTCACCAAAGCACCTGCTCCTATTTGCTCATTTTGCAATAGCGACACCTTGACAACAAAACACCTACAACTGCAATGCCAACACGTAACGAATATCTGCAAATCCCTTAATTCTCCCACACTCAATATCCTTATCTTAAAACCCAATAAAGCAAATATAGAAAATTTTATAAAAATAATCAACAAACTAAACATAGATCTATAATGTATATAATAGAAATAAGGAATATAATGTAAGTAATATATATAATGTAAATAACGCCTGAAGGCCTTTGTCGCTCTGGCTTAAAACAAATTGTTATTTAGAATTAATTCTTGGTAACAATAAATAAATAAAATAAAATAAATAAATAGCACTGCGTCAATTTGTTATTGATTTTGGTTTTGTATTCCCAACGTACTTTGGTGTGGTTTACGTGGGAGTAGTCATTCCGTAGTTGTTTAATAGTTACGCTCTTGGGAGAGAAGTACACAATATACAGAATAAGGTTATAACCATTCCTTGTAGTTTTTATACTCGTTTCCCAAAGGGAAAAAGAGTATATTGGTTTTGTGAAATGTCCGTCTTGCTGTCCGTCCGTCTGTCCGTCTGTCCGTATGAATGCAATATTTTTCTACGCTATTGAAGCTAGAAACTTGAAATTTGGAACATATACTCGTGTATACCCTCGAATTATAAAGTGTCAAGATTTTCCGGATACGCCCACTAGGTCCGTGGCAAATCGGAAAATGGTTGCGCCCATAGTCAAGCAATCATATTAGTTGAAGAGCTAGAGAGTTGAAATTTGGAATGTATACTTGCGTTGACCACCCAAGTTGAAAAAGATATGGCGGATATATCTACGCCCATTGGGGGCGTGGCAAATCGGGAAAACTGTAACTTATACAGTTTTAAAGCTAGAATGCTGAAATTTGTCACGTAACTTAACGCTACGATTCTATAAAGATTCATAAAACGATTTGATGTCCACGCCCACTGGTGGCGTGGCAAATCGGATCTGAAAATATAGTGATTTTACAAGATCAGCTATATTTTGAGCACTATTGATGCTAGAGACTTGAAATTTGATATATATACTCGGATAAGCAACCCAAGATCAAAAAGATATGGCGGACATACCTACGCCTTCATGGGGCGTGGCAAATCGCAAAAAGCTTATAGCTCCTACAGTTTTAGAGCTAGACGATTCCAAATTGGATGTTTGTGTTACTGGGGGCCTCCTCTATTGATTCCCCAAAAATAAATCTTACGCCCCTCTGGGAGCGTGGTATATCGAAAAAATACCCTGTAACTTTCACATTTTTGGAGTGTAAGCATCCAAACTTTAAAATTACGTTACCCTAGACTTCTTCTAGGAACTTGCCAAATATGATATGTCTACGCCTACTGGGGGCGTGACAATTGGCAACAAAATTTGTAACGCCCAGCTGCAAAATTCATATGCCTGTCCCACCTATATAAATAAGCTTAATAAGAATTGCTAAGACGACAAACGGCACTTCTGAGAAATATATGTAATTCGATTTAATGTTGAAGCTCTGCAAAGAATTTATCGGCTCACGTCGATGGCCCTCGTAGCTAGCACGTTTAATAATTTTTAGATTTATATTTTTTAAATTATCTAATAAATAAATAATAATAATAATAATTTATCTGCTAAAATTATCATTTTTCGTATAGCTTAGGTCAGTTATGTTATTTTCTTTTTGTGTGTGTGACCATCAAAAAATGTAAATATCAAATACCGATATTTGTGTAATCGACTTAGACCAAACAAAATTATTCACACACAAAAAAATTGACGATAGGACCCATCATGTATGTATGTATGTAGGCACGAACAGCTGCGCAACTATTTTCATGCCGTCGCCGCCGTGTCTCGAATTTTGCTTACACGCTTTTCATCTACCTGCTGCGCCACATCAGCTTTGCATTGACTGTTGGCAAATCCGAAATTACTTCACTACAAGGGCGACTTTTGACAAATACAAAACTATAGAAGCTGCTGTTAATGCAAACACAATATAAACACAAATCAATCGCAATTGTGATTCTTAGAAAAGGTGAAATGCGCATATGAACGTATATATTTATATGTGTACATACAAAAACGGTGGTCGGTTTAAATGTATGCGTATAAACGGCGATATTTGACAAATACAAAACTAAAGAAGCGGCTGAAAATGCAAACACAACTCAAAAACAATTTTTGTTGAAGAATATGAATAGCGCTGAATTTATTTGTGACCCTGCATAAGCAAACGCGCTTGCACGTTTCAATGTATGTGTAAATGTAAATGTATTTTGCTGTCGCTGCTTAACGCGTGCGTGTTATAATTGGCCAAACATTTTGTTTAATAGATTGCGACTGACTTAACGGAACTTGATGAAACTTTCAGCATATGATTCTATTGAATTTTTTACATTTTATAAAAATGCTAATTCATTAAAATAGTTATATTTGCAAAAATTGAAATTGCATAAAATTCACATGAATCTACATAAATGCAAAATTTGAGAAAAATTATTAAATTTAAAATACCAGATGCCCCTGTGGGAAACGAGTATCACGCTTTAGGTTTCGCCCTAAGGCAACGTTCTTACTTGTTTCAATCAGTTTTACATCAGTACAGCTGAGGCCAAGATTAAGAAGCATGTCTTTGATATCTTTGCAAGGTTGTTTGTCCAAACCAGAGAGAACTGCCTTGTAAGGCCTGGAATTTCTAGTCTCGTAGGCAAAGAATTCACACTTATTCTCTCTCAGCTTCATGAGTATCTTATTGAAATCATCTTCCGATTTTAAATATATTTTTTGTCCGATTGAAATTGATTTAGATGTTAGATGTTTGTTTAATTACAGTTATTGGTGGCATTTTAACAGCAACTCCAGACTCAGGCTCATCATCGATGGCGCTTGTGATATTAACATCCCCTATAGTCTGTAGTGGACGAAAGTAGTTGGTATAATTGTTTCCAGAACTGTTGTTCGGTGAATAGTCTTTAGCACGAGGCATCTTGCGGTTGGCTAGTGCAGTAGCACCGCCGGGCAACAAATTTCGTCGTTTTATGATTGTTTATTTTGTCATTGCTATGCAAGAAAACTGATAAGGCAAGCTATTTTTAGCAAAAGCACCGTTAGTTTTGTAGAAGAGAGGGAATAGATAATCCGTTGATTTTATGTCGACCGCACACGTTGAGTGTAAGCAAGAGACTCAATGCAAATAATTTATCTGCTAAAATTTCTTTCGTATAGCCTAGGTCAGTTATGTTATTTTCTTTTTGTGTGTGTGATCATACCATCAACGCCATTCATTCTAGCATATTCTTCAACCAAAATTATTATGGAGTTGTGTTTGCATTTTCAGCCGCTTCTTTAGTTTTGTATTTGTCAAATGTCGCTCTTGCAGTGAACTAGTTTCGGATTTGCCAACAGGCAAAGCAAAACTGATGTGGCGCAGCAGATAGATGCAAAGTGCATAAGCAAAAGGGTCCGAGTTCGAGACGCGACAGCGACCGCATGAAAATAATTTTTTTTTCTTTTTTCCCTTAATAAATGGAAGTGGCTTTGCTAGTTGGCGTGCTTTAACGATACATATGTATGAAGTAGTTGTAGGTTCAAATCCAGCGGCAGCGACTTTTGTTTTTATACCCTCAGCCCATTGAAAATGGGAAATCAGGGTATAATGGTTTTGTTAAATGTATGTAACAGGCAGAAGGAGGCGTGTCAGACCCCACAAAGTATATATATTCTTGATCAGGGCGACGAGCTGAGTCGATTTAGCCCTGTCCGTCTGTCTGTCCGTCCGTCCGTTGTGAAAGTTTGATGAAATTAGTCAATCGCTAAAAAAAGTTATTAAACAATTAAGTTCCCACAGTGATGCCCACATTGCAGTCCAAGCGCAGTCGCTGCGTCAACTGCGCAGTTGGCAGAGCGTGCGCTTATGCGTTCGTGCATATGTATGTGTGTATGTGTTGTTTGTATGTATGCCTAACAAAAGCGTAGAATGATTTGATATCTGGCTCTTCACAGGGCTCAGGGTATCCCCTAGTCGAGCAGTCTCGACTAGAGCCCTCTTACTTGTTATACCCTGAGCCCATTGAAAATGGGAAATCAGGGTATAATGGTTTTGTTAAATGTATGTAACAGGCAGAAGGAGGCGTGTCAGACCCCACAAAGTATATATATTCTTGATCAGGGCGACGAGCTGAGTCAATTTAGCCCTGTCCGTCTGTCTGTCCGTCCGTCCGTCCGTCCGTCTGTCCGTATGTTTGAACGCGTCGATTGAAGCATCTAGGCAAGCTAGAGACTTGAATTTTTTGTTGGGTCCGTGGATAGCACGCGCAGGTCAAGTTTGTTACCAAAAAACGATATCTACTTTTGTCGTTTTGTTATCGATTTTAAACCTTATCGAAAACAGGTTATAAAATTATATCTCCCACATATAGATTCATGTGAATTTTATGCAATTTCTGTTTTTTTATTTTTTGGATACCAGCTCTTTTTACTAATTACCCCCACCTCCCACCTCCCTTGCCCTCATCACCCATTGAGAGTCTGTTGCAAATATAACCATGTAATTAAATTAGCATTTTTATAAAATGTAAAAAATTCAATAGAGTCATATGCTGAAAGTTTCATCAAATTCCGTTAAGTCAGTTCCGATTTATTAAACAAAACGTTTAGCCAATTATCACACGCACGTGGCAAGCAGCGACGCGCAGCAAAAAACATATACACGTACACATACATTGAAACGTGCAAGCGCCTCTGCTTTGCATGTGCACCAATACATTCAAGGCCATTCATTCTAGCATATTCTTCAACCAAATCTGTGTTTGAATTGTATTTGTATTTGTCAAATATCACCCTTTACACGTATACATTCAAACAGACCACCGTTTTTGTATGTACACATACTCATACGTTCATATCCGCGCATTTCAGCATATTCCTAGAAACACAATTGCGATTGATCTCCTTCTTTAGCTTCTTTATTTTTGTATTTGTCACATATCGCCCTTATAGTACTACTTTACGTTTTGCCAAAAAGCGACGCAATGCTGGCGTGGCGTAGTGGATAGACGCAAAGCTCGTAAACGAAAGGTCCCGAGTTCGAAACTCAGTGACTACAGCGTAACTTTTTAAATTTTTTTTAATATATAAACATGAGGTAGTCGTGCTAGTTGAGATGACGCGCTTTAACGTTACATATGTAATAAATAGATGTAGGTTCGACTTCAGGTGCGGTGATGTTTGTTTTTCTTTTCATTTTTTTTTATACTCGTTTCCCAAAGGGAAAAAGAGTATATTGGTTTTGTGAAATGTCCGTCTGTCCGTCTGTCCGTATGAATGCAATATTTTTCTACGCTATTGAAGCTAGAGACTTGAAATTTGGAACATATACTCGTGTATACCCTCGAATTATAAAGTGTCAAGATTTTCCGGCCACGCCCACTAGGGGCGTGGCAAATCGGAAAATGGTTGCGCCCATAGTTAAGAAATCATATAAGTTGAAGAGCTAGAGAGTTGAAATTTGGAATGTATACTTGCGTTGACCACCCAAGCTCAAAAAAATATGGCGGATATATCTACGCCCATTGGGGGCGTGGCAAATCGGGAAAACTGTAACTTCTACAGTTTTAAAGCTAGAATGCTGAAATTTGGCACGTAAATTAACGCTACGATTCTATAAAGATTCATAAAAAGATTTGGTGTCTACGCCCACTGGGGGCGTGGCAAATCGGATCTGAATATATAGTGATTTTACAAGATCAGCTATATTTTGAGCACTATTGATGCTAGAGACTTGAAATTTGATATATATACTCGGATAAGCAACCCAAGATCAAAAAGATATGGCGGACATACCTACGCCTTCAGGGGGCGTGGCAAATCGTAAAAAGCTTATAGCTCCTACAGTTTTAGAGCTAGACGATTCAAAATTGGATGTTTGTGTTACTGGGGGCCTCCTCTATTGATTCCCCAAAAATAAATCTTACGCGCCTTTGGGGGCGTGGTATATCGAAAAAATACCCTGTAACTTTCACATTTTTGGAGTGTAAGCATCCAAACTTTGCAGTTACGTTACCCTAGACTCCTTCTAGGAACTTGCCAAATATGATATGTCTACGCCTACTGGGGGCGTGGCAAATTGGCAACAAAATTTGTAACGCCCAGCTGCAAAATTCATATGCCTGTGCCACCTATATAAATAAGCTTAATAAGAATTGCTAAGACGACAAACGGCATTTCTGAGAAATATATGTAATTCGATTTAATGTTGAAGTTCTGCAAATAATTTATCTGCTAAAATTATCATTTTTCGTATAGCCTAAGTCAGTTATGTTATTTTCTTTTTGTGTGTGTGACCCTGACAAAAAATGTAAATATCAAATACCGATATTTGTGTAATCGACTTAGTCCGAACAAAATTATTTACACACAAAAAAATTGACGATAGGTCCCATCAGGTATGTATGCATGTAGGCACGAACAGCTGTGCAACTATTTTCATGCCGTCGCCGCCGCGTCTCGAACGCGGACCCTTTTGCTTACACGCTTTTCATCTACCTGCTGCGCCACATCAGTTTTGCATTGCCTGTTGGCAAATCCGAAACTACTTCACTACAAGGGCGACTTTTGACAAATACAAAACTATAGAAGCTGCTGTTAATGCAAACACAATATAAACATAAATCAATCGTAATTGTGATTCTTAGAAAAAGCTGAAATGCGCGCATATGAACGTATATATTTATATGTGTACATACAAAAACGGTGGTCGGTTGAATGTATGCCTTTAAAGGGCGATATTTGACAAATACAAAACTAAAGAAGCGGTTGAAAATGCAAACACAACTCAATAACAATTTTGGTTGAAGAATATGCTAGAATGAATGGCGCTGAATTTATTTGTGACCGTGCATAAGCAAACGCGCTTGCACGTTTCAATGTATGTACATATGTGTAAATGTAAATATATTTTGCTGTCGCTGCTTAACGCGTGCGTGTCATAATTGGCCAAACGTTTTGTTTAATAGATTGCGACTGACTTAACGGAACTTGATGAAACTTTCAGCATATGATTCTATTAAATTTTTTACATTTTATAAAAATACTAATTCATTCACATAGTTATATTTGCAAAAATTGAAATTGCATAAAATTCACATGAATCTGCAAAATTTGAGATAAATTATTAAATTTAAAATACCAGATGCCCATGTGGGAAACGAGTATGACGCTGTAGGTCTCGCCCTAAAGCAACGTTCTTACTTGTTTTTTTTTTTTTTTTGTTAATTTGTTTATTTATTTAATTATTAATTTATTTTTGATTTACATACATTCTAGTTGAATAAAATTCAAAATTATAATTTAATTTTGCAAAATTTAATGTTATATGCAAGCTATATAGCGTGTTAAACAATGCAAATCGGACGGGGCTCAGGGGATCTCCTAGTCGGACACCTCCGACTAGAGTTTTCTTACTTGTTCTTATTTTATTTATTTAAATATATAATTATTTTTGATTGACATACAAATCTCCTAGTCAGGCACCCCCGACTAGAGCTTTCTTATTTATACATTATACTTTTACATTAAGTATAACATAATGCAAGACTTTCGCAAGCGTTTCGAGCATGGGCAGATAAATGCATATACATATGCATATGTAAGCAAGCGAATGTAAGTGTAAGTAACATGTACATCATCACAACAAATTCGTGCCTACATACATACATGATGGGCCCTATCGTCAATTTAATAATTTAGTTCTGAATGACGAGTCTATGTGTAATCGATAAAAAAATATATCATGACGGTATGGTCACACACACAAAAAGGAAAATAACATAACAGACATAGGCTATACGAAAAATGATAATTTTATTAGATAAATTGTTTGCAGAACTTCAACATTAAATCGAATTACATTTCTTAATATTTCTTAGAAATGCCGTTTGTCGTCTTAGCAATTCGGGTAACGTAACTGCTTACACTCAAAAAAGGTGAAAGTTACAGGGTATTTTTCGATATACCACGCCCCCAAAGGGGGTGGCCTCCAGTAACACAAATATCCAATTTTGAAGCGTCTAGCTCGAAAACTGTAGGAGCTATAAGGTTTTGCAATTTCCCACGCCCCCTGAAGGCGTAGATATGTCCGCCATATCTTATTGATCTTGGGTTGCTTATCTGAGTATATATATCAAATTACAAGTCTCTAGCATCAATAGTGCTCAAAATATAGCTGATCTTGTAAAATCACTATATATACAGATCTGATTTTCTCTGGTTTTTTCTTTTTATGAATCTTTATAGAATCGTAGCGTTAAGTTACGTGCCAAATTCAGCATTCTAGCTTTAAACCTGGAAGATACAGTTTTCCCGATTTGCCACGCCCCAAATGGGCGTAGATATATCCACCATATCTTTTTCAACTTGGGTGGTCAACGCAAGTATACATTCCAAATTTCAACTCTCTAGCTCTTCAACTAATATGATTGCTTGACTATGGGCGCAAGCAATTTCCGATTTGCCACGCCCCTAGTGGGCGTATCCGGAAATTCTTGATACCTTATAATTCGAGGGTATACAGGAGTATATTTTCCAAATTTCAATTATTTATTAATTATTATTAATATTAATTCCAATTATTGCATTCATACGGACAGACAGACAGACGAACGGACATCCAGACGGACACAAAACCAATATACTCTTTTTCCCTTTAGAAAACGAGTATAATGAGCATAGATGAAGAAACTAGAAATGAAGAAGAAATAAATTATCACGGTTATATGTAGCAAGAATATTCTAATCAATCCGCTTCTTATTCTGAATACTATCCTCAATATTACCAAGAACAAAATTACTCACAAAACTCAGACTACACACACACAAAAACAGCCGCAGCCGAACATGAGACAGAACCTCCAAATGAAATAGGAATCGAGAAAGCCGAAAAATTTTCAGCTGCCAGCCTCGGAAACCAATTTCACTATGAGGACAAAAATTTTAAAGTTTTAATAGATACAGTATCTACTGTCAAAGGCGTATTTATTATGCGTCTTTTCATGGCAACTACATTTGGTGAATCGTATAACCGAATGAATAACTAATGAATATGAACAAAAGAAGAATAAGTAAATTCTAAGTGTGCCCAGCCTTATAATTGTTGCCAAAACTAATTCATATTTTGACACTCCTTCTCAACGATTATTAACTTGAATGCCAACTAAAAGCAGTTCATTTCTTTTATACATTTAATATGTTTTATCTTTGGCAAATTCTTAGTTAACACATCGGAAATCATATCGTTAGTACATATATAATGAGTATCAATTTACTTTTTCAAGTATAGCTCTCTTACATGATGATACTTAATATCTATATGTTTGCTACGATTGTGCACTATTGGACTCTTTGCAAGACATTGGGCACTTTGATTATGGCAGTATAAATCAATAGACCCGACATTACCAAAACACATTTCACTTAACATTTTCTTTAAATAAACCGATTCCCTAGCTGTAGTTGACAATGCAATGTACTCTGCTTCAGTACTACTTAGGGCCAACATACTTTGCTTCTTGGACTCCCATGAAATGGCATCGCCAGCTTCCAGACACGTATCCAGAATACGATTTTCGGTCTGTTTCGTTGTACCAACTTGCCAACAGAGTGTAATATGTCAGGCTTAGTTGTTACTGCCAAATACATTAAACAGCCTATTAACGACTGATAGTTTCTTTCGTTGACAGTCTCACAATCAGAATCAACACATTTGACTTGATAACCAGCCTCCAGAGGTGTGGCAGCAGGCTTGCATTGTGACATACCCCATGTGTGCAACATCTGGTCAACGTATTGCTTGTGACCAATACGTATGTTGCCTGTCTCACCATCACGCTCAACTTCCATTGCGAGTATAAACGCAGGGCTCGCTGACACATGGGATGAATCCCAGTTCCTTTAGAACAGTGTATAGTTTGGCGTTTTGCTTTAAGCCGTACAACGATTTTTTCAGCTTCAAAACCTAATTGGGACATTCTTCATTAACGTATCCATCAGACTGCGTCATGTAAACGTCCTTTGAGAGTTCACTATTTAGGTATGCTGATGACACCCAACTGATGCAGAAACAATTAATGTTCTATGATCAACCTTATCGACGAGTATGAAAATAGTCGACGCCATATTGCTGGGCGCATACCACAGCCATTTTTGTCAACCTTTACACCAAATACCCATTTGCTGTCAATAGCTTTTTTGCCTTTTGGTAGTTCTACAAGCTTCCAGGTCTTATTAACTTCTAGTGCTTCAATCTCCTTCTTTATCGATGCTGACCATTCTGCTTTCAATCCGGATTCGTTGGCTTCTTTAATAGATGCAGGTATAAAGAAGTCCTCAGTCTTTAACATATTTAATCTATTGCATTCTTTACAGGGTCGACCTGGCTTGCCGGTTCGTATTATCAGTTATTTCCTCATCTTCACTGATATCGTTGTCATCTTGGCTAGCCTCAAAGTTTTCCGCTTCTTCTGTCCGACATCAGGCTCTTGCTGATTCTTTTCTGTGTTGATATCCTGAATACTAAGTTTATGCTCATGCTCCTGATAAACTGATCCATTTCCGTCGAACAGATACGATATTTCTTCATAGCCGCTTTGGACACCAACATCCTTCTCAAGAAAAATCACGTCTCGGCTCGCAATTACTTTGCTAGACTTTGGGCAATAAAGTCTGTATGCCTTGGCAGTCGAGAGTACCCAATCATGATGTATTCAGTTCGTTTTCCTCTAAACTTTGATTTGTGGTCTTGTCTAGAGAAATCGCTTTTGAGCCAAATATCCGTAGATGCGACACGTAGGGTTTTTTGCCAGTCCAAAGGTTATACGGCGTCTTGCTACTTAAAGCTTTCGTTTGTGACTTGTTCCGTAAGTACGCTGATGTTCACACGGCCTCACCCCATAGGGATTCATTATATTTTGAGTGTATTAACATACTTCTGGCCATCTCGACCAATGAGCGGTTTGCTCGTTCAGCGTCTCCATTCGGCTGCGGAGCGTACTGTACTGTCAATTGCCTCTTAATGCTGTTCTTAGCCAAGAAATCCTCAAAGTCGCTACTCAAATATACCATTCTGCAAGCATGCACTTGTTATACTCGGAAAAAGAGTATATTGGTTTTGTGAAATGTCCGTCTTGCTGTCCGTCCGCCTGTCCGTCTGTCCATATGAATGCAATATTTTTCTACGCTATTGAAGCTAGAGACTTGAAATTTGGAACATATACTCGTGTATACCCTCGAATTATAAAGTGTCAAGATTTTTCCGATACGCCCACTAGGGGCGTGGAAAATGCTTGCGCCCGCAGTTAAGAAATAAAAAGTTGAAGAGCTAGAGAGTTGAAATTTGGAATGTATACGTGCGTTGACCACCCAAGCTCAAAAAGATATGGCGGATATATCTACGCCCATTGGGGGCGTGGAAAATCGGGAAAACTGTAACTTCTATAGTTTTAAAGCTAGAATGCTGAAATTTGGCTCATAACTTAACGCTACGATTCTATAAAGATTCATAAAAAGATTTGATGTCTATATCTGTATATATAGTGATTTTACAAGATCAGCTATATTTTGAGCACTATTGATGCTAGAGACTTGTAATTTGATATATATACTCAGATAAGCAACCCAAGATCAATAAGATATGGCGGACATATCTACGCCTTCAGGGGGCGTGGCAAATCGCAAAACAGTATAGCTCCTACAGTTTTTGAGCTAGACGATTCAAAATTGGATGTTTGTATTACTGGGGGCCTGTAACTTTCACATATTTGGAGTGTAAGCATCCAAACTTTGCAGTTACGTTACCTTAGACTCCTTCTAGGAACTTGTCAAATATGATATGTCTAGCCTACTGGGGGCGTGGCAATTGGCAACAAAATTTTTAACTGCTGCAAAATTCATATGCCTGTGCCACCTATATAAATAAGCTTAATAAGAATTGCTAAGACGACAAACGGCATTTCTGTGAAATATTAAGAAATATATGTAATTCGATTTAATGTTTTAGTTCTGCAAATAATTCATCTGCTAAAATTATCATTATACCCTGAGCCCATTGAAAATGGGAAATCAGGGTATAATGGTTTTGTTAAATGTATGTAACAGGCAGAAGGAAGCGTGTCAGACCCCACAAAGTATATATATTCTTGATCAGGGCGACGAGCTGAGTCGATTTAGCCCTGTCCGTCTGTCTGTCTGTCCGTCCGTCCGTCCGTCCGTATGTTTGAACGCGTCGATTGAAGCATCTAGACAAGCTAGAGACTTGAATTTTTTTTTGTTGGGTCCGTGGATAGCACGCGCAGGTCAAGTTTGTTACCAAAAAACGATATATATTTTTGTTGTAATGTTATCGATTTTAAACCTTATCGAAAATAGGTTATAAAATTATATCTCCCACACCTTTAGAGCTAGACCCCTCAAGTTTTGCATATAGATTAATGTGAATTTTATGCAATTTCTATTTTTTTATTTTTTGGATACCGGCTCTTTTTACTAATTACCCCCCCCCCCCCCTCCACCCCTTCGCCCTTCATGTTCCAAATATAACCATGTGAATAAATTAGCATTTTTATAAAATGTAAAAAATTCAATAGAATCATATGCCGAAAGTTTCATCAAAGTCCGTTAAGTCAGTCCCGATTTATTTGACAAAATGTTTGGCCAATTAACACACGCACGTGGCAAGCAGCGACGCGCAGCAAAAAACATTTACACATACACATACATTGAAACGTGCAAGCGCGTCTGCTTATGCATGTGCACAGTCGCTTCTGTGCATTTTCAGCCGCTTCTGTAGTTTTGTATTTGTCATATATCGCCCTACATATACATTCAAACAGACCACCGCTTTTGTATGTACACATACACATACATTCATATGCGCGCATTTCAGCATATTCTAAGAATCACAATTGCGATTGATCTGCTTCTTTAGTTTTATATTTGTCTATTGTATTGTACTACTTTGCGTTTTGCCGACAACTAACGCAATACTGGTGTGGTGTAGTGGGTAGACGCACAGCGCATAAACGAAAGGTCCCGAGTTCGAAACTCAGTGAGAACAGCGTAACTTTTTTAATTTTTTTTTTAAATTTATAAACATTAGGTGGTTGTGCTAGTTGAGATGATGCGCTCTAACTTTACATATGTAGTAAATAGATGCAGGTTCGAGTCCAGGTGCGGTGATGTTTGTTTTTCTTCTTCTTTTTTGTTGATTTGTTTATTTATTTAATTATTTATTTATTTTAATTTACATACATTCTATATAGCGTATTAAACAATGCAAATCGGACGGGGCTCAGGGGATCTCCTAGTCGGGCACCTCCGACTAGAGTTTTCTTACTTGTTTTTTGTATAGCCTAGGTCAGTTATGTTATTTTCTTTTTTTGTGTGTGGCCATACCATCAAAAAATTTAAATATCAAATATCGATTACACAAATATCGACTTATTCCGAACGAAATTATTTCACTCTAAAAAATCGACGATAGGACCCATCATGTATGTACATATGTATGTAGGCACGAACTGCAGCGCAACTATTTTCATGCCGTCGCCGCCGCGCCTCGAACGCGGACCCTTTTGCTTACACGCTTTTCATCTACCTGCTGCGCCACATCAGTTTTGCATTGCCTGTTGGTAAATCCGAAACTACTTCACTACAAGGGCGACTTTTGACAAATACAAAACTATAGAAGCTGCTGTTAATGCAAACACAATATAAACATAAATCAATCGCAATTGTGATTCTTAGAAAAAGCTGAAATGCGCGCATATGAACGTATGTATTTATATGTATGTGTACATACAAAAACGGTGGTCGGTTGAATGTATGCGTATAAACGGCGATATTTGACAAATACAAAACTAAAGAAGCGGCTGAAAATGCAAGCACAACTCAATAACAATTTTGGTTGAAGAATATGCTAGAATGAATGGCGCTGAATTTATTTGTGACCATGCATAAGCAAACGCGCTTGCACGTTTCAATGTATGTACATATGTGTAAATGTAAATATATTTTGCTGTCGCTGCTCAACGCGTGCGTGTCATAATTGGCCAAACATTTTGTTTAATAGATTGCGACTGACTTAACGGAACTTGATGAAACTTTCAGCATATGATTCTATTGAATTTTTTACATTTTATAAAAATGCTAATTCATTCACATAGTTATATTTGCAAAATTTGAAATTGCATAAAATTCACATGAATCTACATAAATGCAAAATTTGAGAAAAATTATTAAATTTAAAATACCAGATGCCCCTGTGGGAAACGAGTATCACGCTTTAGGTTTCGCCCTAAGGCAACGTTCTTACTTGTTTTTATTTGCATCAATGATGAACAGATCTTTACACTTGTATGCCTGCAGAATACTAATATTTTTCGTATCCCTTGTTGTAGCACATTCTCTTTCGAAAATCAGTTTGAAACCTTTTTCGACTGCTTTTGATATTGAAATAAAATTAGCTTGCAAGTCTTTTGCATACAGTACATTCAAAAGCTCAATGAAGTAGTCACCAATATTGATGCATACTGTTCCAACGCCTTCAGTAAAAATATAATTTTCTCCTGCAAGAAATATTTTTTCTTTGTATTCTTTAAAATCTACGAACCATGACCTAACACAACACATGTTAGCTGTCGCTCCACTGTCAAGGCACCAGTTTTCTTTCGTAATGTTTTCATTTTTGTTCACATTAGCAAGAATCGAAAATGCTCGTTTCTTTTCGTCGTTTTTATTTTTATCGTCTATGTATATTATTTGCATTTTCTTTGCACTGCGCTATAAAATGCCCTTTGCGGCCGCATTTATAACACCTTTTGTCTTTCCTTCCACCTCGATTTTCGTTTGCCTTCTCGTTACTATTGTTTTTGTACGCGATACAAAAGCTTCAATTTCACCATATTCTTCGTTCACTTTTTGTCTCTCTCCTTTCTCAATAATTTTGATCTTCAGATCAGACAAGGAAGGCAATTGTTCGCGCGTCTCGATTGCTACTACAAAATTTTTCGAATGTTCTGCTAAGTCCCGACAGCAATAGAATTATTAAAATATCATCCGAAATATCCATATAAATTTTATTGAGTTTATCGACTATATCAGTCAACTCATTTATATAGTTTTGTTTTCTCGTCTTTTTGATCAAATTCACGCTTCAGTGCCTCCTTCGTTATTTACACCTCTACCGCAAACAATTGAATATAAGTGATTTTGCACCAAGATGCTTGTCATTTGCACACACCAAACCGCATAATTTTCGCCATCCAACTTATCGACGGCGAATAGCCCTTGTACACTCATTTTTATTATTTTTTTTCCACGTAATCACATCAAATGATTAAAAAATAATTTCACATCTATTTCACAATATCCTGGACCCATAACCTGTTGGATATTTTATTTAGCGTTATCGTGAAATGATTTGTAACACAATTGTTATTCAAAGGCTTATATTTATTATGCGTCTTTTCATGTCGACTACATTTGGTGAATCTTGAAAGAAGAATAAGTAAATTCTATGTGTGAGCAGATTACAAGTCATAATTGTTGCCAAAACTAATTCACATTTTGACAGAAAGTATACATTAATCAACGATATTCCGATCACAAACCAAAATCATTTCAATAAAGAAGAAAATTTTAATTTAATAAGCTTGTTGAAACAACACATTCAATTCAAAGAAGGCGACCAACTTAATTGCAGTAATCAAGAAAGACATGTTACTACTACTACATACAATTCACCTTTGCATACAAAACAATACAGTTATTCACAACAAGAACAAGAAGCTGAACACCAAATTCAGGGCATGTTAGATCAAGGTATTATATGCCCCTGCAATTCCTCTTATTGTACCCCTATATGGATCGTATCTAAAATACAAGGTAAACAAAAATTTAGAAGCGTAATTGACTACAACAAATTAAATGACAGACACCCAAATATTTGCAAATATTTCATAACAATCGACCTTGCAAAAGGATTCCATCAAATTAAAATGCATCCAAACCCGAACCCGGGTAGGTTTACCGTCCTCGGTTTTCCCATTGATCAGTTTCGAATGGCATAATTTAAAACCGATGACTAGGAGGAAGACAAGAGAAGCAATTATAGTGACGCAACCTAATGACCTTGATGACAATTCGCGAGGCTAAGGTGTTCTCGGAATAGTGTGATGTTGACTGCTAGGTTTTTTCTCAGAATACCCCGATGTTTTACATATCGGGTTCCATTCAATGAGATGTGGTCATCGAAGGTGGCTAAATAAGTTCCTGTGGCCTGCTGGCAAGTTCCGGTGCTGCCCGCTATGTGAACTGTGCCGCTGTTGATGATTATTATACCATCATCGACTACGTTTATGGGCTTTAGATGCCCACAGCGTGTAGTAGGTCTGTTATGCTAACATTGCAATGCATTTGTGAGTTGCTCATTTAATTTTTTTATGTCAATGCAAATGAAATAGAAAGAATCATATCTTCTAGGTCCGAAATTATCATTCTATTTTTCGCCAAGATAGTCGCATAAAAGTGCTCGACTTCGGCATCTTGTTTTTGGATTGCGTTCAGAGTTCTTGAAATTTCGTTGAGTCTTACTTGAATCTTGTTATTGATCTCGATTTGTTTGTTTTCAGAATCTATTAGTTGTCCCTGTTTAAATTTCATCTGTTCCCAGTCATCAAAATCTGGGGTTCCGGCTATTGCCTTAAGGGCACTACTTATCAGGTTTATGCTTCTGGCTTCTCTATGGTGAACATTAAGAGTGCTAATTAAAGTGGCTATATGTTGTAATTCGGTCTTAAGTACTTGTCTCATATGGTCTTTGGGCTATTTGTCCACTAAGTTCCATGTCTCGTCAGCGTATGTCTCGTATATCGTTAAGTTAGTCGTTTGTCCTTTGTAGCCATATTCTTCCCAAATCGTCACTATACGCACGCGGACTACATGCCTATAATAGACGGAGGTCTATTATAGGCATGTAGTCCGCGTGCGTATAGTCATTTAATCTCGAAGTCGCATCAATTCTAGTCAGAGTCACTACTGTTAAAGCTAAAATACATGCTATCCTAAGGTAAATGAATGTTGCTATTGAAAATGAATATAAACAAGTAAGAGGACTAGGAGATACCCAGAGCCCTATGAAGAGCCAATTATCAAATCATATATATATATATATGTATATATATATATATATATATATATATATATATATATATATATATATAGTACATATATACACATTATATGAGTTATCACCAGTCAATGCACAGCACCTCCCTTTCTCCCTTACTCCCGACTAGACGTCTCCATTTCCCAATACAGCTAAACGAAAATGCAACATTCACGCTGTCGCTAAAACCGCTCTGCCGTTGCGGGCTCAACAGCGGCCACGCCGAAACCACTGACGCCACAGCTTCCGCTGCCGCTTTGCCGCCACGATGTCGAAATTGCAACCGCGACGCCAAGTACAGAGGCCGCCGCCTGACCAATGACCGTTAGTTCTAGCTTGCTGGCAGCGGCAACCAGTGCTGCCAGAATCTCCTAAGCAAAAATTGCTAGGTTGCAGAAAAGATGGCTAAAAATGGCTAAAAAAGTTGTGAAAATTGCCAAAAAGAATTGCTAAACCATTAAAATTTTGATTTTCAACAAATATACATATGTATTTTAAGAAACATAAAAATAAAAATTAGAAACACTTAAATTAAAAATGAAAATGACCTTAATCAATTACATTTACATTAAGTTACATAATACTTATATTATATATAAATATTATCCAGCTCGTAAGATTCATATTCAGTGGCCTACTTCTCACTTCGAGTAATTTAAGTCAAGTACTCATATAGCAGATCATAGTTTTGGCAACATTTTTCATGTCATTGTAGCCCATACATGTTAAAGTAAATTTTGATGCACCGTGGTAGCGGATGCTTAGCGGAGCTTAGCGTTAATCGATGATTTGCAATACGCACAATAGGCATGCGTTGGAAATATATACATATATGCACATAAGAAGGTTCTTGATTAGCGAACTAGTCTAGACGTGCCGCTAAAGAAAGGAGATGAAATTGAGTCTGTGATTGAAACACTTACAAACTCAATTCACGTGGCTGGACACTTATTCACACACCACCAAATGAAAATATAACCCGGCAAACCTTTCTACCATTGCAACTGAGGTCACAAATGCAAAAAGAAAGCTTCGAAAAATATGGCAAACAACTAAAAGCCCAACCGACAAAAGGAAATTCAGTAAGGCTGCCAAGGACTTAAGCAACAGACTATGGGAAATAAAAAATAAGTTTACAGCACAATATTTAAGAAATCTTGATCCTTTTACAGTCTTTGGAAGGCAACAAGATATCTGAAGACCGGCCAGAAGAACTACCACAATTGTCGACAGCAGAGGCCAACGCTGCAGACATAACGCTTAAAAGGGTGAGGCATTTTTTTTTTATGTAAACGACATAGTATATGAGGTAGATCATTTCCTAGAATCTCCATGTCAAATGAGTCTGCTGATAAGCCAAACTACTATCGCCAAAGTAGAAGAGGAAATCAAAATACTAAATAATAAATAATCCCCCAGGATATGATAAAATTTGCGCATATACAACAACCTATAGCAATCACACTTGAAAAAGCAACAGTCGTTGCTACAAGCACCGACCCAATTGCTGCATCCAACCTCCTTCAAGAAAAACTTTGTCTGACTAAGCGAAGACCAAGAAAATAAACTGGCTCCTAGGACCACGAACACAACATAGCCTTGATAACAAAATAAGATTATACAAGGCAGTACTTAGGCCAATATGGACTTATGCGTTGAAGCTTTGGGGAAAAGCCAGCAATTCGAAATATTGCAGCTATACCAGTCCATGACGCTAAGGACAATAACCTTTGCTCAGTTGTATACTTCCAACTTTGACATTCATAAAAATTTCCAAGTACCTTTCATCAGAGACGAAATAAAAAGAAGAACCAATACCTACATTAACAGGCTAGAAATACATGGCAACAATTAAGTTGTGAAAGTTTGATGCAGTTAGTTCATCGCTAAGAAAAGTTATTAAACAATTAATTTCCCATAGTAATGCATTGCAGTCCTAGCGCATTCGCTGCGTCAACTGCGCAGTTGGCCGAGCGCGCGCTTATGCTTGCATGCATATGTATGTGTGTATATGTTGTTTGCATGTATGCATAAAAAAACGTAGAATGATTTGATATTTGGCTCTTCACAAGGCTCAGGGTATCTCCTAGTCGAGCAGTCTCGACTAGAGCACTCTTTCTTGTTTTATCTTGGGTTATTATTCTTTGTATATATACCAAATTTCAAGTATATAGCGTCAATAATAGTCAAAATATAGCCGAATTTTAAAGATCACCTTATATTCAGACCCGATTGGCCACTCCCCCAGTGGACGTAGAAACGGAGCAATAACTTACGTGCCGAATTTCAGCGCTCTAGCTTTGAAACTGTTAAAATACAGTTTTATCAGATTTGCTATGTCCCAATGGGTGGAGATATTTATTATTAGAAAGACATTGACAAAACTGGAGTCAACTTAAATGTAAACAATACAAATATTTATATATATAAAGCCTAAAATAACATATATTATCAATATCTCAAATATCATATATTATATATTATCTGGACCGATTCAATACGGTCCTGATACAGTTTATGCTGTGGAGACCAAATAATTGAACAGTATTCTAATATAGGTCGAACCAGCGAAGTATATAATAGTTTTGTGATAAAGGGATCTTTAAACTCCTTTGACCAGCGTTTAATAAAACCAAGAGCACCTTTAGCTTCATTTACGATAGTAGAGACATAAAGATTGAATGAAAATTTTGTGTCAAAAATAACAACCAGATCTTGAAAGTCAAAATTCGTTGCAAGGAAATGTTTTTAATAGTGTAATTAACATTATGTGGGATGGTACAATTTAAATGCAACTCAAGATATTATGATTAACTGAATCAAATGCTTTGCTGAAATCAGTATAAATAACATCAGTTTGCATTTTATTTTAAAAGCTATCGTTAATTAGAGAAGAAAATTCTAATAAATTAGATGAAGTTAATCGATTTGGGAAAAAAACATGTTGAGATGGCGAAATAATCGATTTACAAAAGTGTTGTAAGTTTGATGTTAAAATTTTTTCAAATAATTTTGGGATAACAGACAGTTTAGCTATGCCTCTATAATTTGAAATGTCAGACCTTCCACCTTTTTTATGTAATGGAATAATAAATGATTCTTTCCAAATAGAAGGAAACACAGAAGTCTCCAGGGACAAATTGAATAGTTTTAATAAAGGTAACTGTAACGAAGCACTGCATTCCTTTATAACACAACTTGGAATATTATCAGCACCAGGAGAAAAAGATGATTTCAATGTCCGAATGGCTGAAACCAGAGACACAAGGGAAACACTTGGAACATTGATAATATTCGTTGCAGGACTTTCAAATGAGTACGACGGGGCGTGGGAGTCATCGGAAGAATAAGTGGATTGAAAAAATTTTGCAAAAAGATCTGAGGAATCTTGATCATTACAAGTTTTTTTTTCTCCAAAGAAAAACATGGAAGGTAAATTAGATGATTTACGTTTAGAGTTTACAAATGAATAAAATTGCTTGGGACCACGAACGAATTTCCTTTTGCACCGTAAAACCTAATTCTCATAACACATAGCATTTAAAAGATTAAAATTTGACTTGGCTATTGAGTATTTAGACCAGTCAACGATTGAACCAGACTTTTTAAAATTCTTAAAACATTTGGTTTTAATGTTTCTAAAATTAGAAAGAGTCTGAGTAAACCAGGGGGGCTTATTAGAAGCAGGCCTACAGTGGTACGAAGGGACAAAGACATCAAGGATAGAGCTTAAAGTTTCATAGAAAATATTAGCTGCCAAATTAACATCAACTGAGTCGTATAAAAGCGTCCAGTCAGTTGCATTAATTAAATCACTAAGCAAGACAAAATTGCATTTATGAAAGAGCGACGGTTTATTTGTTGAAGCGGAGCAGAAATATTATTGAAAACAAGACATCTAAGGTGGGATGATGCAAATCTTCTGGCATACAGATAGGAGTTGATCTGGTAACATTATTGACAGAATCATCATTAATAACAAGTAAGAAAACTCTAGTCGGAGGTGCCCGACTAGGAGATACCATGAGCCCCGTCCCATTTGCATTGTTTAATACGCTATGTAGCTTGCATATAACATTACATTTTGCAAAATTAAATTATAATTTTGAAATTTTATTCAACTAGAATGTATGTAAATCAAAAATAAATTAATAATTAAATAAATAAACAAAAAAATGAAATGAAAGCAAACATCACCGCACCTGGGCTCGAACCTGCATCTATTTACTACATGTGTAACGTTAAAGCGCGTCATCTCAACTAGCACGACCACCTTATGTTTATAGATTTAAAAAAAAATAAAAAAAGTTACGCTGTTGTCATGTCACTGAGTTTCGAACCCGCGACCTTTCGTTTACGCGCTTTGTGTCTATCCACTACGCCACACCAGTATTGCGTTGCTTGTTGGCAAAACGCAAAGTAGTACTACAAGGCGATATGTGACAAATACAAAACTAAAGAAGCAGATCAATCGCAATTATAATTCTTAGAATATGGTGAAATGCGCGCATATAAACGCATGTGTATGTGTATATACAAAAACGGTGGTCTGTTTCAATGTATGCGTGTAAAGGGCGATATATGACAAATACAAAACTATAGAAGCGGCTGAAAATGCACAGAAGCGACTGTGCACATGCATAAGCAGACGCGCTTGCACGTTTCAATGTATGTGTATGTGTAAATGTTTTTTGCTGCGCGTCGCTGCTTGCCACGTGCGTGTGATTATTGGCCAAACGTTTTGTTTAATAAATCGGGACTGACTTAACGGATTTTGATGAAACTTTCGGCATATGATTCTATTGAATTTTTTACATTTTATAAAAATGCTAATTTATTCACATGGTTATATTTGCAACAGACTCTCAATGGGTGTTGATGGCTGAGGGGGGGGGGGGGGGGGGGGGTAATTAGTAAAAAGAGCCGGTACGCAAAAAATAAAAAAATAGAAATTGCATAAAATTCACGTGAATCTATATGCAAAATTTGAGGGGTCTAGCTCTAAAGGCGTGGGAGATAGAATTTTATAACCTGTTTTCGATAAGGTTTAAAATCGATAACAAAACAACAAAAATAGATATCGTTTTTTGGTAACAAACTTGACCTGCGCGTGCTATCCACGGACCCAACAAAAAAAATTCAAGTCTCTAGGTCAACTACGTTCTGAGATCGACGCGTTCAAACATACGGACGGACGGACAGACGGACAGACGGACGGACAGACAGACGGACAGGGCTAAATCGACTCAGCTCGTCGCCCTGATCAAGAATATATATACTTTGTGGGGTCTGACACGCCTCCTTCTGCCTGTTACATACATTTAACAAAACCATTATACCCTGATTTCCCATTTTCAATGGGCTCAGGGTATAAAAACCAGATTAAGTGAACGATTTAAATGATTCAAAATAGAGTTCATTTGAAACATTGATAGACTGAACAGTTTAACAAATAGATAATGATCTGTAGACGGAATAAAGTAGTTAAAATTGGGAGCTGACGACCAAGTAGTGTTAGGTATATTAAAGTCACCTACCACTATAAATAAGTCATTATCATTCACATGTTCAAAAATTTCTTTAATACAAGTTATATGTTGTGCATAGACTTGTACATCAGATGAGGGAGGAACATATGAGCAAGTGACATATATGCAAAGAGATGGGAGAGTTACTTTAACCCCAATAATCTCAGCATCATGAAGTGCTTTGAAACTTAATGATTCGGAGAGGATATCGGCCTTAACAGCTATTAAGACACCCCCACCTCTGCGAATCAATCGATCACATATATTGAATGAATACACTGACTATGTTGGGGTTTAGTCGAATACTCATTAATGAGTACACGGACTGTGATGTTGTTTAGTCCGTATTGTACTGAAGTTTATTCTTCTGAGGCTGCGTTTATATACGAAGACTCATGCATGATTTCAACTCTTAAATCTAATGTATCTATTGCTGAGTGTGTAAGGCTTAGAATTGGTCTATTGTATTCTTATTATTATCGCTGAGGTTGTAGGGCTCAGTGTTCGTCTATTATCTATTCTTAACCTATTGCTGACGTTGTAAGGGTCAGCGTTCATCTGGCTATTTTAAGATTCCACACATGTGGCCTTTCTTCATCTATCGCACTGCATGTTAGTCGTTAAGTGCGTAGAAGGCATGTTTACATATTTATAAAAATTTCTATGTTCATGCCTGAACATTCTGCCGGGGCCAGAAAAGGTGACAGTCAGTAATCGCTGTCTCTGGTTTCTGCTCTTAATTATATTCAAGACAGTGACAATTATTACTATTCCAATCCTTGTATAGTTTATGTTCGTGTCTGAACATTCTGCGGGGCCCGGAAAATGTGATAGCCAGATATGGTCCAGTACTCAGCTGCTTCATTGGTCTTCTGCGTTGGTGGTAATTCCCAATCCTTGTGAGTCGGTTCACTTCAAAATGTGTATACCTTTTCCCGATGTCGCCAATTGTTGAGTCAGCTGAGGCGGTGGCCGCTTGCATCATTGATGCGGATGCCAAGGTCTTCAAATGATGGTCGTTCACTTTTTTATGATGCTGTATTTGAGCAGTTTTTGCTCCACCAATATTTGTTTTTGTTGTTACTACTCGAACTTTATTTTTTTGTCCCTTTGTAGTTGTTTCAGATCGTTTTCCCATTGATATGTGGGGGCTTGCCGGCGGGATGAAATGCCTTTTGAAGTTCGCTTTTTCTGGCACTAGTTTCAGACTACTATTTACTTTTTGTAGTTTGGGTCCGACTAGCATCACATTCCTCTGCTTTGGTCGAACTGCTGCTCTATGTGGCATATAGTATTTGCCTTGGCCGATAGTGTCTACTGGTTCCATGTGACCTATCTTCCAGAATTGATCGAAGTCGTCTTGGTACATCGTTGTTGCTGCACTGATCACCTTGTTGTTTGATGATCTAGCTATGTTGCCGGAAACAATCCATCCAAGCTTAGTTTTTTGTCCCAGCGTTTCGTTGATCTTTTTAACTTTTCCCAGCATTATTTTGGGAAGTAGATCTACGCCAATGATGACATCAATTCTGCTTGGCTCCTTGAAATATGGGTCTGCTAGCTCGCAGCCCATCCAATCTTTATTGACATCCATATCAATTTTCTTGCTCGGTAGAGCTCTCTGTAGTTTTGGCATGATCAGTGCCTGCGTTGTAGTGATGAATTTACTTGACATTCTTGGTTTAATTGTCAAATAAACACTATTTTTCCGAATTTCAACATTTTGTGAAATTCCCTGAACTTCCACGTTACGCTTTATTCGGAGAAGTTTTAACTGTCGTGCAGCTTCTTCCGAGATTAATGTTTTTTGGGAGCCTCCATCGAAGAGGGCCCTTCTTATTGCAATCTTTAATTCAATGGGTGCCTAGACATTTAGAGCATAGAGCGTTTTTAGTTACAAATTCCTTGCGCTTTGCAACTAGCTCGGCTTTAAATTTTTGGCACCTGGATATTTCGGGGCCATCCAGTTTGCAAAAACGGAACCTTTTGTAGCTCGTTCTCTTTGCTTCCATAGGCTTCTGGATGGCTCTTTTTTGCACTGAGTCTACTGTACTGTGTAGTTGATCAATAAACTCGAGCATATTTTTAAGGACTCGATTTCTCTGGCTTTCTTTACGTGTTGCTCGTAAAGTTATAGCACTTCCGTCGAGAATCTTCTTAGCAAAATCTGAACGATTATTATATCCACATCGTTACCAATTTGGCCTTCTTGTTTAACGATGTGGATGCACTCATTTGCTGTGTCCAAGAAATTGCGGATCCTGTCTTCATCATCGTTCTTCAGCAGGTCCATGTCCACTAGTTGGTTAACGGCGTTTGCGAATATTTTGCGCTTATTTTCGTAGCGTTTGCATATAAGTTCCCATAAGTTCTTCATTTTTATTGTTGAATTCATCTATTTTTCTGTTAAGCTTATTTAACAGTTTATCGACGTTGAACTCCAGTTCCTCTATTTCGTCGCTGTCGTAGGCAGATTTTCCATATCTTTCCTCTAAATCCGCGAACGCTGACTGGATTTTTTTTCCACCAGAAAGATAATGTCTCCTTGAAGACAGCAGTTTCTTCCTGATCGCTGCGCTCTAGGTTGGCATGCACATCTTCCATGTGCTCCCTTACTTTTAGAGCTTTTTTCTCCACATCTTCTACCAATACATCCATTAGGTTTGCACTTCTTTGTGAAAATGGACTTTCCTATCTTGGATGCTTCCAACCGCAGTTGCCCATGTTCGCTCGTTGACGGTTTATTGGTGTCCATAGGTTGATCGGCAACTTCGACCTTCATCAGGGCCTCTATGTAGATCCTGATTTTTTCCATGGTGACATCATATACTTTGTCCATAAAATATGGATGCTTGATGACACCGATTTTAACTAGCGCTAGGTCGTTGGCAGTGAATTCTGCTTCCAAGTTTTCCAGGGCTGCTAGCTCATTCTGATCAGCTATGGCCTGCAGAATGCTCTCATAAATCTTCTCTTGCTTCTTGAGCAATTCCATAGGTTTGGCGGACAGCATATTGTTGTTGTTGTTTTTGTTGTTGTGTATTTGTTGTTCTTGTATGGTTGATCTTGGCTTAACCCGTTGGGGGTTTTTTTGTTTTGATCGCCTGGTTGATCTTGCTGTGCCTCTACTCACAGCGTGGATTGGTAAGCCAAAGAAAACAACTCATACAATTTTTCACTATTGAAAACACTTTTCACAACGTTTGGTAGTCTGTGGTACGGATCGAAGGACCATGAATGAATACAATCACTACTAGATCCAGCTCAGTTGAGTGAATACACGGACTGTGTTGATGATTAGTCCGATCTGTACTCCGACTTGAAGATTGAATACACGGACTGTGATGGTGTTTAGTCCGTATTGTACTGAAGTTTATTCTTCTGAGGCTGCGTTTATATACGCAGACTCATGCATTTCAACTCTTAAATCTAATGTATCTATTGCTGAGTGTGTAAGGTTCAGCATTGGTCTATTGCATTCTTATATTATCGCTGAGGTTGTAGGGCTCAGCGTTCGTCTATTATCTATTCTTATCCTATCGCTGAGGTTGTAAGGGTCAGCGTTCATCTGGCTATTCTTAGATTCCACACATGAGGCCTTTCTCTATCTATCGCATTGCATGCTAGTCGTTATGTGCGTAGATGGCATGTTTACATATTTATGTATATTTTTATGTTCATGCCTGAACATATATAATAGTGAAGTTATTTGAGAGAATCTCACTATTGTAAATTTTAGGACTCAGACACGTTTCAGTGAACACAATGATATCATATTGAAAACTGAAACTGCTCAAAAATAGACCATTAAGTTTAAAATTTAGGCCTCGAACGTTTTGGTATACCAAAAACAGATTCGGTGAAGAATTTATACAATTTAGTTTTTTGATACAATACTAACTGAAGATTGTAGCGAAGTAGGGTTCAGTGTTACGGGAGGTAATCGGTTTCGATTCTTAGGCTTGAATCATGTACAACTATATGCGGTAGCCAAAACTTGGCATCACATATAGTTGTGAAGTGTTCAACTGGCACACTGATTTTAAACGAAGCAATTTCACGAGGTGTTGCGAAATTAAAGTTCGAGATAAAAACTTTAGTTGCAGACTTACTAGCGATAAACGCTGATATTGCTTCGCACGTCGTGTCAGATGAAAGCCTGGATAAAAAAACCTGCTTTCGAGGAGACACAACTGATAAAGTGGGCACCATGGGTTCAGAGGTCGCTAACAGATTGTTATTCACTGAACAACAACCGGGGACGCTCTTACTTTTATAGTGGGACTTTGATTAGGCTCGACAGTTTTATTAGAAGTACCAGTAGCACCAGGTGGTGTTGACAAGTCTACAGAAGGTGGATTGGAAATAGATTCTGGATTAGGGGAAGTAGGAGCTAAAGAATTTGGAGACAACATTGGTACAGAAGGTGGTACCAATAATGTTATAGTCTCCATTAGATTGTGTTAAGTTTCAAAATTATACTGTTTTAATATTTCTTCACCAGCTTCTATATCACTAGAAAGCTGTTTTGAAATATTGCACAGTTTTAAAAATTGAACTCTCACCGAACTATACATCTTGGAAAAAATGAATTTGATGAATAAGAATAACGTGCACAAAACAAACTAATGAGAGCAAATCCAGACACAAGTGTGATTGCAGGCAAAATGTAACATACAACAACAAGTGAAAGCACATGAAACAGAAAGCCGGCAAACAGCGACGCAAAACAAAAACGATAATAGAAACCAAAATCGCCGATGCACCAAAACCGAAAATGAAAATCGGTAATAACTGAAGCACAAAGCACAGCGGATCAAACCTTGCAAAGTAATGTAATGATAGTTATCCAAAGTTAACCGAACGCGATAGTGTGACAATTATAGTAAAATAATAAGTGATAATTTAATTAAAACTCAAGAGTACAAAAAAAGACGCGTCAACACTCTCAACTGAGAACTGTCTCATTACCTCTCTCTCATTATTTCCGCCAAATCTGTTTGATCTTGTGTGGTCAACGCGAGTGTACAAATTATAACAAGACTGTTGGTCAATTGTAATTAGATCTTTTTATTTATCAAGCTCGTGTGAGCGTTTCAGGAGAAGATTTAAAACTAATTTTTTATGAAACTAAACGGCGGCTCCAAGCCATCGCTGCCGGCGGCCGGGCCGACAGAACGCTGAGCTTGCGTCTTCCACGGATGATCAGCCCGCTTCTGCGTGCTGGTATCCGATTTCGCCTACAACTCTGTCGCAACGGCGTCCGGTGTAGAAGTTGCTGACTCGTTGTCAGCACTATTTGCTCGGTGCGTGTTAACTCCTCCCGGGTAAGTTGAAACCCGTCCTCGGGTTTCCCATTGATTGGCTTCCGTTGACATAGTTTAAAACCGATAACTAGGAGGAAGACAAGAGAAATAATGATAGTGACGCAACCAAATGACCATGATGACAATTCTGGCCTTGAGGTTACTGATGGGGCGAAGATTACTCAAACTCAGGTCGTGCAGGAACGGAAGGCTCAGGTGTTCTCTTTTCTTTCTCAGAATGTCCCGATAACTAGGAGGAAGACAAGAGAAATAATGATAGTGACGCAACCAAATGACCTTGATGACAATTCGGCCTTGAGGTTACTGATGGGGCGAAGATTACTCAAACTCAGGTCGTGCAGGAACGGAAGGCTCAGGTGTTCTCTTTTCTTTCTCAGAATGTCCCGATGATTTATGTAACGGGTTCCATTCAATGAGATGTGTTAATCGAAGGTGACTAAATAAGTCCGCGTGACGTGCTGGCTAGTTCCGGTGCTGCCCACTATGTGGTTTTTGGCGCTGTTGATGATAACGACTACGATTATGGGCTTTAGATGTTCAAAGCGTGTAGCGCATTGTGCAGTGCCACCTGAGACTAGCTGTTGGGCTCATGTTGACTTCTGCATTTGCTTGCAGAAGGTGGTGCTCACTGTAGAGGTGCAATCGCGCACGGCAATCGGCCACCACGTCGCCTTCTTCTAAATCTATTATTATATTACTATGCTGAACGGGAAAACTATTGATTTTTTTGCAGTGTAACTTAGGTCTAGGGAATTTGAATAAAAAATATAGTAGTTGGGAATTTTTAAAAGCATTAATATTAGATACCTCTATTAGGTCTGATACGCTAACATTGGTGAGTTGCTCATTTAGTTCTTTTACATCAATGCTGTGGAGTGGGCTAATTAAATTTTATTTTTGCAAGTGAAATTGAAGAATCAAATCTTCTAGGTCCGAAATTATCATTCTGTTTTTCGCCAAGATAGTCGTATAAAGATATTCGACTTCAGCATCTGGTTTTTGAATTGTGTTAAGAGTTCTTGAAATTTCGTTGAGTCTTACTTGAATTTTGTTATTGATCTCGATTTTCTTGTTTTCAGCATTTACTAATTGTCCTTCTTTAAATTTTATCTGCTCCCAGTCATCGAAATCTGGGGTTCCTGCTATAGCTTTAAGGGCACTACCTATCAAGTTTATGCTTCTGGCCTGTCTATGGTGAACATTAAGGGTACTAATTAAAGTGGCTATGTGTTGTAAGTCTGTCTTAAGTACCTGTCTCATATGGACTTTGGGTAGTCCGTCCATTAAGTTCCATGTCTCGTCAACATATGTCTCGTATATCGTCAAGTTAAAAGTGTGTCCCATGTAGCCGTATTCGTCCCAAATCGTCACGTCCCCGTCTATTATAGGTATGTAGTCCGCGAGCGTATAGTCATTAGGTCTTGAAGTCGCTTCAGTTCTAGTCAGAGCCACTATTTTTAAAACTAAAATATATTTTATCCTAAGGTAAAAGAATGCAGTTAGTAAAAAGGATGTTTTTTTTTTCTTAAAAATTAAAAATTTAAAAAAATGGTTTACTTAAGGATGTCCTTATGGACCACCCTCCCCTTTATAAGGACCGTTGTCCCAAGGTCTGCTTCAACCACTGCTTCGGTGAATAAGGGTGAAAGTTAATTTCCCAGTCTCATATTGGACTTTACCCATACTTTCTCTCCTATTTGGTACGCTTTTTGGACCCTGTTCTTTTTATGTTGCTCCAAAGACTTTTCTTGTGCTGACGTGAGGTTGTTTTTTATCTGCACTGCAACGTTTGTAAGGGTATTATGAATAATTTCTATCGGCTTCTTTGTCACGGAATGGATCGACCTATTGTACTTTATTGTCGCAAGGAAGGTACTGTCAATAGTATCTTCAATGTGATTTCCATTTTTTAGGCAACGACTTATATCCCCTAAATTGCCGTGAAAACGCTCGACCCGCCCGTTAGATGTACTATGTAGGGGGGGTGCATTTGTGATCACTATATCAAAGTTGTTTGACAACATTGCCCTGATGGTCTCTGAGCTTAGTGATTTTTCGTTATCGCAGTAGATTGTTTTTGTCTTTGGAAAAAAATTTAAAAGTTGCAAGAGTGGAGCCTTTATATCCACAATTGCTCGTGATCGAATTGGTTGGACGACAGAAAATTTGGAAAATTTGTCAATACAGGTTAAGAAGTATTTCCCATCTGTGGAGTAAATGTCTACATGTAACATTTCTCCAGCATATGAGGGTAAAGGGGTTTTCCCTAGTTCTTGCTTGATCGGGTGTCTGTTGTGTTTGTTCATAGCGCACGTTCGACGATTTGCTGCAATTTCAGTTGTTAAACGGAACATTTTTGGAAAGATATAGTCCCAAGTCATTTGATGGGCATTTTTCTGTGCTGCGCGATGAGCGCGATTGTGCTCCGCTATAGCTATTTCCCTTTGTTCTGTAACGTCTGATATATCTATCACGAAACTTTAAGAATGTCGAAAAATTGTTGAGGGGAATTCCTTCACTAGATTATGTTGAATGGAGGCTAGAATAGGAAGTTCACAATATATTGCGTTAGTCACCTCGGAGTTTACAACCTCTCGTTGTGTTTGTATCAGTGTATTGCGATCGGAAAACTGTATAACGTGTCGGGTCTTTGTTCTAAACAAGATATATGTGTTGTGTTGTGGGACAGTGCTTTCCTCCAATATAATCTGGTTTCGGAAGCAGTTTACCGGCTTATCTGTTGTCTCGATTGTGTAAGTTAAAGACTCTTCGCTGTGGATCGTAGCGGCATGAGATTCTGCCTGTCCTCCAGAGCGTTGATATTCTGGCGAGACAGAGCGTCTGCCACAAGTTTTTCTTTGCCTGGCTTATAGATTATGTTTGCCTTATTCTCATCAATGAAAGCCTTCCAGCGCTTTATTTTGGCATTCGGATTTTATCCGATACCGCAAATGTTAGGGGCTGGTGGTCTGTGTAGATATTAAGATTTTTAACACCGTACAAGTAATTTCTAAGATTTTTCAGTGCCCACACAATGGCTAGGAGTTCTCGTTCATTTGTGGCAAAGTTAATCTCATCGTTTCGCATTGTGCGCGAGATCATTGTTATAGGGCGTCCGCCCTGAGATAGCACAGCGCCGAGCCCTTGACCTGACGCGTCTGTTGTCAAGTCTGGCTGGACGCTTTTATACGACTCAGTTGATGTTAATTTGGCAGCTAATATTTTCTATGAAACTTTAAGCTCTATCCTTGATGTCTGTGTCCCTTCGTACAACTGTAGGCCTGCTTCTAATAAGCCCCCCTGGTTTACTCAGACTCTTTCTAATTTTAGAAACATTAAAACCAAATGTTTTAAGAATTTTAAAAACTCTGGTTCAATCGTTGACTGGTCTAAATACTCAATAGCCAAGTCAAATTTTAATCTTTTAAATGCTAGGTGTTATGAGAATTACCTTTTACGTTGTAAAAGGAAATTCGTTCGTGATCCGAAGCAATTTTATTCGTTTGTAAACTCGAAGCGTAAATTATACAATTTACCTTCCATGTTTTTCCTTGGAGAAAAAAAAACTTGTAATGATCAAGATTCCTCAGATCTTTTTGCAAAATTTTTTCAATCCACTTATTCTTCCGATGACTCCCACGCCCCGTCGTACTCATTTGAAAGTCCTGCAACGAATATTATCAATGTTCCAAGTGTTTCCCTTGTGTCTCTGGTTTCAGCCATTCGGACATTGAAATCATCTTTTTCTCCTGGTGCTGATAATATTCCAAGTTGTGTTATAAAGGAATGCAGTTACCTTTATTAAAACTATTCAATTTGTCCCTGGAGACTTCTGTTTTTCCATCTATTTGGAAAGAATCATTTATTATTCCATTACATAAGAAATGCGGAAGGTCTGCTATTTAATTTAAAATTATAGAGGCATAGCTAAACTGTCTGTTATCCCAAAATTATTTGAAAAAAATTTTAACATCAAACTTACAACACTTTTGTAAATTGATTATTTCGCCATCTCAACATGGTTTTTTCCAGAATCGATCAACTTCAACTAATTTATTAGAATTTTCTTCTCTAATTAACGATAGCTTTTTAAATAAAATGCAAACTGATGTTATTTATACTGATTTCAGCAAAGCATTTGATTCAGTTAATCATAATATCTTAATTTGCAAACTTGATCATTTAGGATTTCACCCTAAACTTGTGTCTTGGATTTCATCCTATTTGAAAGGCAGGATTCAAAGGGTATTGTTGCGGACATCAATTTCGAAGCTTATCTCTGTTTCATCAGGCGTACCGCAGGGCAGTCATTTAGGACCGCTGCTCTTTACCCTCTTTATCAATGATCTTCCTAGGTGTATTGTTCACTCAAAAATTTTTATGTATGCAGATGATGTAAAGCTCTGCCTTTCATACTCCAACTTACTTGACCATCTTCTCCTACAAGATGATCTTAATTCCTTTCAGCGTTGGTGTGCGACTAATCAGTTGCATTTAAATTGCTCTAAGTGTATAACAATGACCTTCTGTCGTACCACCCCACATATTGTTAATTACACTATTAACAACATTTCCTTGCAACGAATTTTGACTGTCAAAGATCTGGGTGTTATTTTTGACACAAAATTTTCTTTCAATCTTCATGTCTCTACTATCCTAAATGAAGCTAAAGGTGCTCTTGGTTTTATTAAACGCTGGTCAAAGGAGTTTAAAGATCCCTTTATCACAAAACTATTATATACTTCGCTGGTTCGACCTATTTTAGAATATTGTTCAATTATTTGGTCTCCACAGCATAAACTGTATCAGGATCGTATCGAATCGGTCCAGAAACAGTTTCTTATTTTTGCGTTGCGTGATTTAAACTGGGATCGTAATCTTCGTTTACCATCTTACCAGAGTAGGCTTCTTCTTATTAATCTTCCCTCATTAATCAATCGTAGAACAATTCTGGGGATTGTTTTCCTACATAATTTGATTATTGGTAAAATTGATTCGCCATGTCTGTTAGTTCAGCTTAATTTTTCTGTTCCCTCCAGAACAAGCAGACACTTTCGTCCGTTGTATTTACCTTTATGCACATCGGATTATTCTTTGCACAGCGCATTTCACGTGTTATGTAGTAATTATAATAAATATTATCATGTGTTCTCCTCTGAACTCTCTCTTCCCTTAATAAAATCATTGCTTGCAGGTCATCTTCGTGGTAGCCTGTAATCTTAAATCTTAAATTTTGTACTTATATCTAAGACTATAATTAATTTAATTTGTAAGTTTCCCACAAATACTCTCTATCTTGTATAGCTTCTATAATATCACTGACTAAAATGGCTGTGAATTGGGGCATAGCTGGCCGGACTGGCAAATAAAGTACCCCCACCGAGTTGGTGGTATTATTGATAATTTATGTTATTTTAGGCTTTATAATTATATAAATATTTCTATTGTTTAAATTTAAGTTGACTCCAGTTTTGTCAATGTCTTTTAATAATAAATAAATAAATAAATAAATAAAATGGTTTTTATACTCGTTTCCCAAAGGGAAAAAGAGTATATTGGTTTTGTGAAATGTCCGTCTTGCTGTCCGTCCGTCTGTCCGTCTGTCCGTATGAATGCAATATTTTTCTACGCTATTGAAGCTAGAGACTTGAAATTTGGAACATATACTCGTGTACACCCTCGAATTATAAAGTGTCAAGATTTTCCGGATACGCCCACTAGGGGCGTGGCAAATCGGAAAATGGTTGCGCCCATAGTTAATAGAAATCATAGAAATCATATTAGTTGAAGAGCTAGAGAGTTGAAATTTGGAATGTATACTTGCGTTGACCACCCAAGTTCAAAAAGATATGGCGGATATATCTACGCCCATTGGGGGCGTGGCAAATCGAGAAAACTGTAACTTCCACAGTTTTAAAGCTAGAATGCTGAAATTTGGCACGTATCTTAACGCTTCGATTCTATAAAGATTGACAAAAAAATTTTATGTCCACGTCCACTGGGGGCGTGGCAAATCGGATCTGAATATAGAGTGATTTTACAAATTCAGCTATATTTTGAGCACTATTGATGCTAGAGACTTGAAATTTGATATATATACTCGGATAAGCAACCCAAGATCAAAAAGATATGGCGGACATACCTACGCCTTCAGGGGGCGTGCCAAATCGGAAAAAGCTTATAGCTCCTACAGTTTTAGAGCTAGACGATTCCAAATTGTATGTTTGTGTTACTGGGGGCCCCCTCTATTGATTTCCCAAAAATAAATCTTACGTCCCTTTGGGGGCGTGGTATATCGAAAAAATACCCTGTAACTTTCACATTTATGGAGTGTAAGCATCCAAACTTTACAGTTACGTTACCCTCGACTCCTTCTAGGAACTTGCCAAATATGATATGTCTACGCCTACTGGGGGCGTGGCAAATTGGCAACAAAATTTGTAACGCCAAGCTGCAAAATTCATATGCCTGTGCCACCTATATAAATAAGCTTAATAAGAATTGCTAAGACGACAAACGGCACTTCTGAGAAATATATGTAATTCGATTTAATGTTGAAGTTCTGCAAATAATTTATCTGCTAAAATTATCATTTTTCGTATAGCCTAGGTCAGTTATATTATTGTACTCGTTTTCTTTTTGTGTGTGTGACCCTGACAAAAAATGTAAATATCAAATACCGATATTTGTGTAATCGACTTAGTCCGAACAAAATTATTCACACACAAAAAAATTGACGATAGGACCCATCATGTATGTATGTATGTAGGCACGAACAGCTGCGCAACTATTTTCATGCTGTCGCCGCCGCGTCTCGAACTCGGGCCCTTTTGCTTACATGCTTTTCATCTACCTGCTGCGCCACATCAGTTTTGCATTGCCTGTTGGCAAATCCGAAACTACTTCACTACAAGGGCGACTTTTGACAAATACAAAACTATAGAAGCTGCTGTTAATGCAAACACAATATAAACATAAATCAATCGCAATTGTGATTCATAGAAAATGCTGAAATGCGCGCATATGAACGTATATATTTATATGTGTACATACAAAAACGGTGGTCGGTTGAATGTATGCGTATAAAGGGCGATATTTGACAAATACAAAACTAAAGAAGCGGCTGAAAATGCAAGCACAACTCAATAACAATTTTGGTTGAAGAATATGCTAGAATGAATGGCGCTGAATTTATTTATGACCATGCATAAGCAAACGCGCTTGCACGTTTCAATGTATGTACATATGTGTAAATGTAATTTTTTTTTGCTGTCGCTGCTTAACGCGTGTGTGTCATAATTGGCCAAACGTTTTGTTTAATAGATTGCGACTGACTTAACGGAACTTGATGAAACTTTCAGCATATGATTCCATTGAATTTTTTACATTTTATAAAAATGCTAATTCATTCACATAGTTATATTTGCAAAAATTGAAATTGCATAAAATTCACATGAATCTACATAAATGCAAAATTTGAGATAAATTATTAAATTTAAAATAATAGATGCCCCTGTGGGACACGAGTATCACGCCTTAGGTCTCGCCCTAAGGCAACGTTCTTACTTACATGCCAACAGCACCTCCTCGGACGCTAGTAACTCTTTTAATCTGTTAAAGGCATCTAACTGGGTTTGGTTTCATTCGAGTTTCACTTTCCTCGAATGGTTGGCGCTTATTTTCCCATTTTCACCTTTCAAGATCTCCGTTAGGGGTCTTGCGATGCTGGCGAATCCTGCTATGAAGCCCCTGTAATAACTTGCTAACCCTAGAAATGATCTAAGGTTAAACAATGTTGTCGGTAGTTGGAAATTCTTTATGGCCTGCGCTTTGTCGGTCGATGTCCGAATTCGACCTCTGCATACTGTGAATCCCAAATATTCCACATCCTTTTTGAAGAATTTGGATTTTTCTTGAGAAACACTCATGCCTGCATCCCTAAGACTTTTCAAGACCCACTCGATGTGTCTGATGTGGTCTTCCTTATTGGGGGAGAAAATTATTACGTCATCCACATAGACGTAACAAGTGTTTCCAATTTGATCCCTGAGGACATCGTCTATTGCCCTCTGGAAAATGCTAGGGGCATTTTAAGCCCAAAGGGAAGTCTGCAAAATTCATACTTCCCATTGTTTACAGAGAATTCAGTTTTTTCTCTGCCTCTTTCCACCAATTCTATTTGGTGGAAGCCCGATTTAGGGTCCAGTGTTGTGAAATACTGAGCCTCACCCATATTCGACAATATGGTCGAAATAGTTGGGATAGGGTATTTATCGTCGGTTGTCTTCTGATTTAACTTTCGAAAATCGATTACCAGACTTTTTTTTATAGCCAGATTCGTCGACACCTTTTTTGTCGACCACCCATATTGGATTGTTATATGGTGACTTTGAGGGTCTAATTATGCCATTCGCCAGTTGTTTAACTTCTGCGTTGACAAATTCTGACACGCCCATAGGATACGGGTATAACTTAGAGTATACCGGTTCGCTGTCAGTTGGAATTGTGGCAATAGTGTTAATATTGAACGGTAGGGATTCGTTAACGTCTGCAAATTCGTTAATCGTTCGGTCAATCATTTGATTGAAAGGGGGTCTGACTGCGGCAGGAACGTCCGCGTCACTAATTTGAAAATGGTTCACTTGTTGACATGTTGTGAACTCAATTTTCTCTGTACCCCGGTCATGCATTATGATGTTATTGTTCAAATCAATGTGAGCGTTAATCCGTCGAAATCTTTTAATGTTTCTAGCTTGAAAAAGTATGATTTGACACTGAATAGGTCAATGAAACATTTCTGTTCAATTTTTGTGTGCCCATGGGTTGATTTAACTTGAAAGGGGCTATTTACTGGTTTCCAATACTAAACAAGTAAGAACGTTGCATGAGGGCGTACCTAATGCGTGATACTAGTTTCCCATAGGAGCATCTGGTATTTTAAATATAATAATTTATCTCAAATTTTGCATTTATGTAGATTCATGTGAATTTTATGCAATTTAAATTTTTGTTATATTTTGGATACCGGCTTTTTAACTAATTACCTACCCTCTTATATACTGCCAATTGAAGGTCTGTTGCAAATATAACTATGTGAATGAGTTAGCATTTTATAAAATGTAAAAAACTCAATAGAATCATATGCTGAAAGTTTCATCAAGTTCCGTTAAGTCAGTCGCAATTTATTAAACAAAACGTTTGGCCAATTATGATACGCACGCGTTAAGCAGCGACAGCAAAATATATTTACATATACACATACATTGAAACGTGCAAGCGCGTTTGCTTATGCATGGTCACAAATAAATTCAGCGCCATTCATTCTAGCATATTCTTCAACCAAAATAGTTATTGAGTTGTGTTTGCATTTTCAGCCGCTTCTAGTTTTGTATTTGTCAAATATCGCCCTTTATACGCATACATTCAAACCGACCACCGTTTTTGTATGTACACATATAAATACATACGTTCATATTTGTTTGCATTAACAGCAGCTTCTATAGTTTTGTATTTGTCAAAAGTCGCCCTTGTAGTGAAGTAGTTTCGGATTTGCCAACAGGCAATGCAAAACTGATGTGGCGCAGCAGGTAGATGAAACGCGAGTAAGCAAAAGGGTCCGCGTTCGAGACGCGGCGGCGACGGCATGAAAATAGTTGGGCAGCTGTTCATGCCCACATACATGATGGGTCCTAACGTCAATTTTTTTGTGTGGAATAATTTTGTTCGGAATAAGTCGATATTTGTGTAATCGATAGTTGATATTTATATTTTATGTCATGGTCACACACACAAAAAGAAAATAACATAACTGACCTAGGCTATAAGAAAAATGATAATTTTAGCAGATAAATTATTTGCAGAATTTCAACATTAAATCGAATTGCATATATTTCTTAATATTTCTCAGAAGTGCCAAGTGTCGTCTTAGCAATTTTTATTAAGCTTATTTATATAGGTGGCACAGGCATATGAATTTTGCAGCTGGGCGTTACAAATTTTGCTGCCAATTTGCCACGCCCCCCTATAGGCGTAGACATATCATATTTGGCAAGTTCCTAGAAGGAGTCGAGGGTAATGTAACTGTAAAGTTTGGATGCTTACACTCCAAAAATGTAAAAGTTACAGGGTATTTTTTCGATATACCACGCCCCCAAAGGGTGTAAGATTTTTCTTTTTGGAATCAATAGAGGAGGCCCCCATTAACACAAACATCCGATTTTGTCTAGCTCTAAAACTGTAGGAGTTGTAAGCTTTTTACGATTTGCCACGCCCCCTGAAGGCGTAGGTATGTCTGCCATATCTTTTTGATCTTGGGTTGCTTATCCGAGTATATATATTAAATTTCAAGTCTCTAGCATCAATAGCGCTCAAAATATAGTTGAATTTGTAAAATCACAATATATTCAAATCCGATTTGCCACGCCCCCAGTGGGCTCGGACATAAAATTTTTTCATCAATCTTTATAGAATCGAAGCGTTAAGATACGTGCCAAATTTCAGCATTCTAGCTTTAAAACTGTAGAAGTTACAGTTTTCCCGATTTGCCACGCCCCCAATGGGCGAAGATATATCCGCCATATTTTTTTGAGCTTGGGTGGTCAACGCAAGTATACATTCCAAATTTCAACTCTCTAGCTCTTCAACTAATATGATTTCTTGACTATGGGCGCAAGCATTTTCCGATTTGCCAAGGACCTAGTAGGCGTATCCGGAAAATCTTGACACTTTATAATTCGAGGGTATACACGAGTATATATTCCAAATTTCAAGTTTCTAGCTTCAATAGCGTAGAAAAATATTGCATTCATACGGACAGACGGACAGTAAGACGGACATTGCACAAAACCAATATACTATTTTCCCTTTGGGAAACTAGTATAAAAATTACAGCTCTCTGCTCCTCACAGGTCATCTTCGACCGCCTCTGCTTCCTGATGTGAAGAAGATTCGTAATTGTTATTATCGTTGCTTTCTTTTTCTGGTATGTGGTTGAGGTTCTGTTGAGTCCTCATAGACTGATCACTATAGTTTTGATTGCCTTGAGTGGGCTGTCTAAAGCGTGAGGAAGAATCTACTTCCATTGGTTCACGACCACGCCCTTGTGAGTTTTGGGGTTGAAAGCGCTGTTTTGAGGTGTTTTCTTTTGGCTGACTCTGGTTATCTTTGTTACCTTTCTGAAAATGAGGATTCTTATCCTCATATTCCTGTTGGCTGTTTGACGCCAATTCTGGGTCTTTTGACCACTAATTTTCTGCAGTTTTTCTTCAGCATATTTTGCAAAATTAACCGCAAAGATGCTTCTTTCATTGTTTGACTCAGCCTCTTGGGCTAGAGCCAGAGCGGTTGGGAGGTCGTGAGGCTGTGCTGGGAAGACAGCCTACCTCAGGGACTTTTTCAGTCCAGAGACGAATGTATGGAGAGTATCGCTCCTGAATTTTTCGTTCAGAACGGCCACTCCAGCAGGGTCATGTGCCATTAAGGTTTTGTTTGTTAATAATGTCAGCTTTATGCCGACCTCATCATAGTACTTCGCTAATGATTGGTCGCCCTGCCTAAGAGTGCTTAGTTGCTGTTGGATCACGTGTACTGGTATTTTATCGGCAAACGTAAAATCTAACCTGGCAATGATTACCTTAAAGTTCAACACTGTGATAAATGATGCAAGCTCTGCATCTGCTGAACCCCTTACTTTGATTCGGATTATAGCCACAGCTTGATAGTGTCTTGAGCTGCCATTATACAGCTCAAACCCTTTATACGCGGAACAAGCAGCCTGTCTCCATTAGACATAATTTTCCTGTTTTCCATCGAACTCTGGAATAGACTTCACTATCTCTAAGGGTTCATCACATTTGACCCCTGATATTATCTTTATCTCCTCATAAACTTCTATCTTTGGAGTTGTCCCTTTAAGCTGGGCGAATTTTTGAGTAAGAGTCAATTTTTTCTTCAAATCTAAGTGAATGCTGTTCGAGGGCTGCGCGCATTTGAGCTTCGAGTTGTGATACTTGTTCGTCTGTCATTTTTCTGTTTTTTATTATACCCTGAGCCCATTGAAAATGGGAAATCAGGGTATAATGGTTTTGTTAAATGTATGTAACAGGCAGAAGGAAGCGTGTCAGACCCCACAAAGTATATATATTCTTGATCAGGGCGACGAGCTGAGTCGATTTAGCCCTGTCCGTCTGTCTGTCTGTCCGTCCGTCCGTATGTTTGAACGCGTCGATTGAAGCATCTAGACAAGCTAGAGACTTGATTTTTTTTTTGTTGGGTCCGTGGATTGCACGCGCAGGTCAAGTTTGTTACCAAAAAACGATATCTCTTTTTGTTGTTTTGTTATCGATTTTAAACCTTATCGAAATTAAACCTTATCGAAATTGAGACCCCTCAAATTTTGCATATAGATTATTGTGAATTTTATGCAATTTCTATTTTTTATTTTTTGGATACCGGCTCTTTTTACTAATTAACCCCCCCCCCCCCCTCCGCCTTACTCGACCCATTGAGAGTGTGTTCCAAATGTAACCATGTGAATAAATTAGCATTTTTATAAAATGTAAAAAATTCAATAGAATCATATGCTGAAAGTTTCATCAAAATCCGTTAAGTCAGTCCCGATTTATTAAACAAAACGTTTGGCCAATTACACGCACGTGGCAAGCAGCGACGCGCAGCAAAAAACATTTACAAATACACATACATACATTGAAACGTGCAAGCGCGTCTGCTTATGCATGTGTACAAATAAATTCAAGGCCAGTCGTTCTAGCATATTCTTCAACCAAATTCTGTTTGCATTTTCAGCCGCTTCTGTAGTTTTGTATTTGTCATATATCGCCCTTTACACGCATACATTGAAACAGACCACCGTTTTTGTATGTACACATACTCATACGTTCATATGCGCGCATTTCAGCATATTCTAAGAATTACAATTGCGATTGATCTGCTTCTTTAGTTTTGTATTTGTAACATATCGCATTGTAGTAGTACTTTGCGTTTTGCCAACAAGCAACGCAATACTGGTGTGGCGTAGTGGATAGACACACAGCGCGTAAACGAAAGGTCCCAGGTTCGAAACTCAGTGGCAACAGCGTAACTTTTTAAATTATTTTTTTTTAATCTATAAACATGAGGTGGTCGTGCTAGTTGAGATGACGCGCTTTAACGTTACACATGTAGTAAATAGATGCAGGTCGAGCCCAGGTGCGGTGATGTTTGCTTTCTTTTTTTTTTGTTAATTTTGTTAATTTATTTAATTATTAATTTATTTTTTATTTACATACATTCTAGTTGAATAAAATTTCAAAATTTTAATTTAATTTTGGAAAATTTAATGTTATATGCAAGCTATATAGCGTATTAAACAATGCAAATCGGACGGGGCTCAGGGGATCTCCTAGTCGGGCACCTCCGACTAGAGTTTTCTTACTTGTTTTTTTGTGTGCTAAGTAGGAAGATATTAATTCTTCCCCGCTGCTATCGCCTGATCTTTCAACACCCTGCATTTGTTTAGAATGTCAAACCGAGATCACTTTACAATACAAGTATTTTCAATGAAGTTCAGTAGAAACAAGTAAGAAAACTCTAGTCGAAGGTGCCCGACTAGGAGATCCCCAGAGCCCTGACCGATTTGCATTGTTTAATACGCTATATAGCTTGCATATAACATTAAATTTTGCAAAATTAAATTATAAAATTTGATTCAACTAGAATGTACGTAAATCAAAAATAAATTAATAATTAAATAAATAAACAAATTAACAAAAAAAAGAAAAGAAAAACAAACATCACCGCACCTGGACTCGAACCTGCATCTATTTACTACATATGTATCGTTAAAGCACATCATCTCAACTAGCACAACCACATCATGTTTATAAATTTTATAAAAAATTAAAAAGTTACGCTGTTGTCACTGAGTTTCGAACTCGAGACCTTTCGTTTATGCGCTTTCTACCCACTACGCCACACCAGTACTGCGTTGCTTGTTGGCAAAACGCAAAGTAGTACTACAAGGCGATATGTGACAAATACAAAACTAAAGAAGCTAAAGAAGCAGAACCAATCGCAATTGTAATTCTTAGAATATGCTGAAATGCGCGCATATGAACGTATGAGTATGTGTACATACAAAAACGGTGGTCTGTTTCAATGTATGCGTGTAAAGGGCGATATATGACAAATACAAAACTACAGAAGCGGCTGAAAATGCAAACACAATTCACACACAGATTTGGTTGAAGAATATGCTAGAACGAATGGCCTAGAATGTATTTGTGCCCATGCTTGTAGACGCCAATGTATGTGTATGTGTAAATGTTTTTTGGTGCGCGTCGCTGATTGCCACGTGCGTGTGATTATTGGCCAAATGTTTTGTTTAATAAATCGGGACTGATTTGTAAAAAGAGCCGGTATCCAAAAAATAATAAAATAGAAATTACATAAAATTCACATGAATCTATATGCAAAATTTGAGGGGTCTAGGTCTAAAGGTGTGGGAGATATAATTTTATAACCTGTTTTCGAGAAGGTTTAAAATCGATAACAAAACAACAAAAAAAGAGTATATGTTCCAAATTTCAAGTCTCTAGCTTCAATAGTGTAGAAAAAATTGCGGTCATACGGACGGACAACAAGACGTATACCAATAATAATAATAATATAGTTTATTTCCCTTTGGGAATAGAGTATAAAAATTGTATCGCAGTTAAGGGATTATCTTAACCGGCACTCTTGCTTATTTTCTTAATTGATTATTATTGAAAAATATTTATTTAATCAAACAATGAAAGCTTTATATTCACAGTCCTGAAGATATGCCTTATTTTAATACTGTTGGATACGCAATAAATTTACGTCGTACTACATATAACTTTAATATCGAAGAAATACATAATACCGAAGATGTAATTTATGAAGCTGTAGATCAACGAATGTGTAAATTTCCATCGGAAAGTAATGCTACAATCTATAAATATAGGTGAGTGGGCACCTTAAATACCTCTTCTACAATACTACAATACTACAATACTACAATACAAAAGGTACAGCTTCGGACCCCCGAAAAATGTTTTCACATATTTGGAAAATGAATTGCAGAGACATAGTGGTCGCACATTTAATATCTTTCGTTTTAATAGATGCATTGTGGTAGTGTTATAGTAACTAATACTAAGCATCGCTGCGAAATACATTGATACTGATGGAATTTGTTTAAAAACTCAATTCGGTACAATACTAAGTAACGAGTAAGAGTGCTCTAGTCGGGACTGCGCGACTAGGGGATAAACAAAAAAAATGTTCTTTTATTTCTATATTTGAAATATATATAATCCTTTTTAGACTATCCTTGTGAACTTTTCGTTATAATTATATTATTATTGTTTTCTATACTAATGACCTCAAATGGTGCTATATAAGAAGGTTCTAATTTGTCACCTGTTTCATATCTTACTAGTACTTTATCGCCTACATTGAATTTAAAATTCTTAGCCTGTTTATCATATTCTAATTTCCAATATGCCTTGGCTTTTTCAAACATAATTCTAGTTCTTCTATTCTAACCTAAATCTTATTTCCTTAGCATAGTCATCTAAATTATATAAAGGATTTACCTTATCTATTTTATTAAAATCTACGAACGGTCTCGGTAGTCTTCCAAAAACTTGCTCGTATGGACAATATTCATGCGTTGCTGATGGTTTAGTGTTGAAACAATATGTAAAATATTGTATCCAAACATCCCAATCAGTTTTGTCTGCAGAGATATATGAACGAACGTATTCATCGATGACTTCGTTCTATTGTCCCTAAAGTCTAATGGTGGTATGCAGTAGACGTTATGTTGTCTATTTTGAAATATTTGCACAGGTCGTTTATAATGGAATTCTTAAATTCTGTTGCCATATCCGTAATGAACGTCTTCATTGGACCGTACTTCAGATTAAAAAATTCGAATATGGCTTTTGCGACAGTTGTTCCACTTTTGTCTGCAACAGGAATTGCTACTAAATACTTTGTCAAATCACATATTAAACTGATTTTGTATTCATTTCCATTTTCCGAACGTGTCTACTATCACTCTGTCAAAAGCATATTGTGGAGTTTCGGTGATTATCATAGGTAATCTTACATGTTTCGTCGTTTTCGACGTCAGGCATTTTGGACATTTATTTATGTACTCTTTGATATGACGTGTCATATTTTTCCAATAATAATATCTTTTTACTTTGGCTAAACTTTTTGTAATGCCTGTGTGACCTCCTTAAATTGGATCGTCATGGTACATAGACAATATTGCCTCTTTTTCTTTTTATACCCTGAGCCCATTGAAAATGGCAAATCAGGGTATAATGGTTTTGTTAAATGTATGTAACAGGCAGAAGAAGGCGTTTTAGAGTATATATATTCTTGATCAGGGCGACGAGCTGAGTCCGTTTGAATGTCCGTCCGTATGTTTGAACGCGTCGATTGAAGCATCTAGACAAGCTAGAGACTTGAATTTTTTTTGTTGGGTCCGTGGATAGCACATGCAGGTAAGTTTTTTACCAAAAACGATATCTATTGTTGTTGTAATGTAATCGATTTTAAACCTTATCGAAAACAGGTTAAACAAGTAAGAGTGCTCTAGTCAAGACTGCTCGACTAGAGGATACCCTGAGCCCTGTGAAGAGCCAAATATCAAATCATTCTTCGATTTTGTATGCATACATACAAACAACACATACACACATACATATGCACGCACGCACGGGATTGATCTGCTTCTTTAGCTTCTTTTGTTACATATCGCCCTTGTAGTGATACTTTGCGTTTTGCCAACAAGCAACGCGATACTGGTGTGGCGTAGTGGATAGACGCAAGGAGCGTAAACGAAAGGTCCCGATTTCAAAACTCAGTGACGTGACGACAGCACAAAATTAAAATTAATAAACATCAGTGGTTGTGCTAGTTGAGATGATGCGCTTTAACGTTACATATGTAGTGAATAGATGCAGGTTCGAGTCCAGGTGCGGTGATGTTTGTTTTTCTTATTTTGTTATACTCGTTTCCCAAAGGAAATGTCCGTCCTGCTGTCCCTCCGTCTGTTCGTATAAATGCAATATTTTCCTACGCTATTGAAGGTAGAGTCTTGAAATTTGGAACATATACTCGTGTATACCCTCGAATTATAAAGTGTCAAGATTTTTCCGATTTGCCCAGTAGAAACGAGGCAAATCGGAAAATGCTTGCGCCCATAGTCGCCTAAATCATATTAGTTGAAGGGCTAGAGAGTTGCAATTTGGTTGACCCAAATTCAAAAAGATATGGCGGATATATCTTCGCCCATTGGGGGCGTAGCAAATCGGAAAACTGTAACTTCTATAGTTTTAAAGCCAGAATGGTGAAATTTGGCACGTATCTTAACGCTACGATTCTATAAAAGAGATTTTATGTCCACGCCCACTGGGGGCGTGGCAAATCGGATTGAATATGGAGTGATTTTAAAAATTCAGCTATATTTTGAGCACTACTGATGCTAGAAACTTGAAATTTGATAAATATACTCGGATAAGCAACCCAAGATCAACAAGTAAGAGTGCTCTAGTCGAGACTGCTCGACTAGGAGATACCCTGAGCCCTGTGAAGAGCCAAATATCAAATCATTCTACGCATCTTTTATGCATGTGTATAAACAACACATACTCACACACACACACACATATCCACGGAAGCATAAGCGCGCGCTCTGCCAACTAAGCAGTTGACGAAGCGACTGTGCTTGGGCTGCAATGTGGGCCTTACTATGGGAACATAATTGTTTAATAACTTTTCTTAGCGATGGACTAAGTGCATCAAATTTTCACAACTTATTAATGGCATTCGTATGTATGTATTTGACAAAGCACAAGTCTCTATTTGATTTGCACATTTTACAAATAGGGGGCTATTGTGTACGAATGGGGCGTGGCATCAAAAATCTAAAAATTACGTTATCTTCGTATTCATTAGAAGTAACTACACAGCAAATTTGAAGTCTCTAGCTAAAACAATGTACAATCCACGCTTTAAAAACACAATAAAATTATCGATAAATGCTCATAAAATCGAAATCAAGTCTCTACGTTGGGTACTTAAAAATATCTCAGCGTTCACAGACGGACAGACGGACAGGGCTATATCGACTCGTCTTGTCGCGCTGATCAAGAATATGTATACTTTATGGGGTGTGACACGCCTCCTTCTGCCTGTTACATACATTTTCACAAAACCATTATACCCTGACTTCCCATTTTCAATGGGCTCAGGGTATACAAAAATATGGCGGACATACCTACGCCTTCAGGGGGCGTGACAAATCGCAAAAGCTTAAAGCTCCTACAGTTTTAGAGCTAGACGCTTTAAAATGGATTCTTGTGTTACTGGAGGCCTCTTCTATTGATTCCACAAAAATAAATCATACGCCCCTTTGGGGGCGTGGTATATCGAAAAAATACCCTGTAACTTTCACATTTTTGGAGTGTAACTGGAGTGTATCCAAACTTTACAGTTACGTTACCCAAGACTCCTATGAACTTGCCAAATACTATATGTCTACGTCTACTGGGGGCGTGGCAAATTGGCAACACAATTTGTAACGAGCAGCTGCAAAATTCATATGGCTGTGCCACCTATATAAATGAGCTTAATAAAAATTGCTAAGATGACAAACGGCATTTCTGAGACATATTAAGAAATATATGTTATTCGATTTAATGTTGAAGCTCTGCAAATAATTTATCTGCTAAAATGATCATTTTTCGTATAGCCTAGGTCAGTTATGTCATTTTCTTTTTGTATGTGTGACCATACCTTCAAAAAATGTAAATATTAAATACCGATTACACAAAAATCGACTGAGTCCGAACAATATTATTCACACACAAAAAAATTGACGATAGGACCCATCATGTATGTATGTATGTAGGCACGAACAGCTGCGCAACTATTTTCATGCTGTCGCCGTCGCGTCTCGAACTCGGGCCCTTTTGCTTACATGCTTTTCATCTACCTGCTGCGCCACATCAGTTTTGCATTGCCTGTTGGCAAATCCGAAACTACTTCACTACAAGGGCGACTTTTGACAAATACAAAACTATAGAAGCTGCTGTTAATGCAAACACAATATAAACATAAATCAATCGCAATTGTAATTCTTAGAAAATGCTGAAGTGCGCGAGTTATCAATCTTAATTAATATGATTGACTTTCAACTAAACATAATTAAAACACGTCTTGCTTTTGTGACAAATAACAACAGAATGATCTTTATTCATAGAGATCTCGTCCTCGTGTAGCCGACAAGCACCAGTGAATGTGTATGTGTATGAGTTGTCGTTGTTTACCGAGCGACTCGTGACTGTATATATATATAAGTATGTATGTGTAAGTGTACACATGTATATGTGTCGTACTGTGGCTGGCGGGTAACTCCTCCCCTCCTAGATTGAAGTGATGGCCAGAACGAAAACACGGTCTGAATGAGAGCTAAAAGATTTGAAGTATTCACCATTGACGTTGCTTTACAGCTTCTTCGGTTCCACGAAAAGGCAGCTTTGTTTTAACTTAAATTCGTATCTTATTTTATCTTATTTATATGATTTCACATGTTTTTAATTTTGCTCTTTTTTTTTTTTTTTTTTTTTATATATAAACTTTTGCAACAAGTATAATAATTCAAATATTTTTCCAAAATTTGTAACATAAGTATAGGTAAATGACTATGAGCTATTTGGCTTTCTAGTTCTACGTCTTATTTTTGATTTATGAATTTTTTGTTTTTTTGTTGATATGAATGTAGGTCCCTTATCTTCTAGTACTTTGTGTTTCGTAAAACGAGGTGTTAATTTGTTTCTTCTATTTTCTTTTCGGAATATAATTTCGTCTTCGTCAAGTTGTTCTGGGTTAATTCTGTCTTTGTTTAAAATAGCCGTGCGTCTTTGTGTTTTGTCGGTTAATTGCTGAACTACTTCTGGGTAAAACTTTCTTTGGTATAAATTTAGTTCTTGTAAGTATTCGTGATTATTGGTAAAATTAACTGTTTTATTAAAAATATGTGTTCTACCTGAAAATAGTTCAAATGGCGTATAACCAGTGCCTGAGTGAATGGCATTATTATACGTGGTCAATGCTTCCCACAATATCTCTTCGTGTGTACAAGGTAAATTGTTTCTTTTTTTAAATCAAATATAATTCTGTAAATTTCTGTTGAGGATGAGTGAAACCGTTCCACCGTGGAGTTACTTGATGATTGTTGAAATGAGGTTACGTGTCTTACGATATTATATTGTTTACAAAAATCTATAAAAATGTTTCCCGCAAATTCTGGTCCTTGGTCACAAATTATTTTTTTTTTTTGGTATTCCGAAGGTACAAATAAAATGTTTGACAGACTTAACAATGTTGATACTGTTTCTATCATGTATAGTATAACCGGTAGCAAATCTTGATAGTTTGTCAATTATTGTTAATATATATTTATGGTTTATTGAATATATATCCATGTGAACTAAATCCAATGGCTGTTGAGGTATTTCGGGTTCTTGAAATAGGACTTTTTGCGGTTGTCTGTCATATTTCATTGTTTGACATATGTCGCAATTATTGATCGTTTGGGAAATTTTTGTTTCATGTGGGTGAAATATATTGATCATTTTAAATAGGCTAATGTTTCATCGGTCCCTCTATGATTATTTTTAAAATGATATTTCCTAATTTCATTTTGCTGATCGTCGGGAGTTATAACTTCTCTTAAATATTCCGTGCACCTTAAAACCTTGTAAAGTTGACTGTGGGCAAAATATTTAGAATAAACCTGCTGTACTATTTTAAATATTTTGTCTGTTGTTAGTATTGCGCAAGTCTTATTTGGTTTTAAAACGGATTTCAACAGTTTTGTCATTACTTCTTCGTTAAAATTGGGCTCAAAAATTATACGTCTTATTTTGTTTTTGAAAGGCACTTCAACTCTAATATTTGATTGAGCGGCTTCTTGAAAAATAATTTGTATGTTAAAGTCATTTAGTTGTTTTTCAGAAATCAATATACCTTGTTCTAAATTTTCTTGTGCAGAGTGTATGGTTTCTCCACAAGTTGCATCAATTGATTTACTCTCACCTACATTTACATCTATTTTTGTTCTACTCAATGCATCTGCAATCACATTCTGCGATCCTTTTTTATATATAATCTCATAATCATATTCTAACAATCTTAATTTCCACCTTACTAATTTTGTATTTGGTTCCTTAAAACTGATTAGCCATGTAAGAGGTTTGTGGTCTGTTACAATTTTAAACTTTTGGCCAAAAAGGTAAGGTCGAAAATGTTTTATTGCCCAAATTATGGCAAGCATCTCTTTTTCAACCGTGGCGTAGTTTGATTCAGTATCAGATAAAGTTCTGCTAGCAAATGAAACGGGTTTGTCTGATCCCAGAGTTCCTTGAGATAAGACTGCCCCCAACGCGAAATCACTAGCATCCGTTGTTAATATGAACGGCTTAGTAAAATCAGGATAAATCAGTATAGGGTCATTACATAAAAGAGACTTGCAAACTTCGAACGTTGATTGAAACTCTTCATCTATAATAACTTTAGCTTTTCCTTTTAATTGTTTAGTGAGGGGTTTAGTTATTTTAGCAAAATCTTTTATAAATTTTCGGTAATAACCCATTAACCCCAAGAAGGATTTGATTTGTTTTTGGGTCCTAGGTAAAGGAAATTTCTTAATTACTTCAATCTTGGATGGGTTTGGTTTTACCCCATCCGAACTTACAACATGTCCTAAATACTCAATTTCTTTTCTCAAAAATTCAGACTTATCTATTTGTAGCTTTAAGTTTGCGGCTCTTACTTTTTTAAAAACATTTCTTAAATGTTGAATATGCTCTTGTAATGATGATGAAAATATAATAATATCGTCTAAATATATTAGGCAAAATATACCAAGCATATCTCCAAACAAAGAGTCCATTACTCTTTGAAAGGTTGCCGGGGCATTAGTAAGACCGAATGGCATTCTAACAAACTCGTAATGTCCTCCTTCTGCTGAGAATGCTGTCTTCGGAATGTCACTTTTATTCATCTCAATTTGGTGGTAGCCACTGGCTAAATCTAGTAATGAAAAATATTTAGCTTTTCCCAATCTGTCTAGAACATCACTTATTATTGGCATGGGATATTTGTCCATTATGGTTTTTTCATTAAGTTTCCTTTAATCTACCACTAATCTCCATTTTCTTTGCCCTGTTGCATCTAATTTCTTCTGCACTAGCCATACGGGTGCACTCCAAGGAGAATGACTATGTCTAATGATTTTTTGGTTAAGTAGTTTTTCTATCTGAGCTTTCACTTCTTTTCTTTCATTAAAACCATATCTATATGGTCTTGTATAAAGGGGAATATCGTCCTTTGTATGAATTTCATGTTTAACACTATTTGTGAATGTTAATTGGTTCTTATCATCGTAAAATATTTCAGCAAATTCTAAACAAAGTTTCTTTAATAATTCAATTTCTTCAGTGTTTAATTGATCGGTTCTTATTTTTTCTTGAAAATTAAATGAGTCTGTCACTGTATTTGATTCGTTCTGAAAGGCCAAGTTTACTTCGATGTGTTGCTCCTCTATGTATGGAGTTACTACTAACGGTTGATCAAAATAAATGACTTTTTCATTGTCTGTGTAGTTAGTAATTTCCATTGTGCTAAAATTGTTTGCTGCTGAGTATAATCCATTTGAAATAACTAATTCGTTACCTAATCGAATTTCTGGGCAATAGAAAACACCCTCTTTTAAACTTACAGGTATTTGAATCATATTTCTTGTTGCCTCTTCAATCACCTGTCTTTCGCCTATTATATTTTCTTTTGTGTGTAACTCATTGCGTATTGGGTGTTTGTAGAATTAATTTATCTACATCCACCTTTGCTCGTAATTGTTTTAATATATCAATTCCAATGAGACCATCAAAAAATGAGTAGAATTTGAATAGTAAAAACTTAAATGTTCCCTGTTGTTGGAACTCATCAAATATTTTCAATGTGCAGGCTGAATCTAATGTGTGTGTGTTAATTATTGTCTTTAGTACTTTTGGTTCATTTAGTCTTATATGGTGTTCTGGTGGCACAAATAAAGGATAAATAAAGGATACTGTAGATCCTGTATCAACAAGAAATTTCAATTGTGTATTACACACGGATTCTATCAAAATATATGGTAGTTCAGTTCCATGTCTGTGTGTTGTTATGTATCCTGGTTGGTTGTTGAGGCTGCTAATTGAAAATTTTCGTTGTCGTTAATATTATGCATTTCTCCCTGATTATTATTTTTTCTGGCTTTGTCTCTAGAGTTTATCGATTTATACGAGTGTTGAGAAAAATTAGTGTTTTTTGTTTGTCTACTATAAGTTTCTCTGTCATTTCGTTTGAACTGACCGCTTAGTTGCTCTTTATTAGTGTTATCCCGACTATACGGTTTTTTATTGTAACTAATGTTCTGTCCAATTTGGTGATTCTGTGCCCTATTTTGCTTTTGACCCTTAAAATTATTGTTAAATTTATTCGAATATTGATTTGTTTGACTCCAGGATCTAGCTTGTCTTTGATTTTTGAAAATTTCTTTTTCGGCTACTGCTAACTCATAGGCTGTGATAATATCTGTTGGCTCTCTTCCTCGGATAATGGGTCCTAATGGTCCACGTAACCCTCTAAGAAATGTGGCTAAGCATTGCTTTATAAAAAAATCTTTTTTTGTTTCCTGCACTGTTGGATTATTTTCCTTTTCGTCAACAATGTTTATTAAGGTTCTCTGTATGCTAGTAACTTTTTCGTAAAGAATTTCTACAGGGTGACTTTGTGTTGTTAAAATACCCAGTTCAGCAATTAAATCAGATTCTGTCCTTTTGTCCGAAAAGTGTCTTACAAGTGTCTTCTTTATATCGTTCCAATTTAATTTTACTTTTGTTTGATACAATATTTCGTGGGCTTTCCCTTGGATTTTATTTCTTATTGCTCTTAAACTAAATAATCCTGTTGGAGTTTGCTCTGAGCCTTTTATAAACGAAAGGGTTTCTTCCACATTTGCAATGAATTCTCCCAATTCTTCTGAATTTCCTTCATAATTAGGCATTGTTTTAATTACATCAGAGATTTTAAAGCTACCTGTTATGTTTTGCATGTTTGTATTTGCTTCTTGAGCCGGTGGTATGTGTTCATCTAAAGTGCTATGATTTCAGTGCGTTTTGCACTTCTTGTTGTTGTTTTTGACATAATTTGTATATATTGTATTAGTGTGTGTGTGTAAATGTAATGTGTATATTGAAATATGTAGATATGTGGAATTTGTATTTCTTACTTTAAATAAGGTTCTACTTAATCTACTTTCAGTGTTGGTGGCAATATTGAAGGTACGGCATTTGTGTGCTAAAATCCAGTTGTTATGTGACAGCGAATGTAAACTAATTCGCAGTTGCAGTGTTTCCGTATTCTTCCTTTTGTTTTCCTCGTTCTGTGAAGAATATCATTATTACTAGTAATTGTTTTGTATACTATTGTTATAATGTGTTTCAAATAATTTATATGAAATTTATTTTTGTATTGTTTCATAACTGTGCTGAAGCTAGGTAGGATTCTTGCGCGTTGCAGTAATCCTGCCTAAGAGCGGACAGACATCAGTCATGTTTTATATGTACATATGTAAGTACATGCTGTTTGTATAATATGTGGATATATGTACACACATTTTGTTTTACTTACTATGCTGTATTATACAGTGTTTTAAATTTGTATTTAGATTCCTCTTTTCTTTTTTTTTTTTATCTTGTACTTAATGAGGCAATTAAAGTAGGCCAAGATCCTTGCTCGATGCAGTGATCCTGTCCAGAAAATCAAGTTTTATACTGCTTTTCACTTTCCAATAATGATAATGTTTTATTTTGGTTCAGTTCACTTTGGTAAATTTAAATAATTTCACAACTTGTAATTTTTTATTTGCTAATGAGCAGTGAGGTCTACACACAACGCGATTCAGAAGTGAAATGATTTTGTCGCTGTCGTCCCGCAAAGTATGTAAGTCCGCAGCGACGAAAGATGATGATATAGTGCGATTCTTATGAAATATGTGTATGTTTTGTGTGCAGCGTCGGTCAGCGGCGCCTTTACGTCGCGACGTGGCTCGCATGTTACTCTAACTGCATTCATAAAACTACGCTCTGTCCGATACAGTAGGTTCGATCGTTAAATGCACTGCACTTAATGATCTTTAGCACGATTGGACAACAATTTTGTTTTTATACTCGTTTCCCAAAGGGAAAAAGAGTATATTGGTTTTGTGAAATGTCCGTCTGTCCGTCTGTCCGTATGAATGCAATATTTTTCTACGCTATTGAAGCTAGAGACTTGAAATTTGGAACATATACTCGTGTATACCCTCGAATTATAAAGTGTCAAGATTTTCCGGCCACGCCCACTAGGGGCGTGGCAAATCGGAAAATGGTTGCGCCCATAGTTAAGAAATCATATAAGTTGAAGAGCTAGAGAGTTGAAATTTGGAATGTATACTTGCGTTGACCACCCAAGCTCAAAAAGATATGGCGGATATATCTACGCCCATTGGGGGCGTGGCAAATCGAGAAAACTGTAACTTCTACAGTTTTAAAGCTAGAATGCTGAAATTTCTCACGTAAATTAACGCTACGATTCTATAAAGATTCATAAGAAGATTTGGTGTCTACGCCCACTGGGGGCGTGGCAAATCGGATCTGAATATATAGTGATTTTACAAGATCAGCTATATTTTGAGCACTATTGATGCTAGAGACTTGAAATTTGATATATATACTCGGATAAGCAACCCAAGATCAAAAAGATATGGCGGACATATCTACGCCTTCAGGGGGCGTGGCAAATCGTAAAAAGCTTATAGCTCCTACAGTTTTAGAGCTAGACGATTCAAAATTGGATGTTTGTGTTACTGGGGGCCTCCTCTATTGATTCCCCAAAAATAAATCTTACGCGCCTTTGGGGGCGTGGTATATCGAAAAAATACCCTGTAACTTTCACATTTTTGGAGTGTAAGCATCCAAACTTTGCAGTTACGTTACCCTAGACTCCTTCTAGGAACTTGCCAAATATGATATGTCTACGCCTACTGGGGGCGTGGCAAATTGGCAACAAAATTTGTAACGCCCAGCTGCAAAATTCATATGCCTGTGCCACCTATATAAATAAGCTTAATAAGAATTGCTAAGATGACAAACGGCATTTCTGAGACATATTAAGAAATATATGTTATTCGATTTAATGTTGAAGCTCTGCAAATAATTTATCTGCTAAAATGATCATTTTTCGTATAGCCTAGGTCAGTTATGTCATTTTCTTTTTGTATGTGTGACCATACCTTCAAAAAATGTAAATATTAAATACCGATTACACAAAAATCGACTGAGTCCGAACAATATTATTCACACACAAAAAAATTGACGATAGGACCCATCATGTATGTATGTATGTAGGCACGAACAGCTGCGCAACTATTTTCATGCTGTCGCCGTCGCGTCTCGAACTCGGGCCCTTTTGCTTACATGCTTTTCATCTACCTGCTGCGCCACATCAGTTTTGCATTGCCTGTTGGCAAATCCGAAACTACTTCACTACAAGGGCGACTTTTGACAAATACAAAACTATAGAAGCTGCTGTTAATGCAAACACAATATAAACATAAATCAATCGCAATTGTAATTCTTAGAAAATGCTGAAGTGCGCGAGTTATCAATCTTAATTAATATGATTGACTTTCAACTAAACATAATTAAAACACGTCTTGCTTTTGTGACAAATAACAACAGAATGATCTTTATTCATAGAGATCTCGTCCTCGTGTAGCCGACAAGCACCAGTGAATGTGTATGTGTATGAGTTGTCGTTGTTTACCGAGCGACTCGTGACTGTATATATATATAAGTATGTATGTGTAAGTGTACACATGTATATGTGTCGTACTGTGGCTGGCGGGTAACTCCTCCCCTCCTAGATTGAAGTGATGGCCAGAACGAAAACACGGTCTGAATGAGAGCTAAAAGATTTGAAGTATTCACCATTGACGTTGCTTTACAGCTTCTTCGGTTCCACGAAAAGGCAGCTTTGTTTTAACTTAAATTCGTATCTTATTTTATCTTATTTATATGATTTCACATGTTTTTAATTTTGCTCTTTTTTTTTTTTTTTTTTTATATATAAACTTTTGCAACAAGTATAATAATTCAAATATTTTTCCAAAATTTGTAACATAAGTATAGGTAAATGACTATGAGCTATTTGGCTTTCTAGTTCTACGTCTTATTTTTGATTTATGAATTTTTTGTTTTTTTGTTGATATGAATGTAGGTCCCTTATCTTCTAGTACTTTGTGTTTCGTAAAACGAGGTGTTAATTTGTTTCTTCTATTTTCTTTTCGGAATATAATTTCGTCTTCGTCAAGTTGTTCTGGGTTAATTCTGTCTTTGTTTAAAATAGCCGTGCGTCTTTGTGTTTTGTCGGTTAATTGCTGAACTACTTCTGGGTAAAACTTTCTTTGGTATAAATTTAGTTCTTGTAAGTATTCGTGATTATTGGTAAAATTAACTGTTTTATTAAAAATATGTGTTCTACCTGAAAATAGTTCAAATGGCGTATAACCAGTGCCTGAGTGAATGGCATTATTATACGTGGTCAATGCTTCCCACAATATCTCTTCGTGTGTACAAGGTAAATTGTTTCTTTTTTTTAAATCAAATATAATTCTGTAAATTTCTGTTGAGGATGAGTGAAACCGTTCCACCGTGGAGTTACTTGATGATTGTTGAAATGAGGTTACGTGTCTTACGATATTATATTGTTTACAAAAATCTATAAAAATGTTTCCCGCAAATTCTGGTCCTTGGTCACAAATTATTTTTTTTTTTTTGGTATTCCGAAGGTACAAATAAAATGTTTGACAGACTTAACAATGTTGATACTGTTTCTATCATGTATAGTATAACCGGTAGCAAATCTTGATAGTTTGTCAATTATTGTTAATATATATTTATGGTTTATTGAATATATATCCATGTGAACTAAATCCAATGGCTGTTGAGGTATTTCGGGTTCTTGAAATAGGACTTTTTGCGGTTGTCTGTCATATTTCATTGTTTGACATATGTCGCAATTATTGATCGTTTGGGAAATTTTTGTTTCATGTGGGTGAAATATATTGATCATTTTAAATAGGCTAATGTTTCATCGGTCCCTCTATGATTATTTTTAAAATGATATTTCCTAATTTAATTTTGCTGATCGTCGGGAGTTATAACTTCTCTTAAATATTCCGTGCACCTTAAAACCTTGTAAAGTTGACTGTGGGCAAAATATTTAGAATAAACCTGCTGTACTATTTTAAATATTTTGTCTGTTGTTAGTATTGCGCAAGTCTTATTTGGTTTTAAAACGGATTTCAACAGTTTTGTCATTACTTCTTCGTTAAAATTGGGCTCAAAAATTATACGTCTTATTTTGTTTTTGAAAGGCACTTCAACTCTAATATTTGATTGAGCGGCTTCTTGAAAAATAATTTGTATGTTAAAGTCATTAAGTTGTTTTTCAGAAATCAATATACCTTGTTCTAAATTTTCTTGTGCAGAGTGTATGGTTTCTCCACAAGTTGCATCAATTGATTTACTCTCACCTACATTTACATCTATTTTTGTTCTACTCAATGCATCTGCAATCACATTCTGCGATCCTTTTTTATATATAATCTCATAATCATATTCTAACAATCTTAATTTCCACCTTACTAATTTTGTATTTGGTTCCTTAAAACTGATTAGCCATGTAAGAGGTTTGTGGTCTGTTACAATTTTAAACTTTTGGCCAAAAAGGTAAGGTCGAAAATGTTTTATTGCCCAAATTATGGCAAGCATCTCTTTTTCAACCGTGGCGTAGTTTGATTCAGTATCAGATAAAGTTCTGCTAGCAAATGAAACGGGTTTGTCTGATCCCAGAGTTCCTTGAGATAAGACTGCCCCCAACGCGAAATCACTAGCATCCGTTGTTAATATGAACGGCTTAGTAAAATCAGGATAAATCAGTATAGGGTCATTACATAAAAGAGACTTGCAAACTTCGAACGTTGATTGAAACTCTTCATCTATAATAACTTTAGCTTTTCCTTTTAATTGTTTAGTGAGGGGTTTAGTTATTTTAGCAAAATCTTTTATAAATTTTCGGTAATAACCCATTAACCCCAAGAAGGATTTGATTTGTTTTTGGGTCCTAGGTAAAGGAAATTTCTTAATTACTTCAATCTTGGATGGGTTTGGTTTTACCCCATCTGAACTTACAACATGTCCTAAATACTCAATTTCTTTTCTCAAAAATTCAGACTTATCTATTTGTAGCTTTAAGTTTGCGGCTCTTACTTTTTTAAAAACATTTCTTAAATGTTGAATATGCTCTTGTAATGATGATGAAAATATAATAATATCGTCTAAATATATTAGGCAAAATATACCAAGCATATCTCCAAACAAAGAGTCCATTACTCTTTGAAAGGTTGCCGGGGCATTAGTAAGACCGAATGGCATTCTAACAAACTCGTAATGTCCTCCTTCTGCTGAGAATGCTGTCTTCGGAATGTCACTTTTATTCATCTCAATTTGGTGGTAGCCACTGGCTAAATCTAGTAATGAAAAATATTTAGCTTTTCCCAATCTGTCTAGAACATCACTTATTATTGGCATGGGATATTTGTCCATTATGGTTTTTTCATTAAGTTTCCTTTAATCTACCACTAATCTCCATTTTCTTTGCCCTGTTGCATCTAATTTCTTCTGCACTAGCCATACGGGTGCACTCCAAGGAGAATGACTATGTCTAATGATTTTTTGGTTAAGTAGTTTTTCTATCTGAGCTTTCACTTCTTTTCTTTCATTAAAACCATATCTATATGGTCTTGTATAAAGGGGAATATCGTCCTTTGTATGAATTTCATGTTTAACACTATTTGTGAATGTTAATTGGTTCTTATCATCGTAAAATATTTCAGCAAATTCTAAACAAAGTTTCTTTAATAATTCAATTTCTTCAGTGTTTAATTGATCGGTTCTTATTTTTTCTTGAAAATTAAATGAGTCTGTCACTGTATTTGATTCGTTCTGAAAGGCCAAGTTTACTTCGATGTGTTGCTCCTCTATGTATGGAGTTACTACTAACGGTTGATCAAAATAAATGACTTTTTCATTGTCTGTGTAGTTAGTAATTTCCATTGTGCTAAAATTGTTTGCTGCTGAGTATAATCCATTTGAAATAACTAATTCGTTACCTAATCGAATTTCTGGGCAATAGAAAACACCCTCTTTTAAACTTACAGGTATTTGAATCATATTTCTTGTTGCCTCTTCAATCACCTGTCTTTCGCCTATTATATTTTCTTTTGTGTGTATAACTCATTGCGTATTGGGTGTTTGTAGAATTAATTTATCTACATCCACCTTTGCTCGTAATTGTTTTAATATATCAATTCCAATGAGACCATCAAAAAATGAGTAGAATTTGAATAGCAAAAACTTAAATGTTCCCTGTTGTTGGAACTCATCAAATATTTTCAATGTGCAGGCTGAATCTAATGTGTGTGTGTTAATTATTGTCTTTAGTACTTTTGGTTCATTTAGTCTTATATGGTGTTCTGGTGGCACAAATAAAGGATAAATAAAGGATACTGTAGATCCTGTATCAACAAGAAATTTCAATTGTGTATTACACACGGATTCTATCAAAATATATGGTAGTTCAGTTCCATGTCTGTGTGTTGTTATGTATCCTGGTTGGTTGTTGAGGCTGCTAATTGAAAATTTTCGTTGTCGTTAATATTATGCATTTCTCCCTGATTATTATTTTTTCTGGCTTTGTCTCTAGAGTTTATCGATTTATACGAGTGTTGAGAAAAATTAGTGTTTTTTGTTTGTCTACTATAAGTTTCTCTGTCATTTCGTTTGAACTGACCGCTTAGTTGCTCTTTATTAGTGTTATCCCGACTATACGGTTTTTTATTGTAACTAATGTTCTGTCCAATTTGGTGATTCTGTGCCCTATTTTGCTTTTGACCCTTAAAATTATTGTTAAATTTATTCGAATATTGATTTGTTTGACTCCAGGATCTAGCTTGTCTTTGATTTTTGAAAATTTCTTTTTCGGCTACTGCTAACTCATAGGCTGTGATAATATCTGTTGGCTCTCTTCCTCGGATAATGGGTCCTAATGGTCCACGTAACCCTCTAAGAAATGTGGCTAAGCATTGCTTTATAAAAAAATCTTTTTTTGTTTCCTGCACTGTTGGATTATTTTCCTTTTCGTCAACAATGTTTATTAAGGTTCTCTGTATGCTAGTAACTTTTTCGTAAAGAATTTCTACAGGGTGACTTTGTGTTGTTAAAATACCCAGTTCAGCAATTAAATCAGATTCTGTCCTTTTGTCCGAAAAGTGTCTTACAAGTGTCTTCTTTATATCGTTCCAATTTAATTTTACTTTTGTTTGATACAATATTTCGTGGGCTTTCCCTTGGATTTTATTTCTTATTGCTCTTAAACTAAATAATCCTGTTGGAGTTTGCTCTGAGCCTTTTATAAACGAAAGGGTTTCTTCCACATTTGCAATGAATTCTCCCAATTCTTCTGAATTTCCTTCATAATTAGGCATTGTTTTAATTACATCAGAGATTTTAAAGCTACCTGTTATGTTTTGCATGTTTGTATTTGCTTCTTGAGCCGGTGGTATGTGTTCATCTAATGTGCTATGATTTCAGTGCGTTTTGCACTTCTTGTTGTTGTTTTTGACATAATTTGTATATATTGTATTAGTGTGTGTGTGTAAATGTAATGTGTATATTGAAATATGTAGATATGTGGAATTTGTATTTCTTACTTTAAATAAGGTTCTACTTAATCTACTTTCAGTGTTGGTGGCAATATTGAAGGTACGGCATTTGTGTGCTAAAATCCAGTTGTTATGTGACAGCGAATGTAAACTAATTCGCAGTTGCAGTGTTTCCGTATTCTTCCTTTTGTTTTCCTCGTTCTGTGAAGAATATCATTATTACTAGTAATTGTTTTGTATACTATTGTTATAATGTGTTTCAAATAATTTATATGAAATTTATTTTTGTATTGTTTCATAACTGTGCTGAAGCTAGGTAGGATTCTTGCGCGTTGCAGTAATCCTGCCTAAGAGCGGACAGACATCAGTCATGTTTTATATGTACATATGTAAGTACATGCTGTTTGTATAATATGTGGATATATGTACACACATTTTGTTTTACTTACTATGCTGTATTATACAGTGTTTTAAATTTGTATTTAGATTCCTCTTTTCTTTTTTTTTTTTTATCTTGTACTTAATGAGGCAATTAAAGTAGGCCAAGATCCTTGCTCGATGCAGTGATCCTGTCCAGAAAATCAAGTTTTATACTGCTTTTCACTTTCCAATAATGATAATGTTTTATTTTGGTTCAGTTCACTTTGGTAAATTTAAATAATTTCACAACTTGTAATTTTTTATTTGCTAATGAGCAGTGAGGTCTACACACAACGCGATTCAGAAGTGAAATGATTTTGTCGCTGTCGTCCCGCAAAGTATGTAAGTCCGCAGCGACGAAAGATGATGATATAGTGCGATTCTTATGAAATATGTGTATGTTTTGTGTGCAGCGTCGGTCAGCGGCGCCTTTACGTCGCGACGTGGCTCGCATGTTACTCTAACTGCATTCATAAAACTACGCTCTGTCCGATACAGTAGGTTCGATCGTTAAATGCACTGCACTTAATGATCTTTAGCACGATTGGACAACAATTTTGTTTTTATACTCGTTTCCCAAAGGGAAAAAGAGTATATTGGTTTTGTGAAATGTCCGTCTGTCCGTCTGTCCGTATGAATGCAATATTTTTCTACGCTATTGAAGCTAGAGACTTGAAATTTGGAACATATACTCGTGTATACCCTCGAATTATAAAGTGTCAAGATTTTCCGGCCACGCCCACTAGGGGCGTGGCAAATCGGAAAATGGTTGCGCCCATAGTTAAGAAATCATATAAGTTGAAGAGCTAGAGAGTTGAAATTTGGAATGTATACTTGCGTTGACCACCCAAGCTCAAAAAGATATGGCGGATATATCTACGCCCATTGGGGGCGTGGCAAATCGGGAAAACTGTAACTTCTACAGTTTTAAAGCTAGAATGCTGAAATTTCTCACGTAAATTAACGCTACGATTCTATAAAGATTCATAAAAAGATTTGGTGTCTACGCCCACTGGGGGCGTGGCAAATCGGATCTGAATATATAGTGATTTTACAAGATCAGCTATATTTTGAGCACTATTGATGCTAGAGACTTGAAATTTGATATATATACTCGGATAAGCAACCCAAGATCAAAAAGATATGGCGGACATATCTACGCCTTCAGGGGGCGTGGCAAATCGTAAAAAGCTTATAGCTCCTACAGTTTTAGAGCTAGACGATTCAAAATTGGATGTTTGTGTTACTGGGGGCCTCCTCTATTGATTCCCCAAAAATAAATCTTACGCCCCTTTGGGGGCGTGGTATATCGAAAAAATACCCTGTAACTTTCACATTTTTGGAGTGTAAGCATCCAAACTTTGCAGTTACGTTACCCTAGACTCCTTCTAGGAACTTGCCAAATATGATATGTCTACGCCTACTGGGGGCGTGGCAAATTGGCAACAAAATTTGTAACGCCCAGCTGCAAAATTCATATGCCTGTGCCACCTATATAAATAAGCTTAATAAGAATTGCTAAGACGACAAACGGCATTTCTGAGAAATATATGTAATTCGATTTAATGTTGAAGTTCTGCAAATAATTTATCTGCTAAAATTATCATTTTTCGTATAGCCTAGGTCAGTTATGTTATTTTCTTTTTGTGTGTGTGACCCTGACAAAAAATGTAAATTTCAAATACCGATATTTGTGTAATCGACTTAGTCCGAACAATATTATTCACACACAAAAAAATTGACGATAGGACCCATCATGTATGTATGTATGTAGGCACGAACAGCTGCCCAACTATTTTCATGCCGTCGCCGCCGCGTCTCGAACGCGGACCCTTTTGCTTACACGCTTTTCATCTACCTGCTGCGCCACATAAGTTTTGCATTGCCTGTTGGCAAATCCGAAACTACTTCACTACAAGGGCGACTTTTGACAAATACAAAACTATAGAAGCTGCTGTTAATGCAAACACAATATAAACATAAATCAATCGCAATTGTGATTCTTAGAAAAAGCTGAAATGCGCGCATATGAACGTATGTATTTATATGTGTACATACAAAAACGGTGGTCGGTTGAATGTATGCGTTTAAAGGGCGATATTTGACAAATACAAAACTAAAGAAGCGGCTGAAAATGCAAGCACAACTCAACAACAATTTTGGTTGAAGAATATGCTAGAATGAATGGCGCTGAATTTATTTGTGACCGTGCATAAGCAAACGCGCATGCACGTTTCAATGTATGTACATATGTATGTGTAAATGTAAATATATTTTGCTGTCGCTGCTTAACGCGTGCGTGTCATAATTGGCCAAACGTTTTGTTTAATAGATTGCGACTGACTTAACGGAACTTGATGAAACTTTTAGCATATGATTCTATTGAATTTTTTACATTTTATAAAAATGTTAACTCATTCACGCGGTTATATTTGCAACAGACCTTCAATTGGCAGTATATGAGGGGGTAGCTAATTAGTTAAAAAAGCCGGTATCCAAAATGTAACAAAAATTTAAATTGCATAAAATTCACATGAATCTACATAAATGCAAAATTTGAGATATATTATTAAATTGAATATACCAGATGCCCCTATGAGAAACGAGTATCACGCATTAGGTTTCGTCCTCATGCAACGTTCTTACTTGTTATCCCTGAGCCCATTGAAAATGGGAAATCAGGGTATAATGGTTTTGTTAAATGTATGTAACAGGCAGAAGGAGGCGTGTCAGACCCCACAACGTATATATATTCTTGGTCAAGTTTATTTCGTATGAACGATAACTATTTTTGTTGTAATGTTATCGATTTTAATGCTTATCGAAAATACGTTTTTAAGGCTTAGTTTGTGTATCGTTTGAGCTGTGTAAATGCGTGTAATAAATACGAAGATAACGTAATCATTAGATTTTGGATGCCACGCCCCATTCGCCCCTAATAGCCCCATATTTGTAAAAAGCGCAAATCAAATACTAGAGACTTGTGCTTTGGCCCATCAACACATATGAATGTCATAAATTAGTTGTAAAAGTTTGATGCACTTATTCCATCGCTAAGAAAAGTTATTAAACAATTAAGTTCCCATAGTAATGCCCACATTGCAGTCCAAGCGCAGTCGCTGCGTCAACTGCGCAGTTAGCAGAGCGCGCGCTTATGCGTGCATGTATATGTGTGTGTATGTGTTGTTTGTATGTATGCATAACAAAAGCGTAGAATGATTTGATATTTGGCTCTTCACAAGGCTCAGGGTATCCCCTAGTCGAGCAGTCTCGACTAGAGCCCTCTTACTTGTTATACTCGTTTCCCAAAGGGAAAAAGAGTATATTGGTTTTGTGAAATGTCCGTCTGTCCGTCTGTCCGTATGAATGCAATATTTTTCTACGCTATTGAAGCTAGAGACTTGAAATTTGGAACATATACTCGTGTATACCCTCGAATTATAAAGTGTCAAGATTTTCCGGCCACGCCCACTAGGGGCGTGGCAAATCGGAAAATGGTTGCGCCCATAGTTAAGAAATCATATAAGTTGAAGAGCTAGAGAGTTGAAATTTGGAATGTATACTTGCGTTGACCACCCAAGCTCAAAAAGATATGGCGGATATATCTACGCCCATTGGGGGCGTGGCAAATCGGGAAAACTGTAACTTCTACAGTTTTAAAGCTAGAATGCTGAAATTTCTCACGTAAATTAACGCTACGATTCTATAAAGATTCATAAAAAGATTTGGTGTCTACGCCCACTGGGGGCGTGGCAAATCGGATCTGAATATATAGTGATTTTACAAGATCAGCTATATTTTGAGCACTATTGATGCTAGAGACTTGAAATTTGATATATATACTCGGATAAGCAACCCAAGATCAAAAAGATATGGCGGACATATCTACGCCTTCAGGGGGCGTGGCAAATCGTAAAAAGCTTATAGCTCCTACAGTTTTAGAGCTAGACGATTCAAAATTGGATGTTTGTGTTACTGGGGGCCTCCTCTATTGATTCCCCAAAAATAAATCTTACGCCCCTTTGGGGGCGTGGTATATCGAAAAAATACCCTGTAACTTTCACATTTTTGGAGTGTAAGCATCCAAACTTTGCAGTTACGTTACCCTAGACTCCTTCTAGGAACTTGCCAAATATGATATGTCTACGCCTACTGGGGGCGTGGCAAATTGGCAACAAAATTTGTAACGCCCAGCTGCAAAATTCATATGCCTGTGCCACCTATATAAATAAGCTTAATAAGAATTGCTAAGACGACAAACGGCATTTCTGAGAAATATATGTAATTCGATTTAATGTTGAAGTTCTGCAAATAATTTATCTGCTAAAATTATCATTTTTCGTATAGCCTAGGTCAGTTATGTTATTTTCTTTTTGTGTGTGTGACCCTGACAAAAAATGTAAATTTCAAATACCGATATTTGTGTAATCGACTTAGTCCGAACAATATTATTCACACACAAAAAAATTGACGATAGGACCCATCATGTATGTATGTATGTAGGCACGAACAGCTGCCCAACTATTTTCATGCCGTCGCCGCCGCGTCTCGAACGCGGACCCTTTTGCTTACACGCTTTTCATCTACCTGCTGCGCCACATAAGTTTTGCATTGCCTGTTGGCAAATCCGAAACTACTTCACTACAAGGGCGACTTTTGACAAATACAAAACTATAGAAGCTGCTGTTAATGCAAACACAATATAAACATAAATCAATCGCAATTGTGATTCTTAGAAAAAGCTGAAATGCGCGCATATGAACGTATGTATTTATATGTGTACATACAAAAACGGTGGTCGGTTGAATGTATGCGTTTAAAGGGCGATATTTGACAAATACAAAACTAAAGAAGCGGCTGAAAATGCAAGCACAACTCAACAACAATTTTGGTTGAAGAATATGCTAGAATGAATGGCGCTGAATTTATTTGTGACCGTGCATAAGCAAACGCGCATGCACGTTTCAATGTATGTACATATGTATGTGTAAATGTAAATATATTTTGCTGTCGCTGCTTAACGCGTGCGTGTCATAATTGGCCAAACGTTTTGTTTAATAGATTGCGACTGACTTAACGGAACTTGATGAAACTTTTAGCATATGATTCTATTGAATTTTTTACATTTTATAAAAATGTTAACTCATTCACGCGGTTATATTTGCAACAGACCTTCAATTGGCAGTATATGAGGGGGTAGCTAATTAGTTAAAAAAGCCGGTATCCAAAATGTAACAAAAATTTAAATTGCATAAAATTCACATGAATCTACATAAATGCAAAATTTGAGATATATTATTAAATTGAATATACCAGATGCCCCTATGAGAAACGAGTATCACGCATTAGGTTTCGTCCTCATGCAACGTTCTTACTTGTTTTTTATATAAAAATTTGACGAAGTTACATCGTGTTTTATGAAAACAAACAGGAGGTACGTTGACTTGAGTGGTGCAGTGCATGTGTGTGTGTTGTAGAAGTGTTAAAGCTGCCGTTTTCAATGTGTGTATATGTAGAGACGGGGTTCGGCGCAGCAGCTAATAATTGCTCTTAAATAAGCTTCTCTTAAGCCATCTGCTCTTTATCACATTCTCATTCGCTCATAGTGCAGTTAGGCACAAAAAGAAACTGTAACACGCATGCATATGTAAATTTATGCTGCTCAGTCACTTGCTTGTCATTTTGTATTCTATTCTTTAAGTTCGAAAATCACCTTCAAGCGAGCAACACTTATCTCTATTGTAATTGTATTAACTTTGCCTATACGATCATCGCGGACTAGGCATTAAATTAATAAATAATAAGCTAAATTAAATCGTGGTTTTATTATTTGCCTTCGTAAATGATTGGAGCCAGAGTTGCCGAAAAAAAATTTGTGCAAAATAGTGCATTCAAATTAATAACAAATCTCGTCGTACACAAGAATGTAAAACATTAACATTTATGCTCAAGTTGGTTATCTCATTGTGCATACAATAGTGTATGGAATTGTGCGTGCATTATCTTGAGTTTTGTTATACCTCTTTAATCGTCTGTTTCGTTCGTCGCGTTTGGCGCCTGTTGTGCATCGTCTGCAAATAGGGCCCGCCAAGCCGAAAAAGCTGTGTCAATCATAGAAGACACACATACAGACATATATAAAAGCTCAGATAACCTTGCGGACGCGCTTGCGTTGTGCTTATCTTTATCATCTTCTTATTCGTCGGTTGTTCGTCGCGTTTTGGCGTTTTTTGTGCAGAGTTTGCATAGAAGGCCCTCTAATCCGAAAATAGCTGTGTCGATCACACACATACAAACACACGCATTTACAGTGAAAGAGTGAACCTGCATATTAGATCAGCTAAACTCGAAGTGCATTAGAGAGTATATTAGCTTGTGCATTCATTTTGTAACCAAACGTTTTTTCGCGAGTAAACAAACTTAAATGAATAACTCAGAGTCGAATGTTGATCAAGTGCCTGCATCTCAGGTTACTTTCTTAAAACTCAAAACAAACGCGCTTTTCGATAGACTGGAAAGGTTATATGCCGATATGGACATTGACAAATTAAGTCACATGGACTCGTGTGATTTACGTGTGCTTTTGGATTCGCTAACCAAGTTAGAGTCAAACTTTGATTCAGTCCATACTAGCCTAGAAGAATCTAACTTTGAGTCCATATCTAGTGATTTGCCTGTGCGTTTTGAATCAACCTTCTTAAAATTTAAAGCCTTGCTTCAACGTGAACTAGGAAATCGGTCGGATCAACAACTTTCGTCGACGCTTAATACAAGTGGTTCAAATGCTCATCCAACACTCGTCATGGCTAATCGATCGCGTTTGCCGCAGCTGGAGCTTCCAAAATTCAGTGGAGTCTACACTGAGTGGGAAAACTTCTACTCTATGTTTAAGACGATAATAGATGCTGATCCGGATCTCAGTCCTATTGAGAAGTTCCAGCATCTTCGATCCTGCTTAAGCGGTTCTGCGTTGGATACCATCAGCTCATTGGAAATCAACAAAGCCAACTATCTCGTCGCTCTGGATATTCTTCAACGTCGATTTGATAATAAGCGTTTTATTGTACAGGTACACATCAGAGCAATCTTCCGGCTTGAGAAAGTTGATGCATCTGTGGGCAGGCTGAGGCAGTTGGTGGATAAAGTTACGTCTCACATTCGGGCTATGGATTCTTTAGCATCGAGGGAAGAAGTTGCTGACTGTGTCATCGTGCAAACAGTGTTGCAAAAGCTGGACAAGGTTACTCAGGCTAAATGGGAGGAAGGCTCATCTACTAATGAGTTGCCATCTTGGTCGAGATTGTCAGAATTCTTGCAAGGACGGTGTCGAGTCCTTGAAAATGTGGATCAAGTCTTGCAGGATGGTCAGGTTGGCAAGTCAGGAAAGATCGTGAGTACTCCTTTAAGAAAAGCATTTGTTGCTTCGAAGACTCCTATTCGTTGTGTTTTTTGTGACGATCCAAGTCACGCGCTATTCCAATGTAAGCGTTTTGAGCAATTGTCCCCAATGGCAAGGCATAAGGAGGCCAAGAGGCTCGCCCTTTGCCTCAATTGCCTAAGAAAAGGACATCAGCTGAAAGATTGCAAATCTGGTTCCTGCCGTACCTGCCAGTTGAAGCACCATACTTTATTGCATTACAATCAGTCTTCAACAGTTACATCGAACGTAGTCCCTCAACTTAAACAACAAGCAAATGCAATACATCCCACTGCCATGGTTGCAATGTCACCTTCTCTCAATCAAGTCCACATAACTCGTCTGATGTGGTGCTTCTAGCCACTGCTATAATCCTTGTCAAGAACCGAGCTGGCACATTCGTTCCGTGTCGTGCGCTCTTGGACTCAGGATCTCAACTTCACTTCGTCACCAGTCGGTTTGCAAATCAGCTTCAGCTTCGAAAATGTAAATCACTGACTGCAGTGTCTGGCATTGGAGATGCCAGCTTCTCAACTGAAGGATATTCAGTCAATCTCGTTCTGAAATCGCGGATTTTTGATTATTCTGCCTCCATCACTGCCATCGTCGCCCAGACTATTACTGACAACCAGCCTGGCATCTCAATTTCTACTAACACTTGGAATATACCCTCAAACTTACAGCTAGCTGATCCTTTGTTCCATAAGTCACAACGGATTGATCTTCTCATCGGAGCTGGTCTCTTCTTCGAGCTGATGTGTGTTGGGCAAATTCAGTTGGCACCTGGATTACCAGTTGTGCAGAAAACGCAGCTCGGCTGGATCATTTCAGGTGGCGGGCAACATGCCCCCAAACTCTGTTCGTTTATCGCAACCCAAAGAAATTCGGATCACGCCAATCACAGCACTCGGCTTGATGAGTTGGTGCGTCAGTTTTGGGAAGTGGAACACGTTTTCGAGCCTATTACCAAGGTAACCACAGAAGAACTTAATTGCGAGCAGCATTTCATTACAAACTATCGTCGATTACCTTCTGGGGAATATTCAGTCTGCTTGCCAAAAAATCAAGGCGTTGAATCTTTGGGCGATTTAAGGGAGAAATACTCAGCATTTATAATGGAGTATATTGATCTCAATCATATGTCTTTGATGCCCAGCGAAGAGATCAATGAATGCAAATATTTCTTACCTCATCATTGCGTATACAAAGAAGAGAGTTCGACAACAAAGCTAAGAGTTGTCTTTGATGGCTCGGCCGCTACCACATCTGGTTTCTCATTAAACGATTTGCTTATGTCAGGACCGACTATTCAAGCTACCTTGTTTCACACACTCGTTCGTTTTCGTACATTTTCGATTGCACTTACTGGTGATATTGGTAAAATGTATAGGTGTGTGAAGGTCGTGGAGCCTGATTCTATGCTCCAGTGCATTTTATGGCGAAACTCATCAGACGATGCTAGCGAAGTCTTCAAATTGAATACCGTCACTTATGGGACCAAACCCGCTTCATTTTTGGCCATTCGTGCAATGCATCAATGCAATAGATGAGTCGTCGACATACCCATTACGATCCAAAACGGTTTTGCGAGATTTCTACGTTGATGACCTGATCTCAGGAGGCAATTCAGTTGAAGAAGTTTGCGACATAATGCAACAAACCACAGGTCTTCTTGCTCGAGGAAACTTTAAGTTGAGAAAATGGTGTTCCAATTCAAGAGACGCACTTCGCGGAGTTCCAGAAACTGAACAGGAAAGTTTTCTCAAACTCGATGACGGCAGCGACGTAACAAAGGCACCTCGATTGTCAGCGGACGATCTTCGTCAAGGATCGCACATATTGTGTCGTCTTGTTCAAAGAACTCAACTGCACCGAGAATACTCTGCACTACGAAATGAAAAGAATGTTCATTCGTCAAGCGCCATTCTTTCGCTCTCTCCGTTTATGGATGACTTTGGTCTACTTCGAGTTGATGGCCGCTTGCGGCACTCTACTCTCGGCTTCGATGCGCGCCACCCAATTATCTTGCCCAAAGAACATCCCTTGACCTTCTCTATAGTTTCTCATCTTCATCTGGCGCATCATCATGCAGGACCGCAGGCCTTGTTTGGAGTAATTCGACTCCAGTTTTGGCCCATAGGCGGCATGAAAACTGTCTCCCGAGCATTGCGAAAATGTGTCATATGCTGTAGATCCCGGCCTCGTCTAGTGGAGCATATAATGGCGGACTTGCCTAAGGATCGTATACAGTTTTCACCGGCATTTACTGTCACTGGAGTCGACTACTGTGGACCATTTTACTACAAACCCGATGCACGAAACCGAACTTCAATAAAATGCTACATCTGCGTATTCGTTTGCTGCGCAACTAAGGCTGTATGGTTGGAGCTCGCAAAGGATCTGTCGACCGCAGCTTTCTTGGGCGCCCTCAAGCGTTTCATCAGTACGCGCGGCATCCCAAGATGCATTTGGTCTGACAACGCTACTAACTTTGTGGGTGCACGGAACGAGCTAGCGGATCTGAAACGTTTATTGTTGAGCCAGGAACATCGCACTGAAGTTCAGAACTACTGCATCAACAACAGTTTTGATTGGAAGTTCATACCTCCTCGCTCGCCACATTTCGGTGGCCTATGGGAAGCAGCTGTGAAGACCGCAAAGAGTCATCTATACTGCGCTATGGGATCATCACTTCTCGGCTTCGATGAACTTCGCACCTTGGTATGCCAAATTCAGGCTATAATCAATTCTCGTCCTCTTGTTCCACTTTCAGAAAATCCCGATGATCTTGGAGTTCTCACTCCAGGACATTTTTTGATTGGTCGACCACTCATCGATTTTCCCGAGCCAGACGTAACTGGGCTCGACCACAATCGCCTCGGTCAATGGCAACGCATTGCTTACATACAGCAATTGTTCTGGAAGCGCTGGAGTGAGGAGTACCTTACTATTCTTCAACAGCGTGGAAAATGGGTCACCTCGCAGCCTCCGATCAAGATCAATGATGTCGTATGTGTGAAGGACGAAAACTTGCCGCCGTTAAAATGGCCATTAGCTCGAGTCGTTGAGACCATCGCTGGAGCTGATGGTGCTGTGAGAGTCGCTGTTCTGCGCGCACCCACTGGAACTACACGTCGAGCTGTCAATAAGCTGTGCGTCCTTCCGGTTGATGATCCTGTTAAAAGACTTGGTCTTTCAACGGGGGGGGGGGAGGATGTTCGGCGCAGCAGCTAATAATTGCTCTTAAATAAGCTTCTCTTAAGCCATCTGCTCTTTATCACATTCTCATTCGCTCATAGTGCAGTTAGGCACAAAAAGAAACTGTAACACGCATACATATGTAAATTTATGCTGCTCAGTCACTTGCTTATCATTTTGTATTCTATTCTTTCACCTTCAAGCGAGCAACACTTATCTCTATTGTAATTGTATTAACTTTGCCTATACGATCATCGCGGACTAGGCATTAAATTAATAAATAATAAGCTAAATTAAATCGTGGTTTTATTATTTTGCCTTCGTAAATGATTGGAGCCAGAGTTGCCGAAAAAGCTCGGCAGCTTCCAACAGACGGCTTTAGATGTTTTTTCCTGTAATTTTCTCCAGATTTTTTTTTTTTGTCTAAGACTAATGTTTCATTTATTGTTAGTTATATTTATATAAATATAGTGACATATTCATACTGACAATGTCCACAACACACAGAATATTGAAAACTAGTTCATACTGGATTTTCTTAGATCAGGAAAATCTAGAATAAAGCGATTCAAAAATAGCCAAATCATAAATAGTGGCGCCGGCCTGACAAAATGCCGTTGCATTTTGCTATTGCATAGCAATAATGTTGCGAGCCGTAATTCTTAGAACAACGCGTCCGACTGATCATAAATACTGGCGCCGGCTTGACAGAATGCCGACATTATTTGTCTGCTCCGTAATTTCAGCAGCCTATAAAATAGCCTTTAACAAAATTGTCTTCAGTCTTCAGCTATTGTTCAATAAAGCAAGTTGTCATAATCCAACTTTGACTTCGTCTTTTAATTTACATTAGCGTTGCTGTTATCATATGTCGCGGCATTTATTCGACTTATAACATATATCTAATTGGCGCAGCCGGTAGGATGACAATAAATTGTGGACTATCTGATGCAATAACTAAGTTATTAATTCTTTTTGTCCCGTTTACTGCCATCCGCTAAACACCTAACGCAAAGGCAACCCACGCGACGGTCAATATCGCGTCAAGTTTTAAAAAACATAAAACCTCGACAGTGACGTGTAAACCGAAATTCGCAAATTGCCAAAGCCGCAGATTGTGATTGTGTAAATAAAAATAATAAAATAACAACTTGAAAATAATTCAAGAAGACGCGATAGAATTCGAAGAGAACATAATTCCAGAGGATTCTGGTTATCTCAAAAACACTCGAAAGTACTTTCTGTGCAACAAACTGAACAATCAATAAATTAAGTGAATACAAATTAAGTGAATATACTTAAACAAAAAATTATTTGAACAATCAATAAATTAAGTGAATATAATTAAACAAAAAGAAATTTACAATAAAAGCAAACTGAAATAAAAAATATAAAATAAACAAGTAAGAGGGCTCTAGTCGAGACTGCTCGACTAGGGGATACCCTGAACCCTGCGAAGAGCTAAATATCAAATCATTTTACGCTTTTGTTATGCATACATACAAACAACACATACACACATACATATGCACGCACGCATAAGCGCGCGCTCTGCCAACTGCGCAGTTGACGCAGCGACTGCGCTTGGACTGCAATGTGGGCATTACTATGGGAACTTAATTGTTTAATAACTTTTCTTAGCGATGGACTAAGTGCATCAAACTTTTACAACTTATTAATGGCATTCATATATTGCCAAAGCACAAGTCTCTAGTATTTAATTTGCGCTTTTTTCAAATAGGGGGCTATTGGGGATGAATGGGGCGTGGCATCAAAAATCTAATGATTACGTAATCTCCGTATTTATTCAACGCAATTACACAGCAAAGTCTCTAGCTCAAACGATACACAAACAAGCCTTAAAATCGTATTTTCGATAAGCATTAAAATCGATAACATTACAACAAAAATAGTTATCGTTCATACGAAATAAACTTGACCTGCGCGTGCTATCCACGGACCCAACAAAAACAAGTAAGAACGTTGCTTTAGGGCGAGACCTACAGCGTCATACTCGTTTCCCACATGGGCATCTGGTATTTTAAATTTAATAATTTATCTCAAATTTTGCAGATTCATGTGAATTTTATGCAATTTCAATTTTTGCAAATATAACTATGTGAATGAATTAGTATTTTTATAAAATGTAAAAAATTTAATAGAATCATATGCTGAAAGTTTCATCAAGTTCCGTTAAGTCAGTCGCAATCTATTAAACAAAACGTTTGGCCAATTATGACACGCACGCGTTAAGCAGCGACAGCAAAATATATTTACATTTACACATACATATGTACATACATTGAAACGTGCAAGCGCGTTTGCTTATGCATGGTCACAAATAAATTCAGCGCCATTCATTCTAGCATATTCTTCAACCAAAATTGTTATTGAGTTGTGCTTGCATTTTCAGCCGCTTCTTTAGTTTTGTATTTGTCAAATATCGCCCTTTAAACGCATACATTCAACCGACCACCGTTTTTGTATGTACACATATAAATACATACGTTCATATGCGCGCATTTCAGCTTTTTCTAAGAATCACAATTGCGATTGATTTATGTTTATATTGTGTTTGCATTAACAGCAGCTTCTATAGTTTTGTATTTGTCAAAAGTCGCCCTTGTAGTGAAGTAGTTTCGGATTTGCCAACAGGCAATGCAAAACTTATGTGGCGCAGCAGGTAGATGAAAAGCGTGTAAGCAAAAGGGTCCGCGTTCGAGACGCGGCGGCGACGGCATGAAAATAGTTGCGCAGCTGTTCGTGCCTACATGCATACATACCTGATGGGACCTATCGTCAATTTTTTTGTGTGTAAATAATTTTGTTCGGACTAAGTCGATTACACAAATATCGGTATTTGAAATTTACATTTTTTGTCAGGGTCACACACACAAAAAGAAAATAACATAACTGACCTAGGCTATACGAAAAATGATAATTTTAGCAGATAAATTATTTGCAGAACTTCAACATTAAATCGAATTACATATATTTCTCAGAAATGCCGTTTGTCGTCTTAGCAATTCTTATTAAGCTTATTTATATAGGTGGCACAGGCATATGAATTTTGCAGCTGGGCGTTACAAATTTTGTTGCCAATTTGCCACGCCCCCAGTAGGCGTAGACATATCATATTTGGCAAGTTCCTAGAAGGAGTCTAGGGTAACGTAACTGCAAAGTTTGGATGCTTACACTCCAAAAATGTGAAAGTTACAGGGTATTTTTTCGATATACCACGCCCCCAAAGGCGCGTAAGATTTATTTTTGGGGAATCAATAGAGGAGGCCCCCAGTAACACAAACATCCAATTTTAAATCGTCTAGCTCTAAAACTGTAGGAGCTATAAGCTTTTTGCGATTTGCCACGCCCCCTGAAGGCGTAGGTATGTCCGCCATATCTTTTTGATCTTGGCTTGCTTATCCGAGTATATATATCAAATTTCAAGTCTCTAGCATCAATAGTGCTCAAAATATAGCTGATCTTGTAAAATCACTATATATTCAGATCCGATTTGCCACGCCCCCAGTGGGCGTAGACACCAAATCTTTTTATGAATCTTTATAGAATCGTAGCGTTAATTTACGTGCCAAATTTCAGCATTCTAGCTTTAAAACTGTAGAAGTTACAGTTTTCCCGATTTGCCACGCCCCCAATGGGCGTAGATATATCCGCCATATCTTTTTGAGCTTGGGTGGTCAACGCAAGTATACATTCCAAATTTCAACTCTCTAGCTCTTCAACTTATATGATTTCTTAACTATGGGCGCAACCATTTTCCGATTTGCCACGCCCCTAGTGGGCGTGGCCGGAAAATCTTGACACTTTATAATTCGAGGGTATACACGAGTATATGTTCCAAATTTCAAGTCTCTAGCTTCAATAGCGTAGAAAAATATTGCATTCATACGGACAGACGGACAGACGGACATTTCACAAAACCAATATACTCTTTTTCCCTTTGGGAAACGAGTATAAAAATTCAAGTCTTTAGCTTGTCTAGATGCTTCAATCGACGCGTTCAAACATACGGACAGACGGACGGACGGACAGACGGACGGACGGACAGACAGACAGACGGACAGGACTAAATTGACTCAGCACGTCGCCCTGATCTGACACGCCTCCTTCTGCCTGTTACATACATTTAACAAAACCATTACCCTGATTTCCCATTTTCAATGCGCTCAGGGTATAAAAATATATACTTTAAATTGTAACAAATTAAATACTTAAAATGGAAGGAGACGCAACAGCACCCCTTTCCGATGCCAACATGACACAAGTGATCAACCAGCTTAAAAATATTGAGAAGTTCACTGGAGATAAGAACAGTCTGTACACGTTCGTTAGCCGGATCGACTACATATCGGCACTCTACACCACCAATGATGCGAGGCAGAGGTCGATACTTTTTGGACTTGTGGAAAGCTGCATCAGCAGTGAAGTTATGCTATCTCTTGGCATAAACAATTTGAAAACATGGACGGATCTTCGAAAACAACTAATTTTGAACTACAAGACGCAAACCCAGAACCACGTCTTATTGGAGGAATTCAGAAACACCCCATTCAAAGGCAACGTGAAATCTTTTCTGGAAGAAGCAGAACACCGTAGGCAGACATTGACGAGTAAGTTAGAACTAGAAAATAATTTAGCCGAAAAAACATTGTATGCGCGGGTAATTAAAACCAGTATTGAAAACTACCCACACACATTTGCATTCGGATATTAAATTGCGAAATTTCCGATTTAAGATCTTTAATAAACATATTACAAGAAAAAAACCTTTATGATGAACCCTGTCTAATTCCAAATCAAAGTAACCCATCAAATCCCAATCCCAATATTCAAAAGTTTCCCACATTTGTTCAACCAAACCATTCCTATGTCCCATATCGACCCTATTTTCAACAAAAATATCTTCCACCAACACCTAATTATACTAACCATAACAATATTTCACCTAATCATTATTCACCTCGACCAATACAACCAACACCTAATCCGGTCAGACCACTTCTTAGACAGAACCAATTTGACATTAATCGCTTCGGACAAGTAACTCCACAACAAACCCCTTCCAATCGTCCTGGCATACCTAACCAACCAACAAAGCGTAGACCTGCAGAAAGCCGACAAAGCAAAATGAGCATAGACGAAGAGACTAGAAACCAAGAAGAAATAAATTATCACGATTACACGCAGCAAGAAAATTATAATCTATTCTCTTCTTTTCCCGAACACTATCCTCAATATTACCAAGAACAAATTTACCCACAAATCTCAGACTACACATACACACAAACAGGCACAGCCGAACATGAGACAGAACAACCAAATGAAATAGAAATCGAGAAAGCCGAAAATTTTCAGCTGCCAGCCTCGGAATCCAACAATACATAGTTATCACTTATAAGGGCAAAAATTTAAAATGTTTAATAGATACAGGATCTACTGTAAATATGATGACATCCAATGTTTTTAATTTACCAATTCATGATACCGATTGTCCTATCCAAACCAGCAATGGTCCTTTAACTATCACAAAAAAAAGTGAATGTCCTTTCCAACAACTTATTCAAGAGTAATAATGAATTTCTTCTACATCAATAATAATGAATTTCTTCTACATCAATTTTCACCAGATTATGATCTATTAATTGGTAGAAAACTTCTCTCAGAAGCACAAGCCGTCATAGATTATAAATCCCAAACTGTAAATTTATACAATCGAAAGAATAAATTAATTAACGATATTCCGATCACTAACCAAAACCATTTCGTTGTTCAATCAAATCCTGAATCTAATCAACACTTCAAAAATCCAACCAGAGATAATTCAAAAAATGAAGAATTTATTTAATTTAATGAGCTTGTTGAAACAATATCAACACATTCACTTCAGAGAAGGCGACAAACTTAGTTTGAGTAATCAAGAAAAGCATGTTATTAACACTACTCACAATTCACCTTTGTACACAAAACCATACAGTTATCCATAAGCATACGAACAGGAAGTTGAACAACAAATTCAGAACATGTTAGATCAAGGCATTATACGCCCCAGCAATTCCCCTTATTGTAGTCCTATATGGATTGTACCAAAATAAACAAGACGCGTCAGGCAAACAAAAATTTAGAATCGTAATTGACTATAGAAAATTAAATGACAACTATAAATGACAGACACCCAATACCAAATATGGATGAGATTTTAGGAAAACTAGGTAGATGCAACTATTTCACAACAATCGACCTTGCAAAAGGATTCCATCAACTTGAAATGCATCCAGATTCCATTCAAAAAACAGCTTTTTCCACTAAAAATGGCCACTATGAATATCTTCGTATGCCATTTGGATTAAAGAATGCACCTGCAACCTTTCAACGTTGTATGAACAATATTCTGCGACCATTACTAAATAAACACTGTTTAGTATATCTTGACGATATAATTGTATATTCAACATCTTTAAAAGAACACCTACACTCATTGCAATTAGTTTTCGAGAAGCTTTCTGAAACAAATCTCAAATTACAACTTGACAAATGTGAGTTTCTAAAACAAGAAACTACCTTCCTAGGACATGTCATAACTAAGGATGGAATAAAACCCAATCCTGATAAAATCAAAGCAATTCTGGAATATCCTATTCCCACAAAAACTAAAGAAATAAAAGGTTTTCTTGGATTAACAGGTTATTATAGAAAGTTTATTTCCAATGACCCGATTTTAAAAATTCCAGACTTCAAAAATAAATTCATTCTAACAACTGACGCAAGCAATGTAGCTCTTGGAGCTGTACTTTCTCAAGACGGATATCCCATTAGTTTTATCAGCAGAACCTTCAATGACCACGAAACTAACTACAGCGCCATAGAAAAAGAACTTTTAGCTATTGTATGGGCAAAAAAAATCTTTCGATACTACCTTCTAGGTTGACATTTCGAAATCAATAGTGACCATCAACCATTATGTTGGTTATACAAAATGAAAGAACCAAATTCAAAATTAACCTGATGGAGAGTAAAATTATCAGAATACGACTTTGACATAAAATACATAAAAGGAAAAGAAAACCACATAGCTGACGCCCTATCGCGAGTAAAAATAGAACAGACTTATTTCGGAGAAGAAACACAACGTAGCGCTGACGAAGACAATAGTATTTTAATTGGACTCGCTGAAAAACCAATAAACACATTTAAAAGACAAATTATATTTTCTAAAGGCATTCCAAATTTTAAACAAGTAAGAGGGCTCTAGTCGAGACTGCTCGACTATGGGATACCCTGAGCCCTGTGAAGAGCCAAATATCAAATCATTCTACGCTTTTGTTATATATACAAAAAACACATACACACACATATGCACGCATGCATAAGCGTGCGCTCTGCCAACTGCGCAGTTGACGCAGCGACTGCGCTTGGACTGCAATGTGGGCATTACTATGGGAACTTAATTGTTTAATAAATTTTCTTAGCGATGGACTAAGTGCATCAAACTTTCACAACTTATTAATGGCATTCATATATTTTTATTTGCCAAAGCACAAGTCTCTAGTATTTAATTTGTGCCTTTCACAAATAGGGGCTATTGGGGGCGAATGGGGCGTGGCATCAAAAATTTAAAGTTTACGTAATGTCCGTATTTATTAGACGTAACTACACAGCAAATTTGAAGTCTCTAGCTCAAACGATACACAAACTACGCCTTAAAATAAGCATTAAAATCGATAACATTACAACAAAAATAGTTATCGTTCATACGAAATAAACTTGACCTGCGCGTGCTATCCACGGACCCAACAAAAAAAAAATTCAAGTCTCTAGCTTGTCTAGATGCTTCAATCGACGCGTTCAAACATACGGACGGACGGACGGACGGACGGACGGACAGACAGACAGACGGACAGGGCTAAATTGACTCAGCTCGTCGCCCTGATCAAGAATATATATACTTTGTGGGGTCTGACACGCCTCCTTCTGCCTGTTACATACATTTAACAAAACCATTATACCCTGATTTCCCATTTTCAATGGGCTCAGGGTATAAAAACAGAATTACTTAAAATAATTAAAAATTTACATTACATACCATAACATGACTAAAGACAAAGCTGAAAAATATTTGATTGACCACTTTTGTACAAAGACTAGCGTAATGTTTATAGACAGCGATGCAGATTTTGAAATCATTCAAAACGCACACAAAGAAATTATCTACACTAGCCACACCAAAATTCTACGAAGCCTCCAATTAAAAAATATATAGACTCTTATGCCGAATTTAAAGAACTTATTTTGAAAACACATGAAAAACTCTTACACCCCGGTATCCAAAAACAAATAAAGTCTTCTGTGAAACTTACTATTTCCCTAACAGCCAATTACTAACACTAAATATAATAAACGAATGCAACATGTGCAACCTAGCAAAAACCGAACACAGAAACACAAATATGCCAATGAAAATTACTCCCATGCCCGAACATTGTCGCGATAAGTTTGTAATAGACATTTATTCCTCTGAAGGCAAGCACTATCTTAGTTGCATAGATACTTATTCAAAATTCGCTACTCTTGAAAATGTTAAAACAAAAGATTGGATAGAATGCAAAAATGCATTAATGCGTATATTTAATCAGTTAGGAAAGCCAATATTATTAAAAGCTGACCGAGACGGCGCATTTTCCAGTTTAGCACTAAAAAACGGCTCGAAAGTGAAGGAGTAGAATTACAATTAAATACAAAAAAAAAAAAATAGGAATAGAAGACATCGAACGACTACATAAAACAATAAACGAAAAAATTAGAATAATCAATACCTTAAATAACGAAGAAAATAAACTCAGTAAAATAGAAACTATTCTCTACTTTTACAATCACAAATCAAAACATGACACAACTGGACACTCTCCTGCACACATATTTCTATATGCTGGACAACCTAAATTAGACATTCAAGAAAAAAAGAAAAAGTAATAAATAAAATCAACAGTAACCGACAAGAATACGAAGCCTATACCAGATATCGAAAAGGACCGTTACAAAAGGGCAAACTAGAAAATCCATTTAAAGCCAATAAAAATGTTGAAAAGTTAGATCCAGATCATTACCAAATTACTAACAGAAATAAAATTACACGTTACTATAAAACACAATTTATACAAGTAAGAAAACTCTAGTCGGAGGTGCTCTACTAGGAGATCCCCTGAGCCGATTTGCATTGTTTACGCTATATAGAATGTATGTAAATCAAAACTAAATAAATAATTAAATAAATAAAAAAATCAACAAACAAGTAAGAAAACTCTAGTCGGAGGTGGCAGACTAGGAGATCCCCTGAGCCCCGTCCGATTTGCATTGTTTAATACGCTATATAGAATGTATGTAAATTAAAATAAATAAATAATTAAATAAATAAACAAATCAACAAAAAAGAAGAAGAAAAACAAACATCACCTGGACTCGAACCTGCATCTATTTACTACATATGTAAAGTTAGAGCGCATCATCTCAACTAGCACAACCACCTCATGTTTATATATTTAAAAAAATTTAAAAAGTTACGCTGTCGTCACTGAGATTCGAACTCGGGACCTTTTGCTTACGTGCTTTGCGTCTATTCACTGCACCACACCAGTATTGCGTTGCTTGTTGGCAAAACGCAAAGTAGTACTACAAGAGCGATATGTGACAAATACAAAACTAAAGAAGCTAAAGAAGCAGATCAATCGCAATTGTGATTCTTAGAATATGCTGAAATGCGCGAATATGAATGCATGTGTATGTGTATATACAAAAACGGTGGGCTGTTTGAATGTATACGTGTTAAGGGCGATATATGACAAATACAAAACTACAGAAGCGGCTGAAAATGCACAGAAGCGGCTGTGCACATGCATAAGCAGACGCGCTTACACGTTTCAATGTATGTGTATGTGTAAATGTTTTTTGCTGCGCGTCGCTACTTGCCACGTGCGTGTTGTAATTGGCCAAACGTTTTGTTTAATAAATCGGGACTGACTTAACGGAATTTGATGAAACTTTCAGCATATGATTCTATTGAATTTTTTACATTTTATAAAAATGCTAATTTATTCACATGGTTATATTTGGAACAGACTCTCCATGAGTATGTGTACATAAAAAAAAGCCGGTATAAAAAAATAGAAATTGCATAAAATTCACATTAATCTATATGCAAAATTTGAGGGATTTAGCTCTAAAGGTGTGGGAGATATAATTTTATAACCTGTTTTCGATAAACTTTAAAATCGATAACAAAACAACAAAAATATATATCGTTTTTTGGTAACAAACTTGACCTGCGCGTGCTATCCACGGACCCAACAAAAACAAGTAAGAAAACTCTAGTCGGAGGTGCCCGACTAGGAGATCCCCTGAGCCCCGTCCGATTTGCATTGTTTAATACGCTATATAGAATGTATGTAAATTAAAATAAATAAATAATTAAATAAATAAACAAATCAACAAAAAAGAAGAAGAAAAACAAACATCACCGCACCTGGACTCGAACCTGCATCTATTTACTACATATGTAAAGTTAGAGCGCATCATCTCAACTAGCACAACCACCTAATGTTTATAAATTTAAAAAAAAAATTAAAAAAGTTACGCTGTTCTCACTGAGTTTTGAACTCGGGACCTTTCGTTTATGCGCTGTGCGTCTACCCACTACACCACACCAGTATTGCGTTAGTTGTCGGCAAAACGCAAAGTAGTACAATACAATAGACAAATATAAAACTAAAGAAGCAGATCAATCGCAATTGTGATTCTTAGAATATGCTGAAATGCGCGCATATGAATGTATGTGTATGTGTACATACAAAAGCGGTGGTCTGTTTGAATGTATATGTAGGGCGATATATGACAAATACAAAACTACAGAAGCGGCTGAAAATGCACAGAAGCGACTGTGCACATGCATAAGCAGACGCGCTTGCACGTTTCAATGTATGTGTATGTGTAAATGTTTTTTGCTGCGCGTCGCTGCTTGCCACGTGCGTGTGTTAATTGGCCAAACATTTTGTCAAATAAATCGGGACTGACTTAACGGAATTTGATGAAACTTTCGGCATATGATTCTATTGAATTTTTTACATTTTATAAAAATGCTAATTTATTCACATGGTTATATTTGGAACATGAAGGGCGAAGGGGTGGAGGGGGGGGGTAATTAGTAAAAAGAGCCGGTATCCAAAAAATAACAAAAATAGAAATTGCATAAAATTCACATTAATCTATATGCAAAAGTTGAGGGGTCTAGCTCTAAAGGTGTGGGAGATATAATTTTATAACCTATTTTCGATAAGGTTTAAAATCGATAACATTACAACAAAAATATATATCGTTTTTTGGTAACAAACTTGACCTGCGCGTGCTATCCACGGACCCAACAAAAAAAAATTCAAGTCTCTAGCTTGTCTAGATGCTTCAATCGACGCGTTCAAACATACGGACGGACGGACGGACGGACAGACAGACAGACGGACAGGGCTAAATCGACTCAGCTCGTCGCCCTGATCAAGAATATGTATACTTTGTGGGGTCTGACACGCCTCCTTCTGCCTGTTACATACATTTAACAAAACCATTATACCCTGATTTCCCATTTTCAATGGGCTCAGGGTATAAAAACGAAAGAAAATAAATCAAGTCAAAATAATTACATAATACTAATGATATTAACATCCTATATCCCAATTTTAATCCACTAATATTATTTAAACTATGTCATACCCTCGATAATAATGGCTACAAACACACAAATAGTTAAGAATGAATTGAATAATGTTGTATTCAAAATATTAATAAGCTCATATATAAAACAACCACAATTAATAAGTGTATTAGAAAGCAAACCATATCAAAATCACCAAAACTACCATATGTATCTTCTTGAGTCGCAGGCTTACCTCTTAAGGAGAGGGAAGTGACATATTCATACTGACAATGTCCACAACACACAGAATATTGAAAACTAGTTCATACTGGATTTTCTTAGATCAGGAAAATCTAGAATAAAGCGATTCAAAAATAGCCAAATCATAAATAGTGGCGCCGGCCTGACAAAATGCCGTTGCATTTTGCTATTGCATAGCAATAATGTTGCGAGCCGAAATTCTTAGAACGACGCGTCCGACTGATCATAAATACTGGCGCCGGCTTGACAGAATGCCGTTGCACGTTGCTATTGCATAGCAATAATGTTGCAAACCGAAAATGTGAGAACGACGCGTCTAACTGACGCCGACATTCTTTGTCTGCTGCGTAATTTCAGCAGCCTATAAAATACCCTTTAACAAAATTGTCTTCAGACTTAAGCTATTGTTCAATAAACCAAGTTGTCAAGTCTAACTTTGACTTTGTCTTTTAATTTACATTAGCGCTCCTGTTAGCATATTTCGCGACATTTATTCCACTTATAACATATGTATATCTACATAATTATATATATATATATATATATATATATATATATATATATATATATATATATATATATATATATATATATATATATATATATATATATATATATATATATATATATATATGTATTTATATATGTCGGAGCGTACTGCATGCACGCACTGTATGCGTGTGTTGCTGTTTACAGTATGTGTGAGTGTATGAGTATTCTATTATGAGTATTTCACCAGAAGCATAATTTTATCCCATTAAGAAATATTGCATCAGCCATGTAGTGTGCTGTGCTTGGTTTGTTTTGTACAGCGTTGTAGCGCTATCGTCGAGTGTGGTCCGATGCGAGGTTGAAAAACGGAAAGAGGCAGTCGAGTTTGAAGTCGCAAAGCCAACGCACCGGAACTCACTGCGCCTTTTTTTTTAAAAGAAAACAATGGAAAACGAATGTGCTTTAACAACAGAAGTGGGATCGGCACCACCTCCTGCATTTTCTGAGGACCAATGGCGCATTATCCTACAAATGCAAAATCAAAATGTGTTGGAGCTTGTAAGAACTATGCAAGCCTCAACTCGGGAACAGCAGCAAATACGCGGCGTCACTCAAAGTTGTGCATTACTGCAGATATAATATTAACGGAGCAGCCCGTAGCAGGAAGCAAGTTGATAATAGCATTAAGTGAGGCTATAGTCGGCAGTGCTTCACAGTGGTTAACCCAAATTTCATATCCCGGCATTAAGTTAAATGAATTCAAGGAATTATTTCTCCTCCGCTATAAAAGCAATGAGACGCTGTCGGCAATGTCTTTAAATTTGCTGAATAGCCGCCCAACTAACGGCGAATGCCTCACCGTTTACGCTAATCGTTTGGTGACAACTCTAATTACTAACTGGTAGAAGAAAACAAGTAAGAACGTTGCCTTAGGGCGAGACCTAAAGCGTGATACTCGTTTCCCACAGGGGCATCTGGTATTTTAAATATAATAATTTATCTCAAATTTTGCATTTATGTAGATTCATGTGAATTTTATGCAATTCCAATTTTTTCAAATATAACTATGTGAATGAATTAGAATTTTTATAAAATGTAAAAAATTCAATAGAATCATATGCTGAAAGTTTCATCAAGTTCCGTTAAGTCAGTCGCAATCTATTAAACAAAACGTTTGGCCAATTACGACACGCACGCGTTAAGCAGCGACAGCAAAATATATTTACATTTACACATATGTACATACATTGAAACGTGCAAGCGCGTTTGCTTATGCACGGTCACAAATAAATTCAGCGCCATTCATTCTAGCATATTCCTCAACCAAAATTGTTATTGAGTTGTGTTTGCATTTGCAACCGCTTCTTTAGTTTTGTATTTGTCAAATATCGCCGTTTATACGCATACATTCAACCGACCACCGTTTTTGTACGTACACATATAAATATATACGTTCATATGCGCGCATTTCAGCTTTTTCTAAGAATTACAATTGCGATTTATTTATTTTTATATTGTGTTTGCATTAACAGCAGCTTCTATAGTTTTGTATTTGTCAAAAGTCGCCCTTGTAGTGAAGTAGTTTCGGATTTGCCAACAGGCAATGCAAAACTGATGTGACGCAGCAGGTAGATCAAAAGCGTGTAAGCAAAAGGGTCCGCGTTCGAGACGCGGCGGCGACGGCATGAAAATAGTTGCGCAGCTGTTCGTGCCTACATACATACATACCTGATGGGACCTATCGTCAATTTTTTTTGTGTGGAATAATTTTGTTCGGACTAAGTCGATATTTGTGTAATCGATATTTGATATTTTCATTTTTTGGTGGTCACACACAAAAAGAAAGTAACATAACTGACCTGGGCTATACGAAAAATGATAATTTTAGAAGACAAATTATTGCAACTTCAACATTAAATCGAATTACATATATTTCTCAAAAATACCGTTTGTCGTCTTAGCAATTCTTATTAAGCTTATTTATATAGGTGGCACAGGCATATGAATTTTGCAGCTGGGCGTTACAAATTTTGCTGCCAATTTGCCACGCCCCCAGTAGGCGTAGACATATCATATTTGGCAAGTTCCTAGAAGGAGTATAGGGTAACGTAACTGCAAAGTTTGGATGCTTACACTCCGAAAATGTGAAAGTTACAGGGTATTTTTTCGATATACCACGCCCCCAAAGGGGCGTAAGATTTATTTTTGGGGAAGCAATAGAGGAGGCCCCCAGTAACACAAACATCTAATTTTGAATCGTCTAGCTCTAAAACTGTAGGAGCTATAAGCTTTTTGCGATTTGCCACGCCCCCTGAAGACGTAGGTATGTCCGCCATATCTTTTTGATCTTGGGTTGCTTATCCGAGTATATATATCAAATTTCAAGTCTCTAGCATCAATAGTGCTCAAAATATAGCTAATCTTGTATAATCACTATATTTTCAGATCCGATTTGCCACGCCCCCAGTGGGCGTAGACAACAAATCTTTTAATGAATCTTTATAGAATCGTAGCGTTAAGTTACGTGCCAAGTTTCAGCATTCTAGCTTTAAAACTGTAGAAGTTAAAGTTTTCCCGATTTGCCACGCCCCCAATGGGCGTAGATATATCAGCCATATCTTTTTGAACTTGGGTGGTCAACGCAAGTATATATTCCAAATTGCAACTCTCTAGCTCTTCAACTAATATGATTTCTTGACTATGGGCGCAACCATTTTCCGATTTGCCACGCCCCTAGTGGGCGTATCCGGAAAATCTTGACACTTTATAATTCGAGGGTATACACGAGTATATGTTCTAAATTTCAAATCTCTAGTTTCAATAGCGTAGAAAAATATTGCATTCATACGGACAGACGGACAGACGGGCGGATAGCAAGACGGACATTTCACAAAACCAATATACTCTTTTTCCCTTTGGGAAACGAGTATAATGATTAATAATATAATGTATAATGATGAATGAGTAAAACTGCTGCAAGAGACAGTATGGATGCCTGAAAGGCTAATAGGAAAAGTTGATGGAAGTGGTCATAAACAAAACAAATGTTTTGATCATGGCGTGTGGCGCACAAGATGATCTAATGCGAAACCAGTTGGGCTTATGAAAGAAAGTTGAGTTAAAAATCAATTCGACAAATCCAAGGCAGCCGTTGTAAGATAGTGTTTGTGATTATGTCATTTTTGAAAAAGAAGGAGACACCAAAACAAACCCAACTCAAAATTATTCATCTGAGGATACGGATGAAAAAGACCGTATTGAAACAGTTGAAATAGACAGTGGTGAAACGGGTGAAAAAGACCGTAGTGAAACAGTTGAAATAGACTGTTTTGAAACGGGTGAAAAAGAGCGTAGTGAAACAGTTGTAATAGACTGTGTTGAAACACTAACCATACAACACATAGACTGGCCATTCAGACCAAAATTATTCCACACACAAAAAGTTGACTCTTAGAGCCGTCACAACTTCGTTTTTGCTCGGCTCAGTCTCATAGCGTTCGCAACAAAAATAGGTCGAGGCAGAATCATTCTGCTTCGAGCAATCGGACGAGCAGCAACGCACGAGAACTAGAATATGCCGTGATGAAATTGCATTTCTTTGCTACTGAGTGAAGAGTATGCCGAGTTCTTAAAAGCGTTTGCCATGCTCATGCGAAATGTTCTCTTTTTTACGATAATTTTTACGCAGGGGTTTTTTTTTTATACCCTGAGCCCATTGAAAATGGGAAATCAGGGTATAATGGTTTTGTTAAATATATGTAACAGGCAGAAGGAGGCACGTCAGACTCCGCAAAGTATATATATTCTTGATCAGGGTGACGAGCTGAGTCGATTTAGCCCTGTCCGTCTGTCTGTCTGTCCGTCTGTCCGTCCGTCCGTATGTTTGAACGCGTCGATTGAAGCATCTACACAAGCTAGAGTCTTGAATTTTTATACCCTGAGCCCATTGAAAATGGGAAATCAGGGTATAATGGTTTTGTTAAATGTATGTAACAGGCAGAAGGAGGCGTGTCAGACCCCACAAAGTATATATATTCTTGATCAGGGCGACGAGCTGAGTCGATTTACCCCTGTCCGTCTGTCTGTCCGTCCGTCTGTCCGTCCGTCCGTCTGTCCGTATGTTTGAACGCGTCGATTGAAGCATCCAGACAAGCTAGAGACTTGAATTTTTTTGTTGGGTCCGTGGATTACACGCGCAGGTCAAGTTTGTTACCAAAAACGATATATATTTTTGTTGTTTTGTTATCGATTTTAAACCTTATCAAAAACAGGTTATAAAATTATATCTCCCACACCTTTAAGCCTAAACGCCTCAAATTTTGCATATAGATTCATGTGAATTTTATGCAATTTCTATTTTTTTATTTTTTGGATACCGGCACTTTTTACTAATTAACAACATTAAACAAAACGTTTAGCCACGTGGCAAGCAGCGACGCGCACCAAAAACATTTACAAATACACATACATTGAAACGTGCAAGCGCGTCTACTATGCATGTGCACAAATACATTCAAGGCCATTCATTCTAGCATATTCTTCAACCAAATTTGTGGTTGAATTGTGTTTGCATTTTCCGGCCCTTCTGTAGTTTTGTATTTGTCATATATCGCCCTTTACACGCATACATTGAAACAGACCATCGTTTTTGTATGTACTCATACGTTCATATGCACGCATTTCAGCATATTCTAAGAATTACAATTGCGATTGATCTGCTTCTTTAGCTTCTTTAGTTTTGTATTTGTCACATATCGCCCTTGTAGTACTACTTTGCGTTTTGCCAACGAGCAACGCAATACTGGTGTAGCGTAGTGGACAGACGCAAAGCGCTTAAACGAAAGGTCTTGAGTTCGAAACTCAGTGAGAACAGCGTAGCTTTTTTAATTTTTTTTTTAAATTTATAAACAATAGGTGGTTGTGCTAGTTGAGATGATGCGCTCTAACTTTACATATGCAGTAAATAGATGCAGGTTCGAGTCCAGGTGCGGTGATGTTTGTTTTTCTTCTTCTTTTTTGTTGATTTGTTTATTTATTTAATTATTTATTTATTTTTGATTTAAATACATTCTATATAGCGTAATCAATGCTGAATGAATACACTTGACTATGTTGGGGTTTAGTACTGTACTGATCTTTATTCTTCTGAGGCTGCGTTTATATACCCAGCCTCATGCATAATTTCAACCCTTAAATCTAATGTGTCTATTGCTGAGTGTGTAAGGTCAGCATTGGTCTATTGTATTCTTATACTATCGCTGAGGTTGTAAGGGTCAGCGTAGAAGGCATGTTTACATATTTATATATATTTCTATGTTCATGCCTGAACATTCTGCCGGGGCCAGAAAGGTGACAGTCTGTAATCGCTGTCTCTGGTTTCTTTTCTTAATTATATACAAGACAATGACAATTATTACTATTCCAATCCTTGAATAGTTTATGTTCGTGTCTGAACATTCTGCGGGGCCCGGAAAATGCGATAGCCAGATATGGTCGAGTACTCAGCTGCTTCCTTGGTCTTCTGCGCTGGTGGCGGTTCCCATTCCAAGTGAAGTCGGTTCTCTTTAAAATGTGTACACCCTTTGTAGATGTCGTCAATCGTTGAGTGTGCTGAGGCGGAGGCCGCTTGCATCATTGCTGCTGATGTCAAGGCCTCCAAATTAGGGTCATCCACTTTTTGAAGATTATGCTGCCGTAGAGAAGCTATTGATAATGATTGCCTTTGGGATGCAACCGAATCGCTTGTAGTGGATACGATATTTTCCCTTGAAATGGTGTTGTTGCTGCTCTCAATGAAGTTCTCGATCGCCGATTTAATTGTCGTTAATATATTTGCAGCCTTAGTGGTTTCCGAAGCAATTTTTTGTTTCAATTGTTTTGCTGGAATTTTAGCTGAAGCGGAGATTACAAAATTCGAGACGATATCATTATTTTTATCTCCAGCTGTACTTCTAGTTGCACTTGTAGTTTCGGCAGAAGTGTTTTGGACATCCTTCGGGCTGCTATCAATGGAAGTATCGTCAATCGACTGATCTTCCACTTGGATTTCTTTTGATGTCGATATCGAAGATGTGGCAGCAATGGCACTCTCGTCCCCATCTTCTACGTCCTCCTACTTCTCTGGTTGATCCATTTTAAATATTTTTCCCTCTGACCGTTTATCTTCTCCTAATCCTCCCATGTGAGGGCTTGCCGGCGGGATGAAATGCCACTCGCTGTTCCGTTTTTCTGGCACTGGTTCCAGACCACTATTTTCTTTTTTAGCGGCGGTTTTATGGCTTGATAGCTTCTGATCAGCTATGACGGTGTCCCTATTAACGGAGGTGCTCTCGAGCTTGCGGAAACTGCCTTCATAAGTGCTCTTCAGTTCCTTGTTCATTGGCTGGTTAATGGAGATATCCAATAGTTGGCACCTTTTTGCATAGTGCTTGCACAAATAGTCCCACGCTGCATTGTAGTTGCCAACTGCAATTGAGAAATGGCTTATGACCATTGTTGCGTCTCCCTTGATACACATTTTTAGGTATATCAACTTTCTTTTGTCGCTGATATCCTTCCTCTTGTGAATCATGTTCGAGAATATCTCGGAGAACGCTGGCCATTTTTTGGGATTTCCATAGAAATGAGGAAGTTTTGGTTTCTGGGGCTTTGGATCTTCGTACAGCGGAAGGTCTTCTTCTATGTTCTGCAAGTCACTTACTCTTTTGTTAAGTTTATCGACAGCCCGTCGACGAGGAATTCCAGTTCTTCTATATAGTCGCTGTCGTAGGCAGACTTTCCATATCTTGCCTGTAAGCCCGTGAACAGTGTCTGGACTTCGTTCAATCGGAAGTTTATCTTATCTTTATGTTCAAAGATTTCTTCCTGGTTGCTTGAGTTTAGATAGACATACACTTCTTTGACGTACTGCCTTACTTTTAGACGTTTTTCGTCAACAAGCTTAATTCACTCATCCTTTAGGCTCATACTTCTGTGTGAAAATATTATTTCCTGTTGAGTATTTTCTTGCCTGGATGTTTCCGGTCGCATTTGCCAATTTTTGCTTGTAGATGGTTTGTCGGTGTCCATAGTGTGGTCGGCAACTTCGACCTTTATCAGGACCTTCTTGTAGCTCCTGATTGATTCCATAATCCGATCATATATTTTCTCTGTAAAATATTGATGGTTGATGACACCGATTTTCTTCAGCAGTGAATGATTGGCAGTGAATTCTGCTGCTAACTTATCCACAACTGCAAACTCATCCTTATTAGCTATGGCCTGCAGGATGCTGTCATATATCTCTGATTGTTTCTCTAGAGTTTTCGTTAACAGCATCTCTTTATTCTTTGGCTTGACCCGTTGGAGGTTTTTTGTTTTGATCACCAGGTTGATCGTGCTGTGCCTCTACTCACGGCGTGGGTTGGTAAGCCAAAGATATTATTTAAGCACTTTCCACAAACATTTAGTAAATTTGTGGTTTCGGCTTTTATGACCGGGATCGAATACAGTAATCACTCAGCTGGAGGCATGCAGTACTTGACTGTGTTGATTTCCAGTCAATACTGTCTCCGGCTCGAAGGACCATGAATGAATACACTTGACTATGTTGGGGTTTAGTACTGTACTGATCTTTATTCTTCTGAGGCTGGGTATATATACCCAGCGTCATGCATAATTTCAACCCTTAAATCTAATGTGTCTATTGCTGAGTGTGTAAGGCTCAGCATTGGTCTATTGTATTCTTATACTATCGCTGAGGTTGTAGGGCTCAGCGTTCGTCTATTATCTATTCTTAACCTATCGCTGACGTTGTAAGGGTCAGCGTTCATCTGGCTATTTTAAGATTCCACACATGTGGCCTTTCTTCATCTATCGCCCTGCATGCTAGTCGTCAAGTGCGTAGAAGGCATGTTTACATATTTATATATATTTCTATGTTCATGCCTGAACAAATGCAAATCGGCTCAGGGGATCTCCTAGTCGAGCACCTCCGACTAGAGTTTTCTTACTTGTTATTATATTCGATTTATTTGCTACGTATTAGCTTAATTTTAGTTTTATAATTTTTTAATTATTAACTTAAGTATACTAGGATCTTAGGTTTAGGGTAGCGCACATTGCTTGCGGGACTGCCAGAGAGAATTGCTTCGCAAGCGTTTTGCACTACCTTAAACTGGGGCAGCCCTTCTTCTTATTCGCTCCACGGACCGGAGCTCCACCATTATTGTAGCCGCGAAGGAGCTTATAAGGCTCCAAGCTACCTCCGACTCGAGCATTGTCCTTATTAGGTTTTCCACCCCGATGGAGCGGCCTATTGCTTCTTCCAGACGCCGCCATTCCTCGTGGAAACGCCCACACTCAAACAGGAACTGCTTGGCGTTTTCCACCAGACCTTGACCACACAAGGAACATTCCTCAGTTTCCTCATGGCCAACCGCTTCAGATAGGTCCTGAAGCATCCATTCCCAGAGAGGATCTGAGAGAAATAGAAGTTGATCTCGCCATGCGAGATCCAGCTCAGGGATGAGCGTGTGGGTCCAACGCCCCTTAGTCGAGCTGCTCTACCTTGTTTGCCATCGTGCGATGCTGTTTGCCATGGCCGTGTCTCGTCGCACAAACTCCTTTGTGCTCCGCTTCACAGCTTCGGCGACCAAGTCCTCCAGTGGCGTCATGCCGGCTATGACGAGCGCCGCGTCATCAGATACGGTTCTGAAGACGCAGCTCACTCGAATTGCGCTCAGTCTGTATGTGGCGCTGTAGCTAGGAGTCGCCATCGCTCTTGCCCAGATTGGTGCGGCATAGAGGATGACGGACCTAATGACGCTCATCAGAAGAAGTCGCCGTTGTTGCTTAGGGCCCCGCGTGTCGGGAGAGGGCTCTACACGAATCAGCTGATTTTGTATGCACATGTTCCAGGTGCTCGCGGAAGGACAGTTTTGTGTCTTATGTGGGCCGTTTCGACTGTCTTGCGGCTGCTGACTAAAACGGCCTCAGTCAACCTCGGATGCAACTGATACTTGCACTGCACATATCCTCTGTATCCTTAAGCTCCTTTGCTATGGCAACGACGGCTACATCATCAGCGAAGCCAATGGTGTGCGCACCTGCTGGAAGCTCCAAGCGCAGTACTTCGTCGTACATAGCATTCCATAGGAGAGGCCCCAACACAGATCGTTGGGGGACTTCAGCTGACACTGTATGAGTTTGGATACCCTCACTCGTGTTATATACTAGTGTTCTTCCTCTGAAGTAGTATCTGATCTAGTATCATATCCCAGCTAGCAGTATTGAATGTATTTTTTACATCCAGTGTCGCTATTAAGCAGTACTGCTTCGCTCCATGCTTCCATCTAGTGCCTTGGATGGCAGAAGTTGCGAGGTCAACAACTGTCCTTAGAGCATCTATTGTTGACCGAGCCTTCCGGAAGTCAAATTGGTGTGGCTTCTAAAATCTCGTCGTCCCTAACTAGAGCAGGGTGATGGTTTGCTGGCACTGGGCCTGGACCATGAATGAAGCTTAGACGTTCAGGAAAGAGCGTTTCCAAAATAGACCTAAGCTCCAGCCGATCCGTGGGCTGCACCTGTTTGTTGGCATATAGCCGTTTTACCACTATTCTATGTACCCGGCCTTAAGGGTCAAATTCGGCGGAGTCGCATAAGTCCAGAAAGTATTCTCGTTTACTTGTCTTGATGGCCTTCTTAAGCTCTCTCCTGGCCACCTGGTAAGCTAACTGCCTTTCTACATATAATTGTCTACCGCGGGCCCGTTGATATAGTCTTCTCGCCCGAATGCATCTACGTCGATATTCAGCTATTTCCTCATTCCACCAATACACAGGAGCTTGCTGTCGCATAAACTGCTTGCGCCGTTGCATGCTACTGTTGCAGGCACTCTGTATTTGGGCTAGCATTTGGCAAGCTCTGGCCTCAGCATTGCTGGACGTGCTTAACGACTGGATTGCCTCCGGCCGAGTGATCAAACGTATCCAGTCGATAGGCCTCCCTAAACAAAGTGGGCGCCCTGACTGGTGGCTCTCCGATTGTGTATAGCTGTCGCACAATTTCCACTTTGTGTCCCGAAAAAGGGACGAACTAACAAAGCTGATGTCAATTATCGACCCGTATCCGGCTCGGCTCCGGTTCGTGCCCAGAGTTGAGCAGAGCCACATCCAGCGTCACGAAGATCTCCAAAAGGATACGGCCCCTGGCATTCGTACTATGGCTGCCCCATTGCAACGCCCACGCGTTGAAATCCCCGGCTATAACGACCTTCCGGCCACTTGCATCATCGGCGAGCTTCTCAAGCACTGTTGTGAACTCGTCGAGGTGCATGATGGGGGCCAGGTAGCAAAATCAAAAGAAGTTAAGCTCTTCGCGCAGGGTTAGCGCTATTTACTGCCCTCCAAGGTTAGTTGGTGGCGATTGGAACTCCCCTCATTGGTTGTGGGGAGACACTTACAACTTACCTATCTCACGTAAGCTAGCAGAAGCCATCTCAGTTACTGGCTCTAGAATTCTTGCTACTGGATCACCAACCATCATATCATATGTGTTTCACCACACACCTTCTTTCATAGACTTTGCCCTGTACCATGCAATACCGGATTCTTGCGCAACCATAACTCGAATCTGAGATCTGGACTCTGATCATCTGGTACTAGTCATGAGTATTGATAAACGCTAACGCAAGTCGTCCTATAATCACCAAGAACACTGACCGTCTTTAGGCAATAGTTTGAGAGTTCAATTCAGTTGAATACCTAAACTCTGGCGAAGATATTGAGATGGCTGTCAATAGCTTCACTGAGAGCATTTATACGGCAGCTGCTGCATCAACGCCTTCTGAATCCCAAGTAGGTTCCACCTATGTAATGCCACTAACAAGAGAGGCTAGGGACGAGCAATCAGATCGCAGACTCATGGGACCGAATTTCATGGGACCGGACTGCTAAGCAACTACGAAATGTATCGAGAGAACTTCGAAGCAACTTCGTTGAGCAAATTATACAGTTGATGCTGGATACTTGCTTTGGAAGTGCACTGAATCACTTAAGAGACAGGCGTTTAGACAGGTACCGATTCGAAGTCATATAAGTAAGTAATAAGTCATATAAGTAAGTAATAAAGTCCCTGCCGATGAAGAAAGCACCTTGTTATGACAGAGTATGTAATGCAACGCTAAAAGCCCTACCTACTCGGAAGATCATCTTTATAGCTCTAATATTTAACGCTATGCTGAGGGTGCAATTCTTTTCTAAGCAGTGGAAGATAGCAGCAATTCTTACGATACATAAACCAGGAAAGCCAGAGGATGGCCCTGATTCGTTCCGTCCAATAAGTCTCCTGTCGTCATGATCAAAAGTATGGGAGATACTTATTGTCAATCGATTTGATATTATAACACCAGCTTGGCTTTCGGGAGGGACATGGAACTGTGGAGCAGGTTCACAGGCTGACGAAGCACATTTATCAGGCCTTTGATGATCTGGAATACCGCAATGCAGTTTTCGTTGATATGCAGCAAGCATTTTATAGGGTCTGCCATATATAGCTTCTAAGCTAAATAAAAAAGCTCTTCCCAATACAATACTTCGGGATCTTACGATCGTACCTGAATGGCCGACAGTTTATGGCCACAGGTGCCACAGCAAGACAACGTTGACAAACATTCAGAAGTATCATCATTTAAAGTCTTGTTTAAAGGGAGAAGCTGCAAAACTTATCCTGCATCTGCCCTTAGCCGATGCCAACTATGAAATAGCTTGGAATTCATTAGTTGATCGGTACGAGAAGCCTCGCTATTTGGTCAAATTGTTTTTGGATACATTTACTGGATTGCCCAAGGTTGCGGATCACAACCAAGCAGCGATTCGATCATTAACAAACGAAGCTGGTACTGTAATTCGGGCAAACGGATCGGGATTGTTGGCTGATTTACTTGCTCATCGCAAAGGTTGATGAGACCACACGTCGTGAATGGTATGAGAAGAGTCAAGACATGGCTAATCCTTCGATAACGCAGTTTCTCAAGTTCCTGGATTCACGTTGTGATCGGCTGGAGCTTAGCCAATCTGCAACTCAGACAAGCAGCAAGCCTAGACAGGACAGAGGTACCAGGAACGCGCATGCGCTACTCGCTACTTCAGAGCGCTGTGCTAAGTGGAACAAGGAACACGCATTGATGACATGTACACAATTCTTGAACCTATCTATTCAGCAGCGATATGCCTTTGCAAAGTCCAAACACATGTGTTTTAATTGTTTGAGACTTGGTCATGGAGTGAGCACTTGTACATCGCAGTCATCCTGTAAGGATTGCAAGCGCCGACATCACTCGCTTTTGTATTTCGACCAAAACAGCACTAGGGATAAAGGTGAGCCATAGCAGCACCAGAAGGATGAGTCAAATGAGGCACCAGGTGCTAGCACAGTAGCATCACTGACGAACGCCATGAACACTTGAAAATGTGGCAAGGGTGCAAATGTGAGAAGTACACTGCCAACGGCGAAGGTGTATATGCGCAATTCTCGAGGACAAGACGTTGTTTGCCGCATATTACTGGACTGCGGCTCGGAGATGTCCTACGTTTCGGAACGGTGTATCCAGACATTGGGTCTGGCCCGTTCACACTCTCGCATTTTCAAGAGGGCTCTGTTAATTACACATCAAGTCGCAAGTGTCAGATGCATCGCTTGAGGTCAAGGCACACGTGCTTGGAAACATTACTTCGACACTGATGAGAGAAAATATAGACGCAGAAGACTTCTCTATATTTAGCGGCCACACCCTAGCAGATGCCGCATTCAATACCAACGCATCAATCGACATTCTGATTGGTAACGATCACATTTGGAGGGTTCCTACTGGAGATAAGTTGTGTAATGCCCCTGGGCATTGTGTTCCCCTAACACAATCGCCATCGATTCAATATTTGGATGGATCATCACATCAGTGGGAGGAGCAACTACAACTACAACTACGTCACTCTTAACTACCATGGACTTCAACGCATTGTTGCAACGGTTTTGGGAACTGGAGGAAGTTCCATCGTTCACGTCTGCAAATAAAATCCAAACACACTCCCGTAATGCTGAAGGGAGATACATAGTCGAGCTACCGTTCAAGCAGGACAACCCAGAGTTCGCAGACACCTTTCATGGAGCCAAGTCTCCCTTCTTGGCAGTTGAACGTCGTTCAATGAAGGATGCGGCTTTGCGATCGAAGTATGTACAATTCATGAGGGAGTACATACAACTAGACCACATGAAGGAGGTGGATGTAGAAGAAGACGCCACTTCGAAGAAGGTTTTCTACATGCCGCACCATCCGGTGCTAGGTGCAAAGCTGCGTGTGGTATTTGATGGCTCATTTCAAGACCAAGATCGCCGGTCTCTTAACGATGCGCTTCATATTGGACCATATATACAACGCAATCTGTTCAACGTATGCATGAAGTTTCGAATGGACAAGTTTGTATTTTCGGCACCATTACAGCATTTCAGACTCTGCACAGTTACATACGGGACTGCGTCTGCGCCATTCCTGGCAGTCCGGGTGTTAGAGCAACTCGCCAAGGACCACGAGCATGAGTTTCCTAGAGCAGCTAAGATATTGCTTGAGGATTTCTACGTGGATGATGTATTAACAGGAGCTATGACAGAGTAAGAACTAATTGATACTCAAACTGAGTAAGTTGCACTCATGTCACGTGCACAATTGGAATTGGGAAAATGGATATCAAATATCGCAAGGATATTTCGTCTCTAAAACAGCTCAAGATACCTCGCTTCATAGACAGTCACATGGATCACATCGAGTTACATGCATTTTCAGACGCTTCGCTTAAGCTTTACTCTGCTATCGTCTACAGCAGAATTGAGTATAGTGACAGCTCTATAGGAGTATATCTTGTTGCTGCTAAAACTCGAGTTGCACCTTTAACACTAACATCGTTACCACGCCTCGAACTGTGTGGAGCTCTACTACTGACTAGACTTGTTAAGGCAATTCAAGCTAGTCTGGGCAAGAAGGAAGTAAAGGTATATGCATGGTGCGATTCTACAATCGAGTTGTCCTGGCTGTCCAATCAACCCAACCCAACAAGCCAATCGCACAGCACAATCCCACGGGACACTTGGAGGCATGTGAGTACCAAGGAAAATCGTGCGGATTGTGCATCCCGAGGGATGCTTGCCGGTGACCTTCTTAAATTTGACTTATGGTGGAAGGGACCGTCCTGGCTACATGATGCCCAGGAGTGTTTAGAGGTGCTACGACAATCAAAATTCTGCTGCTCTATCGTGCCGCCAGCAGCAGAAGCGGAATTCAAGGACAATATTTTGACGGCAAGGAAGGAAATGGCATCGTCCCCCTTTGACCTTTTGCTCACTAGAGTATCATCATGGCTACGACTGATTCGATCAAGGAAGCCACTTCACTCGGCAGCCTTAACGTTCCATGAAATTGATGCAGCAAGAAAGTTTTGTCTAGGGCAAGCACAAAACGCATTTGATGTTGATTGGCAGCGCTTGTTGAAGAGGCAACCGCTACAGCACCGTTCCAAGTTAAGCAAGCTAGCTCCATTTGTTGACCAGGATGGCCTTATTCGAGTTGGTGGACGCTTAGAGAACTCCTACCTTCCTAGAGTTGCCAAACACCCGATTGTACTGCCACAATCGACTAGTTGAGCTGTTACTGAAGCATGAGCATCAGTTCAACCTTCATCCTGGAGTTTCGGCAATTTTTGCCATAATTCGTCAGAAGTACTGGATACTTGGATCCCGAAATCACGAATGGATGCCTAAATTGTTTCAAGCAGCGTCATCACACTACACAACAGCTTATGGCTAACTCACCTGCTACTCGTGTGCGACAAGCCTTTACATTTGAACACACTGGAGTCGATTATGCTGGACCTATCTCGCTAAAGGTACACAAGGGACGCAACCCGCGTAAAGAGAAGGACTACATTTGTCTCTTTGTTTGTATGGTGACATCAGCACTTCATCTGGAATTGGCAACAGACCTAAGCACAGATACCTTTCACAGATAGAAGCAGTTGTGAACTCCCGTCCATTATGCGCAACTTCGGACACAGAAATTGGATACTTACCACCAGCGCATTTTTTTTATCGGACGAACGTACACCGCAGTTCCAGATGGGAGCTACGCAGAGGTACCAACCAATCGCTTGGGATCTTGACAACATATTTAGGCAATGCTTCAAGGATTTTGGAAACGTTGGCAACAGGAATATTTAACAGCATTGCAGCAACGACCAAAACGGTCTACTAAGATGCCTAACATATCCCTTGGACACATTGTACTCATCAAGGATTCGAATATGCCTCCAGCAACATGGAATCTAGGACGCGTACCCGAGGTGGCAGTATGGGCAGTTAAGCTCAAGGTCGTTTCTGGAGAGATTATACGACCCATCACGAAGATTGCATCCCTACCACATTCTGAAATAGAGTTTTAGGGGGGGCCGGGATGTTGAGGATGTTGTCATTTTTTTGCACATATGACGTACTTTAGCACATTATTCATTATTTAGCATATTTTGGATTTTTTTAGTATAATATGTAGCTTTAATTGTTATCGGCGAATGAAGAGCCGTATCGAGATAAATTATCGGTTAAGATGATACAACTATGTTAGTATTGAGTAAGCAAACGAACGGACAAGTTGAGCGTACCAGCAATTGGCTGTTATAGTTCAAATAAAATCAAGTAATGTTAAATTATTCATCAATCTTATTTTCTAAATGTTTTGTTAAGTTACTAAATTTGCATTGTAAGGATAAAAAAATTTAAAAAAAAATAAATAAATAAATAAAATAACTTCAGTAGTTTCAAAACAAGGTCAACGGCAGCAAAAGTAATTAACGTAATCGACCTCGATTGCAAAATGGTGTTAGCTCTTATCAAAATAAAACAATATACCGATAGCGAATTGAGTGACAGCAACCTTTATCACCTCTTAAATCACGAAATAAAACGGAACATTTACATCTTCAGCACTATAACATCATCATTCAATAAAAGGCACACTAGATATGGAAATATGTGGCAGAAAACCTATATCCTGAGGATCTTATTTCGATTCAGAATAACCTTAATAACATCATCTCAAACAATAACAATATCATAAACAGACAGTTCGAAGACCGTCCCAACAGAGTACCGACAATATTAATATTTATATGCCTTAGAAAAACAGCTTTATTAGTGGTAAACTAATAATATGCTTTCAATATTAAATCAGGTTTCTTAAGGAAGAAATTACTAACATCAAATACGAAATACACTTTTACTAAATAATGACGAAGTAAATTAAATTTACAACTTATTAAAAAATAGCAAGATAACAGTCAATCGAAGAAATTCGAGTTTTCAGATGTCTCTGTATTACACAAGCAAACTACCTTAACTTATATAGGCAAAATACCCTTAATTGAACTAACAGATATTTTAACTATTTTAAAAAACAAGTAAGAATGGTCGTCGTGATTGCTCGACTATTAGATAGATACTTAACGACTTCAATGGCACAATAAGCTGGAGCAAAACACTACAATAACTTCAAGCTACATAGTTAATAAACTGCTGGAATGACACCTTTATCATCAATAACAAAGATTTCAATAATATGGAAAGCTCTATAATAAAACTAAGCTCATATCCAAATGACTCCTAAAGAATCAGAAAGACTAAACATATTCAAAAAATGAAACAAGTAAGAAAACTCTTGCATTGTTTAATACGCTATATAGCTTGAATATAACATTAAATTTTCCAAAATTAAATTATAATTTTGAAATTTTATTCAACTAGAATGTATGTAAATCAAAAATAAATATATAATTAATTAAATAAACAAATAAACAAAGAGCACATCATCTCAACTAGCACAACCACCTCATATTTATAAATTAAAAAAAAAATTTTAAAAAGCTACGTTGTTGTCACTGAGTTTCGAACTCGGGACCTTTCGTTTATGGGCTCTGCGTCTACCCACTACGCCACACCAGTATTGCGTTGCTCGTTGGCAAAACGCAAAGTAGTACTACAATGGCGATATGTGACAAATACAAAACTAAAGAAGCTAAAGAATCAGATCAATCGCAATTGCAATTCTTAGAATATGCTGAAATGCGCGCATATGAACGTATGAGAGTATGTGTACATACAAATACGGTGGTCTGTTTCAATGTATGCGTGTAAAGGGCGATATATGACAAATACAAAACTACAGAAGCGGCTGAAAATGCACAAAAGCGACTGTGCACATGCATAAGCAGACGCGCTTGCATGTTTCAATGTATGTGTATGTGTAAATGTTTTTTGCTGCGCGTCGCTGCTTGCCACGTGCGTGTGATAATTGGCTAAACGTTTTGTTTAATAAATCGGCACTGACTAAACGGAATTTGATGAAACTTTCAGCATATGATTTTATTGAATTTTTTACATTTTATAAAAATGATAATTTATTCACATGGTTATATTTGCAACAGACTCTCCATGAGTGTCGAAGGGGAGGAGGGTATGGGTTAATTAGTAAAAAGAGCCGGTATTCAAAAAATGAAAAACATAGAAATTGCATAAAATTCGCATTAATCTATATGCAAGGGGTCTAGCTCTAAAGGTGTGTGTGGGAGATATAATTTTATGACCTATTTTCGATAAGGTTTAAAATCGATAACAAAACAACAAAAATAGATATCGTTTTTCGGTAAAAAAACTTGACCTGCGCGTGCTATCCACGGACCCAACAAAAAAAAATCAAGTCTTTAGCTTGTCTAGATGCTTCAATCGATGCGTTCAAACATACGGACAGACGGACGGACGGACATACGGACAGATGGACGGACGGACAGACAGACAGACGGACAGTCGCCCTGATCAAGAATATATATACTTTGTGGGGTCTGACACGCCTCCTTCTGCCTGTTACATACATTTAACAAAACCATTATACCCTGATTTCCCATTTTCAATGGGCTCAGGGTATAAACACACTGGAGGGGATAAACATTTTTTCAATCCACTTATTCTTCCGATGACTCCCACGCCCCGTCGTACTCATTTGGAAGTCCTGCAGCGAATTTTATCAATTTTCCTAGTGTTTCCCTTGTTTCTCTGGTTTTAGCCATTCGGACATTGAAATAATATTTTTCTCCTGGTGCTGATAGTATTCCAAGTTGTGTTATAAAGAAATGCAGTGCTTCGTTACAGTTACCTTTATTAAAACTATTCAATTTGTCCCTGGAGACTTCTGTTTTTCCATCTATTTGAAAAGAATGATTTATTATTCCATTACATAAAAAAGGTGGAAGGTCTGACATTTCAAATTATAGAGGCATAGCTAAACTATCTGTTATCCCAAAATTATTTGAAAAAATTTTAACATCAAACTTACAACACTTTTGTAAATCGATTATTTCGCCATCTCAACATGATTTTTTCCAGAATCGATCAACTTCAACTAATTTATTAGAATTTTCTTCTCTAATTAACGAATTCCAGCGCGACAAGAAGAGTCGATATAGCCCTATCCGCCCAACCACAGGTCCTGCGTCAACTACGCATTTTGCAGAGCGCGTGCCCATGCGTGCATATGCATGTGTGTGTATGTGTTGTCTGTATGTATGCATAAAAGAAGCGTAGAATGGTTTGAAATATGACGCTTCACAGTGCTCAGGGTATCTCTTATTCGAGCAGTCTCGACTAGAGCACACTTACTTGTTTATATATTAAGTATTAACGCCCTATCGTCAATTTTGTTGTGCGGAATAATTTTGTTCTGAATGACTTTTTTATTTCAGTTTTTCCACATGTTTGTCTCAAATCCGAAACGAAATGGAAATTGATCTATGCAATTGTTCTTTACGTAATCCATCTTTAACAAGTAAGTGACTTTCTTTTCAGTTTTATATTTCATTCTGTTTTGCAACACTAGCTGTCAAATGCAAACGTGCAAACTTGTTCTTCCAAAAAATATATTAAAAACAAGTAAGAACGTTGCCTTAGGACGAAAACTAAAGCGTGATACTCGTTTCCCACAGGGGCATCTAGTATTTTAAATTTAATAATTTATCTCATATTTTGCATTTATGTAAATTCATGTGAATTTTATGCAATTTCAATTTTTGCAAATATAACTATGTAAATGAATTAGCATTTTTATAAAATGTAAAAAATTCAATAGAATCATATGCTGAAAGTTTCATCAAGTTCCGTTAAGTCAGTCGCAATCTATTAGGCAAAACGTTTGGCCAATTATGACACACACGCGTTAAGCAGCGACAGCAAAATATATTTACATTTACACATATGTACATACATTGAAACGTGCCAGCGCGTTTGCTTATGCACGGTCACAAATAAATTCAGCGCCATTCATTCTAGCATATTCTTCAACCAAAATTGTTATTGAGTTGTGTTTGCATTTTCAGCCGCTTCTTTAGTTTTGTATTTGTCAAATATCGCCGTTTCTACGCATACATTCAAACCGACCACCGTTTTTGTATGTACACATATAAATACATACGTTCATATGCGCGCATTTCAGCATTTTCTAAGAATCACAATTGCGATTGATTTATGTTTATATTGTGTTTGCATTAACAGCAGCTTCTATAGTTTTGTATTTGTCAAAAGTCGCCCTTGTAGTAAAGTAATTTCGGATTTGCCAACAGGCAATGCAAAGCTGATGTGGCGCAACAGGTAGATGCAAAGCGTTTAAGCAAAAGGGTCCGCGTTCGAGACGCGGCGGCGACGACACACAAAAAGAAAATAACATAACTCACCTAGGCTATACGAAAAATGATAATTTTACGAGATAAATTATTTGCAGAACTTCAACATTAAATCGAATTACATATATTTCTCAGAAGTGCCATTTGTCGTCTTAGCAATTCTTATTAAGGTTATTTATATAGGTGGGACAGGCATATGAATTTTGCAGCTGGGCGTTACAAATTTTGTTGCCAATTTGCCACGCCACCAGTAGGCGTAGACATATCATATTTGGCAAGTTCCTAGAAGGAGTCGAGGGTAACGTAACTGTAAAGTTTGGATGCTTACACTCCAAAAATGTGAAAGTTACAGGGTATTTTTTCGATTTACCACGCCCCCAAAGGGGCGTAAGATTTATTTTTGGGGAATCAATAGAGGAGGCCCCCAGTAACACAAACATCTAATTTTGAATCGTCTAGCTCTAAAACTGTAGGAGCTGTAAGCTTTTTGCGATTTGCCACGCCCCCTGAAGGCGTAGGTACGTCCGCCATATCTTTTTGATCTTGGGTTGCTTATACGAGTATACATATCAAATTTCAAGTCTCTAGCATCAATAGTGCTCAAAATATAGCTAATCTTGTAAAATCACTATATTTTCAGATCCGATTTGCCACGCCCCCAGTGGGCGTAGACATAAAATCTTTTTATGAATCTTTATAGAATCGTAGCGTTAAGTTACGTGACAAATTTCAGCATTCTAGCTGTAAAACTGTAGAACAATGGGCGTAAATTTATCCGCCGTATCTTTTTGAACTTGGTCAACGCAAGTATACATTCCAAATTTCAACTCTCTAGCTCTTCAACTAATATTCTTTCTTAACTATGGGCGCAAATCGGAAGATTTGGCACGCCCCTAGTGGGCGTATCCGGAAAATCTTGACACTTTATAATTCGAGGGTATACACGAGTATATGTTCCAAATTTCAAGTCTCTAGCTTCAATAGCGTAGAAAAATATTGCATTCATACGGACAGACGGACGGACAGCAAGACGGACATTTCACAAAACCAATATACTCTTTTTCCCTTTGGGAAACGAGTATAAAAATAGAAATTGCATAGAATTCACATGAATCTATATGCAAAATTTGAGGGGTCTAGCTCTAAAGGTGTGGGATATATAATTATAACCTTTTTTTGATAACGTTTAAAATCGCTAACATTACAACAAAAATATATATCGTTTTTTGGGAACAAACTTGACCTGCGCGTGCTATCCACGGACCCAACAAAAAAATTCAAGTTTCTAGCTTGTCTAGATCCTTCAATCGACGCGTTTAGACATACGGACGGACAGAAAGACGGACAGGGCTAAATCGATTCAGCTCAGCTCGCCCTGATCAAGAATATATATACTTTGTGGGGTCTGACACGCCTCCTTCTGCCTGTTACATACATTTAACAAAACCATTATACCCTGATTTCCCATTTTCAATGGGCTCAGGATATAAAAAAAAAACCAATATACTAAATAGCAGGCCTTCAACATCCGCTAATCCTGATCGACAGAGCTCAACATTCAATATTCCAACAAAACCAGTTATCAAAACCGAAAATACATGCACAAATCAAGCAAGTTATGCACAAAAACTACGTGGTGAAACTATAATACCAGAAAAATCAGCTTTAGACAGAATTGAACAATTATAAGTAAAACAGGCTGAGCTTACTACCTATTTACTCAACATGTTCAGGCATGAACATAGGAATATATATAAATATGTAAACATGCCTTCTACGCACTTAACGACTAGCATGCAGTGCGATAGATGAAGAAAGGCCACATGTGTGGAATTTTAAAATAGCCAGATGAACGCTGACCCTTACAACGTCAGCGATAGGATAAGAATAGGTAATAGACGAACGCTGAGCCCTAAAACCTCAGCGATAATAATAAGAATATAATAGACCAATGCTGAGCCTTACACACTCAGCAATAAACACATTAGTTTTAAGGGTTGAAATTATGCATGAGGCTGGGTATATATACCCAGCCTCAGAAGAATAAAGATGAGTATAATACAGATTAAACAACATCACATCCATGATCTCATTAATGAGTATTCGACTAAACCCGAACATAGTCAAGTGTATTCATTCACAACATGATAATGATGTTAGTAAACAAATTATGCAATTAGATCAACGTATAGCTATATGGAATGCCAATGGGCTCTCCAATCATTGGAATGAAATAATGATATTTATTAAAACAAACAATATTGATATACTATTGATATCAGAAACACACCTCACGAAGAAATCTTATATATTTATTAAAGGATACGACGTCATAAATGCTAACCAACAATCTGGAAGAGCACAAGGCGGATGTGCCATTGTTATAAAAAAAATACCCTTAAATAGGAAATAATGGACAGTATCAGCACAAATATGATGCAAGTTGCAGCTATTTGCTATTGCAAATTCAGTGTATGCAGCATAATATCTCCATTTCGGCAATGTATCTACTTCCAAGATATGCGTGTAAAATGGATGACTTTAACATTCTGTTTCAAGGACTTGGCCGACACTTTATTGCTGGAGGCGACTATAATGCCAAACACCCCTGGTGGGGATCCAGGCTAGTAAACCCAAAAGGTGCTGAATTTTATAAATGCATAACAACAAACAATTATTCAACCCTATCTACCGGTAAGCCAACTTATTGGCCAACTGATATTTGTAAAGTACCAGATTTACTGGATTTTGTTGTTTATTGTGTACTATTATTGAACAATTTAAAATTTTGATTTAAACTCTGATTACTCTCCAATTATTGTGACATACGGTTCTACAGTTTGTTTTGAATAGAAGCCTTTTAAGGTAATTAATGAAAGAAGTAAAAGTGCTATAGTCAAGAATGCTCGACTAGAAGATACTCTGAGCCCTGTGAAGAATATCAATTCATTCTACGCTCTTTTTAAGCATGCATAAAAACAACAAATACACACACACATATGCACGCATGCATAAGAGCGCGCTCTGCCAACTGAGCAGTTGACGGAGCGACTGCGCTTGGGCTTGCATAAGTTTTTTTAGCGATGGATCAAACAAACTTTCATAACTTATTATTGGCATTTACATGTGTGAATTTGCCATAGCATAGCACAAGTCTCTAGTATTGAATTTTCGCTTTTTACATATAAGGGGCAATCAGGGGCGAATTAGGCGTGGCATCCAAAAACTAAATATTACGTAATCTCCGTATTCATTACACGCAATTACACTGCACATTTTAAGTATCTAGCTCAGACGATTTAAAAACTACACCTTAAAAACGTAATTTCGATCAGCATTAAAATCGGTAACATTACAACAAAAATTGTTATCGTTCATACGAAGTAAACTTGATCTGCGCGTGCTAACACGTACCCAACAAAAAACAAGTAAGAACGTTGCATGAGGGCGAACCTAACGCGTGATACTAGTTTCCCAGGAGCATCTGGTATATTCAATTTAATAATATATCTCAAATTTTGCATTTATGTAGATTCATGTGAATTTTATGCAATTTAAATTTTTGTTACATTTTGGGTACCGGCTTTTTTAACTAATTACCTACCCCCTCATATACTGCCAATTGAAGGTCTGTTGCAAATATAAGCATACATTCAAACCGACCACCGTTTTTGTATGTACACATATAAATACATACGTTCATATGCGCGCAATTTCAGCATTTTCTAAGAATCACAATTGCGATTGATTTATGTTTATATTGTGTTTGCATTAACAGCAGCTTCTATAGTTTTGTATTTGTCAATAGTCGCCCTTGTAGTGAAGTAGTTTCGGATTTGCCAACAGGCAATGCAAAACTGATGTGGCGCAGGAGGTAGATGAAAAGCGTGTAAGCAAAAGGGTCCGCGTTCGAGACGCGGCGGCGACGGCATGAAAATAGTTGGGCAGCTGTTCGTGCCTACATGCATACATACCTGATGGGACCTATCGTCAATTTTTTTGTGTGTGAATAATTTTGTTCGGACTAAGTCGATTACACAAATATCGGTATTTGATATTTACATTTTTTGTCAGGGTCACACACACAAAAAGAAAATAACATAGCTGACCTAGGCTATACGAAAAATGATAATTTTAGCAGATAAATTATTTGCAGAACTTCAACATTAAATCGAATTACATATATTTCTCAGAAGTGCCGTTTGTCGTCTTAGCAATTCTTATTAAGCTTATTTATATAGGTGGCACAGGTATATGAATTTTGCAGCTGGGCGTTACAAATTTTGTTGCCAATTTGCCACGCTCCCAGTAGGCGTAGACATATCATATTTGGCAAGTTCCTAGAAGGAGTCGAGGATAACGTAACTGTAAAGTTTGGATGCTTACGCTCCAAAAATGTGAAAGTTACAGGGTATTTTTTCGATATACCACGCCCCCAAAGGGGCGTAAGATTTATTTTTGGGGAATCAATAGAGGAGGCCCCCAGTAACACAAACATCCAATTTTGGGCGTGGACATAAAATTTTTTTATCAATCTTTATAGAATCGAAGCGTTAAGATACGTGCCAAATTTCAGCATTCTAGCTTTAAAACTGTAGAAGTTACAGTTTTCCCGATTTGCCACGCCCCCAATGGGCGTAGATATATCCGCCATATCTTTTTGAGCTTGGGTGGTCAACGCAAGTATACATTCCCAATTTCAACTCTCTAGCTCTTCAACTAATATGATTTCTATGATTTCTATTAACTATGGGCGCAACCATTTTCCGATTTGCCACGCCCCTAGTGGGCGTATCCGGAAAATCTTGACACTTTATAATTCGAGGGTATACACGAGTATTTGTTCCAAATTTCAAGTCTCTAGCTTCAATAGCGTAGAAAAATAATGCATTCATACGGACAGACGGACAGACGGACGGACAGCAAGACGGACATTTCACAAAACCAATATACTCTTTTTCCCTTTGGGAAACGAGTATAAAAATACTTAATTTAAGTGAATTAGCTCGAAGAAAGATGCTTGATAAGGCATATGGGCCGTATAAAGATGATAATGGTGATTTGCGACTAGGGAATTCTAAAGTTAAAATTTCAAATGGGGAATTTATATTAGAGGAGAGTGGTGAAAATTGGCCGCTAACTTCTGGCTTATATTCTTTAATTTATGAGAATGATCCAAATAATTATAATATGGAAGAGTTAGAAAACTATAAGCATATTTTAAATAAAACAAATGCTCATTGAAAACAGAATAGGTTTGATGGACAACTGAAGGGTAATCGCTCTAAAAAATATTTAAATATAATTAAAAACTTTTCCCGAGAGCATCATCCTTATCAGGTAGAGTTCTATTCCCAGATACTTCTTCATCTACACCTTTATCAGTATCGAAACCACCAAAATCACTTCTTACTGGTAGTGGACTCATGAAGTTAAATGAAAATAAATCCAATTACATATATTGGGACGATCCAAATGAAATTGTAGATAGATTAAAACTTCTAATTGGCTCACAAACAGCTGGTCACAGCAATCATAATAACGAAATAATATCAATAATTAAAGAACTTAGAGAAGCAAAAATTATATACTAACTTCATTGTTTAAAAATAAATAAATAAAATGGGGCTTGATAAATTTGGTCATTACTCTTCGAATGTGAAAAAAGAAGTCGCAGATTATAAGACATTCATCCAAAATGCGATTATTCGAAACAATGAAAACTTAGAGCGTATAATACATGATAAAGTTAGTCAAGTTCAAAAATATACTACAGATGGTATAAATAGAATAGCTTCTCAAACTAATAGAAATAATAATAAAATGGCTGAAATGCTTGAAGAATCTAATACTAGAAATTTAGATTATACTAACGAAGTGAAAATCTTTATGGTGTCGTATATAGAAGAAATGAATAAAGAGTTAAGAGAATATTTTATTAGTGAAAATAAAAGAAGTTTTGATGAATTAAGAAGATCTCTCCTTAAGCATATTGATGAAGAGGAAATATTGATGATGAATTATATTGACAATCAATTGCTTATTACTAAGCAATTTGTTGAATTCTTTATTGAAAAGAAAAAGTGAGTGGGGTGGGGAGTATTTCATATATATATATTTATATATATATATATATATATATATATATATATATATATATATATATATATATATATATATATATATATATATATATATAATCATTTATTCTTAGCATGCCTGTTGACAAGTTTGGACGTTATTCAAATGAAAAAAATTATTTAGAATCTTTCAAGAGTAATGAGAGTAAACGCGTGGGGGTGTTTGTGGACTAAGATCAAAACATTGATATTCAAAATAAACGTCTTAAAAATGTTGCCCCACCTATTGAAGAAAAAGACGCAATTAACTATAATTTTTATCAAAAGAAAAACGGAGAAATGAAAAAAAATTTGATAGCATATATACATAGAGAGAATTTGACACTTGAACAGAATTTGTTGACACACATAAAAAAAGAAAATTTACTAGTTGAAGGGAGGATTGAAAAGAATACTAATCTTCAAATAGCTAGGGATAAGGAAGACATTAGAGGACCGTATACAGAAAAGCTTCTTGAATTGCAAGAACAAATATTAAATTTAGAGAATATTATATTCAAATATATAGCTACACCAAAACCGCAGATAAAGAAAGAGACTTTAGTAATTGAGGGTGAAAAAATACCAATACGTCATTAGGCACACACACACACACACACACACAGAAAATAATATGAGTAAGAGAGCTATTATAAACGAGCTTCATGCTCCAGCAAGAAAAAACTTTCGGCGTCGTAGAGTTATAATGAAGCATATTGATAATCATTGGCAAGCTGATTTAGTTGAATGGGTAATTATGCAAAATCCAATAAAAATTATCGATTTCTGCTAACTGTAATTGATACATTCTCAAAATTTGCATGGGATGTAGCACTTAAAACTAAAAGTGCAGAAGATGTTGCTAATGCAATGTTAAGTATTTTTAAGATGGGTCGAATTCCCAAGAACTTGCAAACTGACGATGGTAAAGAGTTTTTCAACAGGCCATTTAAGCAGTTAATGACTCAATTTAATATTAATCATTTTTCAACATATAGCAGCTTAAAAGCTTCAATTGTTGAGCGATTCAATAGAACAATTAAAGAAATGATGTGGAAAGAGTTTAGTTTTAATGGATCATATCATTGGATTGATATCTATAAAAATTTAATTGATAAATACAATAGAAAACCCCATCGAACAATCAAAATAGCACCAATTGAAGTAAACAAATCAAATGAAAATCTATTACTAAACAGTGTGTACAATAATAAAAAAGTATTTATTGGCTCAAGATTTCATGTGAATGATTATGTGCGGATTAATAAATATAAGCATACATTTGAAAAGGGTTATACTCCCAACTGGACAACTGAGATTTTTAAAATAATACGAGTGCAAAATACCAATCCTCCAACATATATATTAGAAGATTATGAGGGAAACCCAATTAAAGGAGGCTTCTACGCTGAAGAACTGCAAAAATCTCGATTCCCATACACATATCTAGTTGAGAAAGTATTACGAAGAAAAGAAGATAAGGCGCTCGTAAAATGGTTGGGGTTCTCTAACACACATAACTCATGGATTGACATAAGAAATCAAAAAATATGGTGAAATCTTGGACACCTCATTGATGATGAAATATGCTTTAAATTCTGATGGAAAAATGTAAGTGAGTTAGTCGTTATTTAGTGCTTGAAAAGATTGGAGTACGCATAGTTTAAAGCTTAAAGACAAAAATGATAATTAAAATTATATTGGCGTTCTTCATTGCAACTTTAATCCTTCAACAAGGTTATCATGTAATTCCACTACCAGTGCAGATTAGTAAGGAATCGAGTGTAAAGGATGTAGACTTCTTACTCATGCTGCCCAACAATGATACAGTCAAAATATCAATAAATTTTAAATTTTTGAAGCAAAGTGAAACTTTACCCGAATCATATGAAAATGATGCTGAAACTTTTGAAATAGAACAAGTAAGAAAACTCTAGTCGGAGGTGCCCGACTAGGAGATACCCTGAGCCCCGTCCGACTTAGATTTTTTAATACGCTCCATAGCTTGCATGACATTAAATTTTCCAAAATTAAATTATAATTTTGAAATTTTATTCAACTAGAATGTATGTAAATAAAAAAAAAGTAAATAATTAAATAAATAAACAAATCAACAAAAAAAGAAGAAGAAAAACAAACATCACCGCACCTGGACTCGAACCTGCATCTATTTACTACACATGTAACGATAGAGCGCATCATCTCAACTAGCACAACCACCTCATGTTTACAAATTTAAAAAAAAAAATTAAAAAGTTACGCTGTCGTCACTGAGATTCGAACTCGGGACCTTTTGCTTACGTGCTTCGCGTCTATCCACTACGCCACACTAGTATTGCGTTGCTTGTTGGCAAAACGCAAAGAAGTACTACAATGCGATATGTGACAAATACAAAACTAAAGAAGCAGATCAATCGCAATTGTAATTCTTAGAATATGCTGAAATGCGCGCATATGAACGTATGAGTATGTGTACATACAAAAACGGGGGTCTATTTGAATGTATGCGTGTAAAGGGCGATATATGACAAATACAAATACAATTCAAACACAGATTTGGTTGAAGAATATGATAGAATTGAATTTATTTGTGCACATTCATAAGCAGACGCGGTTGCTCGTTTCAATGTGTGTATGTGAGAATATATGTAAATGTTTTTTGCTGCGTGTCGCTGCTTGCCACGTGCGTGTGTTAATTGGCCAAACGTTTTGTTTAATAAATCGGGACTGACTTAACGGAATTTGATGAAACTTTCAGCATTTGATTCTATTGAATTTTTTACATTTTATAAAAATGCTAATTTATTCACATGGTTATATTTACAACAGACTCTCATGAGTGGTGAAGGGGAGGAGGGAAGGGGGGTTAATTAGTAAAAATAGCCGGTATCCAAAAAATAAAAAAATAGAAATTGCATAAAATTCACATGAATCTATTTGAGGGGTCTAGCTCTAAAGGTGTGGGAGATAGAATTTTATAACCTGTTTTCGATAAGGTTTAAAATCGATAACAAAACAACAAAAATAGATATCGTTTTTTGGTAACAAACTTGACCTGCGCGTGCTATCCACGGACCCAACAAAAAAAAATTTAAGTCTCTAAGTCAACTACGTTCTGAGATCGACGCGTTCAAACATACGGACAGATGGACAGACGGACAGACGGACAGACGGACGGACGGACAGACGGACGGACAGACAGACGGACAGGGGTAAATCGACTCAGCTCGTCGCCCTGATCAAGAATATATATACTTTGTGGGGTCTGACACGCCTCCTTCTGCCTGTTACATACATTTAACAAAACCATTATACCCTGATTTCCCATTTTCAATGGGCTCAGGGTATAAAAAGTATTACAAATCCCTACAACAACATCAACAACAACCACAACGAAAACAACGATTCCACCCGGAGTCCAATCAACACAATCATATTTTACTGCGGATCAAGCGATTGAGGTATTCAGGAAAGATCTTATAGCAAAAGAACGTAATATATCTGGAATAATTGAGAGCAGCTAACCATTTTATCGTCATTTTAAACTTCATTTGATTTAACTATTAGGTGTACATATAATAGCAATTATGACACTCGAAGCCTAAAAATTGAATGTTATGAATATCATGAGTATCAAGCTGAACGGATTCTGGCGAATGGTGAGGTTGAGCAAATCAGCATGGTTGATAATGAATACCTTACAGATGTTAAATTAATTAATGTAAAAGATTATGTTCAAACATATGCAATGAATATTGAATAAATCTAAAATAAAAACACAAAAAAATCTATTTAATGTACTTTTATTCATCATCATCATTATTAGGAGGTAGTTGAGCATAATGCCCCCAAAAATGTCTATGATTTCTATTAAAAATTTCATCAGCTATGGCATCCTCGATGTCAGTCTCTGGTACGTAAGCATCACCATCATCATCGCTCATGTCAATGGTGCTGCTGTTGCTGCGGGTATCGAGGGTAGTATAATTCAGTAGATTTGATTGCACAGCTGACGATGATACACTATTATTTTGTAGCATTAGTCTGCTATTTGATATTCTAGCAGGATACATTGTAAATGGGAAGGAAGTGGATGTCACCTCATTCACCTGAATCTTCATACTTCTATTACTGATATTTGCTGCTGATGTAGAATTAAATATATAAATTGTGCTTGTAGGCAGTAGCCACATCCGTCTTACTTAAACGACAGAAAGCTTATAAATAAAAGTTTTAAGCATTGCTCACTCCAGATATTTTTGAAAGCTTTGCGTTCCCATGCTGATATGTTTTCTTAATTTTTTTTTAATTTTTTTTTTATTTTTGAGTATTAAGATTAATTTACAATTTTATAATGCCCCCATGCATAAGTATTTATATTATCACTCTTTATAAATCAATTATCATCATCCGCATTTAAAGCTACTTTAGTAATTTTTTGAGTAAACAATTTATGAAGTTTAGGCTTAAAAACTAACATGTCATTGGTTGTATAGGTTTTATTTTTAAGTAAACAGTCTAAAAATAATTGTGTGCTTAAGCCTTTTAATATCGATTTTTTTATACCCTTGACCTTTTTCACACAACCACCATCTTCAGTGCGCAATGAGTACATTTTGGCACGTAAACCTATAAACTCAGTCATTATCTTCCCATTATTTTCATCCTTCATCATACCTAACACTTTCTTATTACATCTCTGAATTTTGTACTTTTCTACCAACTCTAGTGGATATTCAGATGTGTCGAACCTCATCTCAACATCCTCGCGAATATCAGCATACAAATCATTAACTCGAATGGTGTATATGAATGAGTCAGTGTCCATATAATTTAATGTTAGCTTATTTTGAAACTTCGGAAGCATATAGTTATAATGAAAATCATACATTTTAAGTTTTGAAATCTCTAGAACACAGAATCCTAAATAAATGGGTTTATTATATAAATTATAAAGTCGTTTCATTTGAATAGCATACATATTCTCAGAAAACTGAGCGGAGCTATGGAAATTAGCTCTTGAGATTAATGCTCTAGCTCCGAGAGAATTTTTTTTCGTAGTCTCCCATGAGCACACTAACTTTATATTTTTCCTATTCTCTACATTCTCCATTGTTTTACCATATACCGCATTGTTAAGCAATTTAAAAAAATCTTTCTCAAAGCTCGTTTTGACTTGCGTTCTATGATAGGTATTTATATCTATATATTTTTTTAGCCAAGGAGATTGCTTAAACCTTAAAATTCTATGAATCTTAAATAGCTCCAGGCCATTCCGAATGCATTGCTGCAGATTCCTATAGTGGATGGGGTACTTATATTTTGGACTAAAGTGCTGTTGGCTTCTGATTGCTGGGACAAAACGGTAAATCGTTATGCAAATCATGTAATTTGACTGGATAATTTAGATCTACCTCAAGAATATACCCATATTCAGATTCCTCATTAGCTCCAAACACATTATATGTACGAACCTCCTCATCACTCATCCAGTAAAAGTCTCCGTATGGAAGATATTGAGACATAGCCCACCCATACAAATTATTAGCGTCTAAGTACCATAAATACTGGGAAGGAGCGCTCTCATCATAGTCATTCATGTACTTATGATTGGCTTTGGAATACCTCTGTGAGCATTGTACCAGTCCTCCACGAATGCCCCTTTGAATAAATCTCTGTATATCAATGTCTGTGAATAATTCCAGTTCTATTTCTGTCGACTTTAGCATAGCATCCCATGATAAACCTGGAGTTGTGTAATAATGAACTGGATCAAGTGAGTAAATTCTCATACATATTGAGCGAAAATTTTCAAAAACATCTGTCAGTAGTAGTACATCGGTCTTCAAATATAGTTCCATATACTCTTTAAGTGTTTGACAGCGAAAGGTTTCCCAAACAATTTGCGCATGCTGATAATCTTCCTCTGAGCACTCGCTATTCGTGAGACTATTGAAAAACATTTCTCTTGGTGGTAATGAGTTATCATGCAGGCGTTCAAATGAGCTTAAATATTCATATGGAAATACTCCTTTTCTACGCATTAAATTCCATTGACGTCCATCATTAGGAAAGATCCGTTTAGTACTTAACAGATCTTTCATTTCTAAGCTTGAGCTTAGAGTATCTAGGCTTGCAGGCATAAAGCGAAACGATTTTAGAAATCTCAATTCAATTTTTGTTTCGTCAACATATATGTATTTCGAGAGAGAAATGTAAAGCTCTTTATTTAGTGGGAGAACTCTGATTTCTCCTGGAATTTTAGATAACTCTCGCACAAACAAGTGTGCATCATAACGTGAGAAATTATGAAAGAAAATTGGAATAAAAGAGGGGACACTATATGTAAGATTGCACCTTTGGTGTGCTGCTCCTCTAAACGAACCCTTCAAATGGCAATGATCTCTAACTCTATCATCTAATAAAGGTTTATTGCATATATGGCAATTAACTGTATTTTTAAATATTTCCTCTTCTTCATCACTCATTGCGAGGGGCTTTATGATACTTAGATGATTCGTGTAAATCATAATAATATCAGCTATCAAAGAATTTAAGAAATGTTCACTCGCATCTCTTGCTGTATTTAATGCAAACCTATCTAGATTTGGATCAAACGAACATTTAATATAATAGGCATAGGCTACAGGAACATGTTCATGCATGGTAACTACATTCTCACTTACACATTCATTTACAGGCTGCAGGCTGCATTCAAAGTCAGCATACACCACAAATGGGACTGCCATGCTATTGAGAAAATTCTTAAATCTAAGAGAGTTCTTTCCTTCAGTGGGGAGTACTGATACCATTTCACTGCAGTCTGACGGGTGTGTGCTCCTATCCTTCGAATAGTTGAGACAAACATCACAAAAGTATAAAAATGTACAACATTAACACATACCTTGATAGACTCTTAATCTAAACATAATGTGAAGTGTTTATCCCCTCCAACAGCATCAGATTAATGTGTATTTTCTTTTTCTTCGAAGTTAGGTAAAGGGGGCCAATGACCACCTTCTCTTCTGAATCATATTCAAACACGTTTACACTCAATCCTTCATTTTGTTCCTCAAATTTTTTTATCTCTCGCACTTTGAGTGGGAACTCCAGATCGGAGAAATTGAGTCTCAGCGAGTCGTCTATTTGAATCAGTGTACTCCTTATATCAGCAATGTTGTATAGAGAACAGCGACCTGCGTTATTACTAAGAGGCTTCAGAGCTGATATCAGAGCCCACTTGAAGCAAAACTCATCGGTGTTGTGCACATTTACCAACGCTTTTTTTAACGCAAGACTCTTCGCAAGTGCGATATAGTTGGACCCTTTCAATGGGGAGTATTTATTAATGTTCATTTCAAGGTGGAGGATTCTCATTAGAGTCCATCCACTATCTCTTTCTTGAAATTCGTCCATCTTCGTGCTTATTATCATGGACTGTTGGATATAGACTTCTTCTAGATCACTGGCTATTGTTATCACTACCATTGGGGTTTGGTATGATTTAACCATTATAAACATTTCATTATCTTTTGCACGCATGTACTCCCCAAAGAGTTCGAAGTTTATTTTACAACTTCTGTGCACCTCAAGGCATCTTTCCAAAATTGGAAGCAATGCCTCTCCAGCTTCCGCCAGAAAATCCTCTGGCAATTGAAATTTTTCTTCGTTGATTGCACCTTCATATCGAAATGTACAAATACGGTTTTTAAAACCACCTGAAGACAGCTTTACACACTCATTCAATGGCTTAAACGCATTATTCGCGTGCTCGTTGGTTCGAATATGATGACTCCATCGCATACGGTTCACAAACACATCACAAACTGAACAAAATCGCATTTTTTTTTTTTTTTTTTTTTAAGACAGCTCACTCAAAGTGTGTTACTAACAAACTAATTTCTGAATGTAAAACCATTTTAAAACTCTTGTGGCTTTATAAAAATATCGGGTATACGAAATTATATATTATATAAATAAATTTTTTTTATTTTGTATCACGAAATGCTAAACTATATTCACCCTATTACCTACGATGTTGTTGTTTGCTCTTTTTATCACGAAAATATATATTTATAAATATATATTTATATATATTTATATATTTACATATATATTTCATTTTATATGTGATGACCTTGAACTTGAATTATTTTTTTGTTATGTTCTTGCTGAGTCATTGTTGTTTATATTTTTTTTTTTTATCACGAAATACTAAACTTAGAGAGGGCAATGACCCTATCACCTCCCATGTATATATTTATATATTTGTATATATATTTATATATAATACCCGCATATATATTTATATATTTGTATATATATTTATATATAATTTATATTTATCACGAAATACCATGTGATGACATATGTATATATGTATATATTTGTATGTATATATATTTATATATAATACCCGCATATATATTTATATATTTGTATATATATATATTTTAATCAGAAGTGAGCCAGAACATACATTTATACGGCGGAAGTGAGCCAGAACATACATCCGGAAGTGAGCCAGAACATACATTTATACGCCGGAAGTGAGCCAGAACATACATCAGGAAGTGAGCCAGAACATACATATCCCTTCTACTGGTGCTGATAAGTGTTTTACCATTATCTTGTAAAACTTTATGTTTCTAGAATCCTGGTATTAGCTTACGATTTTCATTTCTGAAAATGTTATTATTGGTAGATAAGGGAGCTGTGCATTTCCCAGTTTCATTAAGTTTGTCAAGTTTGTTTTTGGTATTTGCATGTAACATTTCTTTTACCTCTTGGTATAATTTTGATTGGAAGAAATTTAATTTTTGCGGATATTCATGATTAGTGTCATACTTAATTATTTGTTCAAATATGTGTGTGCGTCCAGTAAAGAGTTCAAAGGGTATGTATTTTGTAGCTGTCTATCGTATTTAAGCGTTAGGTAAATTTTGCAATATTTTATTGTTTGAGCTATTTTACTTTTCATATGTGCAAAGTAAACTTTTCTCTTAAGGTGCATTAATGTTGCATCAATACCCCGGTGATTGCTATTATTGTGGTCATCATTTACTATTTTAACTTGATCGTTAGTATTAGTGATATCGTTTAGGAGAGGTGTACATCCATGCAGTTTAAACAGTTTACTGTTAGAAAACACATCTTGTACTATTTTGAAAATATCGTCTAATTTGTAAATTATGAATGTCCTGTTAGGCTTTAATGTACTATTCAAGAATGTCCAGTACAATGTCTCTGTTAAAGTTTGGCTCTGTCTGGTTTCGCGAGAATTAGTATCCTGGTTGGGGAATTATGCCGAAGAGATATTTCATCTGTGTTTGGAGAGTTTTCTGTATCTAAATTGTTAACGCTAGCATTTTTTTTGGTTCGGATAGGACTCAGTGCATCTGCAACTACGTTCTGAGAGCCTTTTTATACCCTGAGCCCATTGAAAATGGGAAATCAGGGTATAATGGTTTTGTTAAATGTATGTAACAGGCAGAAGGAGGCGTGTCAGACCCCACAAAGTATATATATTCTTGATCAGGGCGAAGAGCTGATTCGATTTAGCCCTGTCCGTCTGTCTGTCTGTCCGTCTGTCCGTCCGTCCGTCCGTCCGTCTGTCCGTCCGTCCGTCTGTCCGTATGTTTGAACGCGTCGATTGAAGCATCTAGAAAAGCTAGAGACTTGACTTTTTTTTTTTTTGTTGGGTCCGTGGATAGCACGCGCAGGTCAAGTTTGTTACCAAAAAACGATATCTTTTTTTTTTGTTTTGTTATCGATTTTAAACCTTATTGAAAACAGGTTATAAAATTATATCTCCCACACCTTTAGAGCTAGACCCCTCAAATTTTGCATATAGATTAATGTGAATTTTATACAATTTCTATTTTTTTTATTTTTTGGACAACGGCTCTTTTTACTAATTAACCCCCCCCCCCTCGCCATACTCGACCCATTGAGAGTCTGTTCCAAATATAACCATGTGAATAAATTAGCATTTTTATAAAATGTAAAATTATTCAGTAGAATCATATGCTGAAAGTTTCATCAAATTCCGTTAAGTCAGTCCCGATTTATTAAACAAAACGTTTGGCCAATTATCACACGCACGTGGCAAGTAGCGACGCGCAGCAAAAAACATTTACACATACACATACATTGAAACGTGTAAGCGCGTCTGCTTATGCATGTGCACAGCCGCTTCTGTGCATTTTCAGCCGCTTCTGTAGTTTTGTATTTGTCATATATCGCCCTTAACACGCATACATTGAAACAGACCACCGTTTTCGTATGTACCCAGACTCATACATTCATATGCGCGCAGTTCAGCATATTCTAAGAATCACAATTGCGATTGATCTGCTTCTTTAGCTTATTATACCCTGAGCCCATTGAAAATGGGAAATCAGGGTATAATGGTTTTGTTAAATGTATGTAACAGGCAGACCCCACAAAGTGTATATATTCTTGATCAGGGCGACGAGCTGAGTCGATTTAGCTCTGTCCGTCTGTCTGTCTGTCCGTCTGTCCGTCCGTCCGTCCGTCCATCTGTCCGTATGTTTGAACGCGTCGATCTCAGAACGTAGACGAGCTAAACAGCTGAAATTTTTTTTGTAGGTCCGTGTATAGCACGCGCAGGTCAAGTTTGCTTCGTATGAACGATAACTATTTTTGTTGTAATGTTATCGATTTTAATGCTTATCGAAAATAAGTTTTTAAGGTGTAGTTTGTACTTTGTTTGAGCTAGAGACTTCAAATTTGCTGTGTAGGTGCGTGTAATGAATACGGAGATTACGTAATCTTTAGATTTTGGATGCCACGCCCCATTCGCACCCAATAGTCCCCTATTTGTAAAAAGCATAAATCAAATACTAGAGACTTGTGCTTTGGCAAATACACACATATAAATGTCATTAATAAGTTGTGAAAGTTTTATGCAGTCAATCGCTAAGGAAAGTTATTAAGCAATTAAGTCGCTGCGTCGACTGCGCAGTTGGCAGAGCGCGCGCCTATGCGTGCGTACATATGTATGTATGCGTGTGTATATTTTGTTTTTATGCATGCTTAAAAAGAGCATAGAATGATATGATATTGGCTCACAGGGCTCAGGGTATCTCCTAGTCGAGCAGTCTCGACTAGAGCACTCTTACTTGTTTAGTTTTGTATTTGTCACATAACGCCTTGTAGTAGTATTTTGCGCTTTGCCAACAAGCAACGCAATACTGGTGTGGCGCAGTGGATAGACGCAAAGCACGTAAGCTAAAGGACCCGAGTTCGAATCTCAGTGACTACAGCGTAACTTTTTTAATTTTTTTTTAAATTTATAAACATGATGTGGTTGTGCTAGTTGAGATGATGTGCTTTAACGATACATATGTAGTAAATAGATGCAGGTTCGAGTCCAGGTGCGGTGATGTTTGTTTTTCTTTTCTTTTTTGTTAATTTGTTTAATTATTAATTTATTTTTGATTTACATACATTCTAGTTGAATCAAATTCCAAAATTATAATTTGATTTTGGAAAATTTAATGTTATATGCAAGCTATACAGCGTATTAAACAATGCAAATCGGACGGGGCTCAGAGAATCTCCTAGTCGGGCACCTCCGACTAGAGTTTTCTTACTTGTTTTGTATTGAAATTGGTATTCTTATTCCAGTAACTGTAATTTCCAACGGGCGACTTTATCATTTGTCGAGAACGGACCTGTGTGTAAAGTTTTTTCCAAATAAGTATTGTTTAAAGTGTTTTACTGCCCAATGAACTAAAAGCATTTCTTTTTCTGTAGCTGAATAACGAGTTTCTTCATCAGATACGACTTGCGTAAGAGATAGGTTTTTCACTTCCGGATAATTTTTGGGATAGAACTGCATCAATGGCATAATTGCTCACATCAGTTATTAATATAAAGGGTTCGTTGAAGTTTGGGTAAATCAATATTGGGTTGTTACAAAGCAATGTCTTACAGAATTAAAAAGCCTTACAGTATTCCTCTCCAATTGTTACTGCTTTTGTACTTTTTCATTGTTGTGTTAATGGCTTTGTCATACGGGCAAAGTCTTTAATGAATTTTCGATAATAAACAAGCAGACCAAAAAATGATTTTGTTTATTTTCTGTTTCTTGGGATAGGGAACTCTTGAATGAATTTTGTCTTGTTCGGGTTAGGTTTGATCCCATCTAACCTCTCTCCAAAGAAATTTCAGATTTTGCAATCTGTAACTTAAAGTTCGCGGATCTGAGCCTATCAAATACTTGCCTAATATCTATCAGATGTTTTTGCATAGGTGGTGAACAAATTATTATATCATCCAGATATACTAAACAAATGGAACCTATTAGCTCTCCGAAGACATGGTCCATTACTCACAGTGGGAACTTTGCTCATTGTGCGTTGCAAAAATCATAACTTTTGATCCACGCAAGGTACTTTTTAAAATAAATTTAAAAGCATTTGACAGAGAATTTGTCGATCTTTAAAATGAGTCTACACACAAGATTATGCGCCAACTGGGTGCTTCGCAGTTTTGTGCCAAACATGAAAAATGCGAATTTTAGGTAAAAAAGACATGTTTTTGTATGAAAAAGTTTTTTTCTTTTGTTCAAATTATTTTTAGTGCATTTTATACCGATTTTTATTCCCTTTTTATATCAGGGTATAATGGTTTTGTTAAATGTATGTAACAGGCAGAGGAGGCGTGTCAGACCCCACAAAGTATATATTCTTGATCAGGGCGACGAGCTGAGTCGATTTAGCCCTGTCCGTCTGTCTGTCTGTCCGTCTGTCCGTCCGTCCGTCTGTCCGTCTGTCCGTATGTTTGAACGCGTCGACTGAAGCATCTAGAATTTTTTTTGTTGGGTCCGTGGATAGCACGCGCAGGTCAAGTTTGTTACCAAAAAACGATATCTACTTTTGTTGTTTTGTTATCGATTTAAAACCTTATCGAAAACAGGTTATAAAATTATATCTCCCACACCTTTAGAGCTAGACCCCTCATATAGATTAATGTGAATTTTATGCAATTTCTATTTTTTTATTTGTTGGATACCGGCTCTTTTTACTAATTACCCATCACCCCCATCAACACCTATTGAGAGTCTGTTCCAAATATAACCATGTGAATAAATTAGCATTTTTATAAAATGTAAAAAATTCAATAGAATCATATGCTGAAAGTTTCATCAAAATCCGTTAAGTCAGTCCCGATTTATTAAACAAAACGTTTGGCCAATTATCACACGCACGTGGCAAGTAGCGATGCGCAGCAAAAACTTTTACAAATACACATACATTGAAACGTGCAAGCGCGTCTACTATGCATGTGAACAAATACATTCAAGGCCATTCATTCTAGCATATTCTTCAACCAAATCTGTGTTTGAATTGTGTTTGCATTTTCAGCCGCTTCTGTATTTTTGTGTTTGTCATCACATGTTATCGCCCTTTATACGCATACATTGAAACAGACCACCGTTTTTGTATGTACACATACTCATACGTTCATATGCGCGCTTTTCAGGATATTCTAAGAAATACAATTGCGATTGATCTGCTTCTTTAGCTTCTTTAGTTTTGTAATTGTCACATATCGCCTTGTAGTACTCCTTTGCGTTTTGCCAACAAGCAACGCAATACTGGTGTGGCATAGTGGATAGATGCAAAGCGCATAAACGAAAGGTCTCGAGTTCGAAACTCAGTGACAACAGTTGGGCACCTCCGACTGACTAGAGTTTTCTTATTTGTTTAATTTTTATTTAATTGTGCTAGTTGAGATGATGTGCTTTAACGATACATATGTAGTAAATAGATGCAGGTTCGAGCCCAGGTGCGGTGATGTTTGTTATACTCGTTTCCCAAAGGGAAAAAGAGTATATTGGTTTTGTGAAATGTCCGTCTTGCTGTCCGTCCGTCTGTCCGTCTGTCCGTATGAATGCAATATTTTTCTACGCTATTGAAGCTAGAGACTTGAAATTTGGATCATATACTCGTGTATACCCTCGAATTATAAAGTGTCAAGATTTTCCGGATACGCCCACTAGGGGCGTGGCAAATCGGAAAATGGTTGCGCCCATAGTTAATAGAAATCATAGAAATCATATTAGTTGAAGAGCTAGAGAGTTCAAATTTGGAATGTATACTTGCGTTGACCACCCAAGCTCAAAAAGATATGACGGATATTTCTACGCCCATTGGGGGCGTGGCAAATCGGGAAAACTGTAACTTCTACAGTTTTAAAGCTAGAATGCTGAAATTTGGCACGTATCTTAACGCTTCGATTCTATGAAGATTGACAAAAAAATTTTATGTCCACGCCCACTGGGGGGCAAATCGGATCTGAATATAGAGTGATTTTACAAATTCAGCTATATTTTGAGCACTATTGATGCTAGAGACTTGAAATTTGATATGTATACTCGTATAAGCAACCCAAGATCAAAAAGATATGGCGGACGTACCTACGCCTTCAGGGGGCGTGGCAAATCGCAAAAAGCTTATAGCTCCTACAGTTTTAGAGCTAGACGATTCAAAATTGAATGTTTGTATTACTGGGGGCCTCCTCTATTGATTCCCCAAAAATAAATCTTACGCCCCTTTGGGGGCGTTGTATATCGAAAAAATACCCTGTAACTTTCACATTTTTTGAGTGTAAGCATCCAAACTTTACAGTTACGTTACCCTCGACTCCTTCTAGGAACTTACCAAATATGTCTACGCCTACTGGGGGCGTGGCAAATTGGCAACAAAATTAGTAACGCCCAGCTGCAAAATTCATATGCCTGTGCCACCTATATAAATAAGCTTAATAAGAATTGCCAAGACGACAAACGGCATTTCTGAGAAATATATGTAATTTGATTTAATGTTGAAGTTCTGCAAATAATTTATCTCGTAAAATTATCATTTTTCGTATAGCCTAGGTCAGTTATGTTATTTTCTTTTTGTGTGTGTGACCCTGACAAAAAATGTAAATATGAAATACCGATATTTGTGTAATCGACTTAGTCCGAACAAAATTATTTACACACAAAAAAATTGACGATAGGTCCCATCAGGTATGCATGTATGTAGGCACGAACAGCTGCGCAACTATTTTCATGCCGTTGCCGCCGCGTCTCGAACGCGGACCCTTTTGCTTACACGCTTTTCATCTACCTGCTGCGCCACATCAGTTTTGCATTGCCTGTTGGCAAATCCGAAACTACTGCACTACAAGGGCGACTTTTGACAAATACAAAACTATAGAAGCTGCTGTTAATGCAAACACAATATAAACATAAATCAATCGCAATTGTGATTCTTAGAAAATGCTGAAATGCGCGCATATGAACGTATATATTTATATGTGTACATACAAAAACGGTGGTCTGTTTCAATGTATGCGTGTAAAGGGCGATATATGACAAACACAAAACTACAGAAGCGGTTGAAAATGCAAACACAATTCAAACACAGATTTGGTTGAAGAATATGCTAGAATGAATGGCCTTGAATGTATTGGTGCACATGCAAAGCAAAGGCGCTTGCACGTTTTAATGTATGTGTATGTGTAAATGTTTTTTGCTGCGTGTCGCTGCTTGCCACGTGCGTGTGATTATTGGCCAAACGTTTTGTTTAATAGATTGAGACTTAACGGAACTTGATGAAACTTTCAGCATATGATTCTATTGAATTTTTTACATTTTATAAAAAGCTAATTCATTCACATAGTTATATTTGCAAAAATTGAAATTGCATAAAATTCACATGAATCTACATAAATGCAAAATTTTAGACAAATTATTAAATTTAAAATACCAGATGCCCCTGTGGGAAACGAGTAACACGCTTCAGGTTTCGTCCTAAGGCAACGTTCTTACTTGTTTTTCTTTTCTTTTTTTGTTAATTTGTTTATTTATTTATTTTTGATTTACATACATTCTAGTTGAATAAAATTTCAAAATTATAATTTAATTTTTGAAAATTTAATGTTATATGCAAGCTATATAGCGTATTAAACAATGCAAATCGTACGGGGCTCAGGGGATCTCCTAGTCGGGCACCTCCGACTAGAGTTTTCTTACTTGTTATACCCTGAGTCCATTGAAAATGGGAAATCAGGGTATAATGGTTTTGTTAAATGTATGTAACAGGCAGAAGGAGGCGTGTCAGACCCCACAAAGTATATATATTCTTGATCAGGGCGACGAGCTGAGTCGATTTACCCCTGTCCGTCTGTCTGTCTGTCCGTCTGACCGTCCGTTTGTTTGAACGCGTCGATTGAAGTATCTAGGCGAGCTAGAGAGTTAATTTCTTTTTGTGGGTCCGTGTATAACACGCGCAGGTCAAGTTTGCTTCATACGATAACTGTTTTTGTTGTAATGTTATCGATTTTAGCGCTTATCGGAAATACGTTTTTAAGGCGTAGTTTGTAGATTGTTTGTGCTAGTTATAGTTCTTAATTGGAACTTCGATCTCCTCACCCAGCGAGGTGTGATTATTAATTAAACCTTCCATTGTTCCTTTTTTATACCCCGAGCCCATTGAAAATGGGAAATCAGTGTATAATGGTTTTGTTAAATATATGTAACAGAGAGAAGAAGGCGTGGCAGACCCCATAAAGTATATCTATTCTTGATCAGGGCGACGAGCTGAGTCGATTTAGCTCTGTCCATCTGTCTGTCCGTCCGTCCGTCCGTCCGTCGGTCTGTCCGTATGTTTGATTTCGTAAACTAGACGAGCTTGACAGCTGAAATTTTTTTGTAGATCTGTGTATAGCACGCTTAGAACAAGATTGCTTCATATGTTCGATAACTATTTTTGTTGATATGCTATCGATTTTAATTCTTATCGAAGATAAGTTTTTAATGGGTAATTTGTACTTCATTTGAGCTAGAGACTTCAAATTTGATGTGTAGTTGCGTCTAATGAATACGGAGATAACGTAGTCTTTAGATTTTGAATGCCACGCCCCATTCGTCCCCAAAGTTGCCTATTTGTAAAATGCGCAATTCAAATACTAGAGACTTGTGCTTTGGAAAATACATACATATTAATGTCATTAATAGGCACAGACGGACAAGGCTAAATCAACTCAACTCGTCGCCCTGATCCTTCTGCTTGTTACATACATTTAAAAAAAAACATTATACATTGATTTCCCATTTTCAATGGGCTCAGGGTATAAAAACGCATAATCTCGCATACATGGGTGTACAAGTTAATACATGTGGGAACCAGCACCAAGATGCTAAGCGGCCACCGACGCCTACAAAAGAGAGCGACTTAACTCTCGTTTAATTATCTCTTTTCTTCATTCTTGTTCCATAGTTTAGTTCAAATGTGACAATTGGAGCGGCCGCATTGAAGCGGAAAAATATATATATTTTTGTAAATTACTGAGCTAAAGTCACCGCGTTTTAATTAAAGTACCGGGTTATTACATTGGCGACGAGGTGAAAAAAAATAACAATAATTATAATACATAGGCAAATAAATAGTGGCATTAAAACAAACGAAGTGTCATGTTAAAAAAAAAAATAAAAAAAGAATATAATAGCAGCGTGGCTGCGTGCGTGCATAGGCAAAGTGAAAAGTTATCTTGCTTAGATCCGTTAGTTTTTGTGTCTCTTTTGTGTGCATTCCTTTTGCTTATGAGTGAAAAAGGGGATTTGGAGTCTGAACTCAACGAGACGAAGAGATACTTTAAAAAAAAAGAGAACCCGAAGAGAGAGAACATTTTAAGAGAAACGCTAATGCGGTGTAAGCACAGTTAGCATAAAATAAGAAGCTGTACAGGGTACACTGCACATGTATGCTGGTAGATTTAATTAAAAAAAAAAAAAATGTGAATATGTGTTGTGCGTGACGCACATTTGAAAATAAAAGAAAGAGACAGAAATAAAAGATATGACAAAGGTCAAAGGCAAAATGCCTGTATAATATTAAACATATAAGTTAACACATAACACTTAATATAGGATATTTCATAAGTTTATAACTAACCCTCGCTATCGCGACACTGCATACTTTGTATCAGCGCGCTATAGCTGCAATGGTCAGCGGCGGTAACCGGACACTTTTGTTTTGATGCAAGAGTTTCCGTTATTGCCTAAGATTGCTGAGTCGGCTTGCCGACCATGACATTGTGGCGTAATGCCAGTTTTGGCTTAGCTTAAGCGAAATATTCTGTATATTTAGTTTTTAGTTTTGAATATAGCGCTCTTCAAGTAAGTCGCTTAAATAAATATTCACTCCGGCACTTAGCCGTTAAATAACTTGTTTTATTGTCTGAGCCCAAGGCCAGCAATAAGAGGCACAGTTCGCCTCTCAACGTAATCTTCATCCAGAACAGGACTGGAAAGTATATAATTGGCGCCCAACTAGTGGTCGGACTCCACAACCAACAGCAATTAAGACAGCAGCGCGGGAGCTGCGAGTGACCAAACATATAAATAAATTTATTTTTTGTGTTAGTTGAATCATGTAAGTGGATACTCTAGCCAAAATTTTTAAAGTCTTAATTTTTTATAAAAATTAGTTAATACTTGTGAGTATTTTATATTGCAACAAATCATAATTAATAACAGTAATCTGTACCAGGTTTCTGAAACACGTGAGAGTAACTGCCTTGAGGATTCTAGTTAAAACAATTTATCATCCAGATCGTTAGTAAAATTACCTTGTGTTACTTTCTGTGTGTCTAAAATTGTGCTGTATCAACGCATACAGTTCTCGTGATTCAGAGCTACGTCGTAATTCGATCCATCTTTTGACGCCCCGCGGCCACTGGCCTGCGCATGTTTCAGTTCAGCCAATATAGAACACCTCGCAAGCAGCTTAGCGACTCAGATTCCGACTGTGACATTCCCATTCGAGCCTCGGCTACAAGACCTCTCCCTGCAGTTTCCCCCCCATTAGGTAAAATGGATCCAGATCAGCTTAGGGAAATAATAAGGTCGGCTGTCAGCAATGCTTTAGCTGAACAGGCTGCTGCAAACGAGCAGAGGGAGCGAGCATTGACTCAAAGAATTAATGAGTTGGCTCAACAAATAGCAGCAGCAAACGTTGCCGCCCCACAAGTAGTAGCATATGCTGCTATAGGAATTAGAAACGACATTCGCTGTGACGAGCCACTAAATGCCGTCAAATGTTTACCTGAGTTTGCAGGAGTACAGGAAGCTTATGTATCTTGGAGGCAGGCAGCATTAGCAGCTTACGAGATCTTCAGACCACATAATGGCAGTTCTCGCCATTACCAGGCTGTTATCATTATAAGAAGCAAGATCAGGGGCACCGCAGACGCGGTGGTACTGTATTGAATTTTGATGCGATAATAAATCGCCTAGATTTCACATACAGTGACAAGAGACCAATTCATGTCATTGAACAGGAATTAGGTACCTTGAGGCAAGGTGGCCTGTCCTTGCTCCAGTATTACGACGAGGTAGAGAAGAAACTCACTCTTCTCACTAACAAAGTTAGCATGTCATATGAGCCGGCTTTAGCAAAGGGCCTATGTGAAAAATTCCGTGACGATGCGTTGCGTGTGTTCATATCGGGTCTCAAGCGCAGTCTTACAGATGTGCTCTTTGCAGCAAAGCCCAGAGACTTGCCTTCAGCGCTAGCTCTCGCGCAAGAGGTTGAGTCAAATCATGAAAGGTACACATTCGCGGCTAATTTCGCAAGAAGTCTAGAGGACAAAGAGCGCAGGCCGCATGCAAAAGCGCAGGGTCACCAACAGGAAAGGCATTCGCAACAAGCCGAAATACAAACTATCGGTACCAAGAATCCACACTTCAGCAAGCTAAGCAAGGCCCCAGTGCAGACTGACCAACGAAGCAGCAGGCAGCACAATAGTAATGGCGCACCGGTGCCCATGGAGGTCGATCCTTCCTTCTCAAGGGTATTGCAGCCCACTCAGGCCCCCGCTTACACGAATAGGAAGAACCCCGCATCCAACCGCACAGGTGGTCAGAGAAATCAACAAAGATTAAATCACGTCACGCAAGACGCGGGACAGGGAGCAGAGGTGTACGCTGATGCCGCCTCTAGCGCAGCGGCACAAATCAATGACGATGCTAGTTATGACTCTGATACCCTCAATTTTTTAGGAGTAAATCCCTGCTACCCGTCATCAGACGAAGAATAGCAGGGACTCACATGCGATTCCTCATAGACACGGGCGCGGCCAAGAATTTCATTCGGCCACACGAAGGGTTAAAAGGCGTCCACTCTGTAGAGTCCCCCTTCAAAATTCATTCCATTCACGGCGAGACACAAATTACACACAAATGCTTCGTTGCAATGTTTGGGTTAAAGGCAACTTTTTTTATTCTGCCAGACTTGTCAACTTTTGATGGGATTATAGGCCTTGACCTGCTAAAGCAGGCAGCTGCTTCGCTTTGTCTAGCTTCAGGACAGCTTAAATGGGGCACGGAGGTCGAACAAATCACCTTCCACACCTGCAAAAATGTAAATTTCACAAATGTAGACTGTGCAGAGGCATCCCCATTAGCCAGAAGTTCCTTTTTGAAAATGCTAAAGACCAGACAAAAGGCCTTTGCAGACCCAGACGAGGCGTTGCCGTATAACACATCAGTCGTGGCTACCATTAGGACCATAGATGAGCAACCGATCTATGCCAGGCTTTACCCGTATCCAATGGGAGCAGCTGATTTCGTTAATAAAGAAATCAAAGATCTGCTAAAAAATGATATAATTCAAAAGTCAGTCTCTCCCTACAATAATCCAATATGGGTAGTAGACAAGAAGGGCACTGATGAAGCGGGCAATAGGAAAATGAGATTGGTAATGGACTTTCGTAAACTTAACGAAAGAACCGTGCCTGACAAATACCCTATGCCAAATATATCAATGATATTGGGGAATTTGGGAAGAGCCAAATTCTTTTCAACATTAGACCTCAAGTCCGGTTATCACCAGATCATACTCGCTGAACGCGACCGCGAAAAAACCTCTTTCTCTGTAAACGGGGGGAAATACGAGTTCAAAAGGCTCCCCTTTGGATTAAAGAATGCAGCAAGCATCTTCCAAAGAACCATCGACGACATACTGCGAGAGCAGATTGGCAAATTTTGCTATGTTTATGTCGATGACGTAATCATCTTTTCAGAAGATGAGGACTCCCACATTAAACACGTGGATTGGGTCCTAAAAAGCTTACACGAAGCAAACATGAGGGTCTCCATCGAAAAGTCACGATTTTTTAAGAAAAGCGTGAACTTTCTTGGTTTCATAGTCACCAGCACTGGTACCACGACGGACCCTGAAAAGGTTAAGGCAATACAGGAGTATCCAGAACCTAAAACACTATTCGAGGTCAGATCATTTCTAGGCCTCGCAAGTTATTACAGATGTTTCATTAGGGATTTCGCCACAATAGCAAGACCCATCTCCAATATTTTGAAGGGTGAAAATGGAACAGTCAGTAAGCATAGGTCCAGAAATATAAAGGTTCAATTCTCTGAAGTGCAGCAAAGGGCGTTTCAGAAGTTGCGCGACATTTTGTCATCTGAGGATGTAATGCTCAGGTACCCCGATTTTAAGAAGCCATTCGATCTAACGACCGATGCTTCGGCTTACGGCATAGGTGCAGTCTTGTCTCAAGAGGGTCGTCCTATAACAATGATTTCAAGAACATTGAAGGACAGCGAGGTAAACTATGCGACAAATGAGAGAGAGTTATTGGCCATCGTATGGTCACTTGCCAAGTTAAGGCATTATTTGTATGGGGTGAAAGACATTAACATCTTCACTGACCATCAACCCTTGACCTTCGCAGTTTCGGAATCCAATCCAAATGCGAAGATCAAAAGGTGGAAAGCGCGCATTGACGAGTCTAATGCACGTATCTTCTATAAACCCGGCAAGGACAATCTGGTTGCGGATGCCTTGTCAAGACAGCAGCTCAACGCTGTGAATGAACAAGAAGTTGAGTCCTGCGCAGCAACTATCCACAGTGAGGTATCTCTCACCAACACCATTGAGACAACAGACAAGCCCTTGAATTGTTTTCAAAACCAAATAGTGCTAGAAGAGGCGCGTTTACCCTTAAAACGAAGTTTTATTCTTTTTGGAAATAAGAAACGCTACTTGATCAGCTATACTTCCATCGAATCGCTGCTAGACGAGCTCGAAGATGTAATTTCACCCAAATGCGTAAATGCTCTCCACTGTAATTTACACACGCTTGCAATGATACAAGATTCATTGGTTCGTAGATACCCGGCCACAAAGTTCTGGCATTGCAAAAATCGCGTAGTGGATGTAATAGCGGTGGGAGATAGAAGGGAAATCCTCACAGCCGAGCATAATAGGGCCCATAGGTCTGCACAGGAAAATATTAAGCAGGTACTCTCGGAGTACTACTTTCCAAATATGGCAAGAATGGCCAATGAAATAGTACAAAATTGCAAAACATGTGCTAGGGCTAAATATGATAGACACCCCAAAAAACAAGAGCTTGGAGAGACACCGATCCCCTCACATGTAGGAGAGATGTTACACATAGACATTTTCTCCACTGACAGGAAATACTTTCTAACTTGCATCGACAAGTTCTCTAAGTTTGCTATTGTCCAACCGATCCCCTCAAGAACCATTGTGGATCTGAAGCCAGCTCTTATGCAAATCATGAATTTTTTTCCTAAAGCCAGATCCATTTACTGTGACAATGAACCGTCATTGAATTCAGAGACCATAGTGACTATGCTCGCAAACAACTATGGGGTCAGCATTTCAAATGCACCACCATTGCATAGCATCTCGAATGGACAGGTTGAGCGCTTTCACAGCACTCTGTTAGAGCTAGCCAGATGCCTAAAGGTCGATAAAGGCATAAATGACACAGTAGAAGTCATTTTACTGGCTAAAACTGAGTACAATAAGTCGATCCATTCGGTCACCGACCAGAAACCAGTTGATGTGGTTCAGGCGCACCCAGATGAGCCACAAGGAAAAATACAAGAAAAAATTAGAAACGCTCAGACGATGCTCAGAGCTAGGGAGAACGCAAATCGGCAGAATAGGGTCTTCGAGGTTGGTGACAAAGTTTTGGTCAAGTCCAACCGACGGATCGGAAACAAACTCACACCTTTATGTGATGAGAAGGCAGTGGAAGCAGACCTGGGGACCGAGGTCCTCATTAGAGGGAGGGTGGTCCATAAGGACAACCTAAGGTGACTCCCTTGTTTTTTTTTGAACACCTGTTTTTAAGCCACTAGGCAAACTCGTATAAGTTAGATATAGTTGTTCAACTTACTTTTAGCCACTTGGCATAATTTTTATAAACTTTCTTTGTGGTGGGTACACCCGATGCCGACGATTTAGAGCAGACTAGGTTTACTGAAATGCAATTGATAAATGCCAATAATAGACAAATAGAAATAAACACTAGAGATCAAGATCAGCTTAACCAGTTAACAACCACTGTCAATTAAATTCTCAAGATAGCCAAAAACTCACAAGTTGACAGTAGCCATTTATTTGAAACACTACTGTCTAGAAACAGAATGCTGACGATGGAGTTGCAAAATTTAATGCTTGCTATTACTCTTGCGAAGGCTAACATTGTTAGCCCAAACATTTTGGACCGCTAAAATTTGAAATCAATTTGGCTAGAGGAACCCACCAACACTCCCATAGGAGATCTTATGTCCGTTGCGTCCGTAAGAGTTCTTCAATCCATTAACACCATACACTTTATAATTAAATTCCCCAAGATTATAAAAGCTTGCAGGAAGATCACGATCTATCCTGTCATCCACAAGAACTTCATAGTACGATTGCGTGACAACGTCATAGCCGAATGCGATGGAGAAACCCACACACTGCAGAGTTGCGCCGCTTCACCTGGAGCCACATTTTGTCGTCTGGCTTTGGAAAGTTCATGTGCCAAAGAGCTCCATGCAGGTGTCACGGCACACTGCGAGATCCAGCCGAGCAACCTGGAAATAATCACCCATGTAGATGACGGAATCATCATCCTCAACGACGGGTCCGCAAGGATTCAGGTGGACAACGGCACTGAGATCCAGGTACAAGGCACGCATCTCATCACGTTCGGAGACCGAGTCGCAATTAACGGGACTCTGTTTTACAATCACAACAACGTACGCAATAGAGTCCCAGGTATTGCCAATTCTCCCTTGCTGAACATCACTGCCACCCAAGATGTCCTCAGCCTCCCTTACCTTCATCGTTTGAATGAACGTAATCTGGAGGTGATACAGCAGTTCGAGAAAAACGCCGGAACTGATCAGGCTTATCGTGTGGCATTCATTATTGGAGCCATATGCTGTGCTTTAATCTGCATTGGCCTCACTCTTAGTCGTTACATCGGTGCAAAGAAGTCCGCAAAGCAATTACGAGAAGTCGTCGCCGGGATTGGGTCGGCCGAGGGCGGCCTCATACTTGAAGGGGGAGTAGTTAACACATAACACTTAATATAGGATATTTCATAAGTTTATAACTAACCCTCGCTATCGCGACACTACATACTTTGTATCAGCGCGCTATAGCTGCAATGGTCAGCGGCGGTAACCGGACACTTTTGTTTTGATGCAAGAGTTTCCGTTATTGCCTAAGATTGCTGAGTCGGCTTGCCGACCATGACATTGTGGCGTAATGCCAGTTTTGGCTTAGCTTAAGCGAAATATTCTGTATATTTAGTTTTTAGTTTTGAATATAGCGCTCTTCAAGTAAGTCGCTTAAATAAATATTCACTCCGGCACTTAGCCGTTAAATAACTTGTTTTATTGTCTGAGCCCAAGGCCAGCAATAAGAGGCACAGTTCGCCTCTCAACGTAATCTTCATCCAGAACAGGACTGGAAAGTATATAATTTATATATATTATTATATAAACTATCTGACAGTGGTCAGAGGCAAAATGCCGATAAATTATTAAACAAATGTTTAATAAACAAATGTGAATTAATCTGACAGTGGTCAGTGGCGAACAGCCGATAGAAAAAAAAAATAGAACAAATGTTTTGAAGTAGTTGTTTACATAAAACGATAACTTCCTCGACAGAAACATGTAATGAATAGTTGACTCTTTTCCAGATCTGCTTACTAATCTGCAATGACGGAGAGCGTCATTAAACCTTTTCTGTGTGAGAGTTTGGCAAATTCACTGCTCCAAAGTGAATGGGAGAAATGCCTACGAGCTTTCAAGATCTATTTAGAGGTGGAGGAAGTCAAATCAGTGACTCAGAAGAGAACAAAGTTGTTACACCTGGGTGGGACGCAATTGCAGACGGTAGCATTGCCGGGCGCCATAGTCGAATTTAACGAAAATGATCAAACGGATGTGTTTTCAGTACTTGTCGATAAATTAACGGCTTACTTCTCACCCAAGCAAAATTCCACTTTTGAAAGACACCTTTTTAGGAAGATAACTCCTGAGGAAGGGGAAACATTGGGAAAGTTTATACTACGATTGCGACAACAAATTCAGAAATGTAAAGTAGGGTCTACGAGAGCCGAAATAGAAGAAATATGTCTAAAGGACAAAATCATTGACACGTGGGCTAGTATTGAACTTAAAAAGAAATTGTTGGAGAAAGAACACACCTTAAGTGAAATCATTGAAGCCTGTCAAGTGGACGAGGAAATTAATAAACAGTCGCAGCTAATGCAGAAGTCATTGCCAGAAACCATAAATAAAATATCCAATTGGAAACCAACAAAAACTAATCAAAGCGATTGTGGAAGATGCGGAAGATCAGGGCACAAGGAAGACAGTCAGATGTGCCCGGAACGTCAGAACAAGTGCAATCGTTGCTCTCGTTTAGGTCATTTCGCCCGTAGATGTCGAATAAACTTAAAACGCCCATATCCACAATCGAATGGTAAAGAAGCTATGGGATTTTCCAAGCGCAAATATGTAAATAGAATTGAAGACGGAAACTCAAAAGAAAATAAGATGGTCCAGCGAAATTGTTTTAAAATAAACAGTGACGATGAGTATGACGAGCTGATGCAATGCCGAATTGGAGGTGCAGATGTTTCTTTAATAATCGATTCGGGATCCCGATTTAATCTCATATCGCAAGACGATTGGTTAACTCTTCAGTCAAAGAAGGAAACATTTTTTAATCTTCGCGGAAATTTGCAAAGTCAATTTAGGGGATACGCCTCAGATGAAATCCTTCATTGTATTTGTATGTTCGAGGCACCAATATCGATCAAGCAGAGCCCCGAGCTAATTGCATCCTTTTTCGTAATTGAAAAAGGACGGCAGTCGCTACGGTTAACAGCATTGATATCGTACCACCATTCCCTAAATGGAAGGGTATTCCCGTAAAATTAACGATCGACCCGTATGTTGATCCTGTAATACAGCCAATGCGGCGCATTCCTGTTGCGCTTGAAGACAAAGTCAATGCTAAGTTAGAGGAAGCCTACAATCTGGATATTATTGAACCAGTCAAGGGCCACAGCCCCTGGATCTCTCCCATTGTGATTGCTTTCAAAGAGAACGGTGATATTCGACTGTGTTTGGATATGAGACGGGCCAACCGTGCGATTCTTCGTGAAAACTATCCTCTGCCCACATTTGAGTCTTTTATGACTAAGTTGAGAAACGCTAAGATATTTTCACGACTGGATCTCAAAGACGCGTATCATCAATTGGAATTAAATGAACCAAGTAGGCAGATAACCACCTTCATTACACCCCGAGGGTTATTCAGGTACAAGCGACTAATGTTTGGCATAAATGCGGCGCCGGAAATCTTCCAACGACGAATGGAGGAACTCTTAGCATCGTGCGATAACGTCATGAATTATATCGACGACGTTATAATTTTTGGAAGTAGCAAAGAAGAACATGATAAAGCACTTGAGAAGGTTCGAAACGTGTTTAAAGATAATAATGTGCTCCTTAACAACGAGAAATGTATTTGGGAGAAAAATAGAATTAAATTTTTGGGACACATTTTAACAGACAAAGGAATTGAAGTAGATCCGGATAAAATTGAATCTATTACAAAAATAAAGAAGAGACACGTAGTTTCTTAGGATTGGTAACTTATGTAGGAAAATTTATTGCAGACCTAGCGGACCAAACAGATCCTTTACGTGAACTGTTAAAGAAGGATCGGAAGTTTACTTGGGGACCAGCAGAGGAAAGGTGTTTCCAAAGGCTAAAGGCAGCTTTAACTAAGATTCCGAGTCTCTCGTACTTCGACCCCAAAAATAAAACAAGATTAATTGCTGACGCTAGTCCGGTTGCGTTAGGTGCAGTTTTACTACAATTCAACGATGAGGGCGATCCCAATATAATTGCATTTGCTAGTAAGCGTTTGACAGATGTAGAAAAGCGATACTCACAAACGGAAAAGGAAAGTTTAGCTTTGGTTTGGGCAGTAGAGAAATACTATTTCTATTTAATAGGACTAGAGTTTGAGTTAGTGACTAGAAACCATTTTCAAGCCAACAGCAAAGCCTCCAGCGCGTATCGAGAGATGGCTCCTGCATCTCCAGGCGTATAAATTTAAAGTTATTTACAAATCAGGAAAGGAGAAAATAGCTGATAGTTTGTCCCGATTGTGTGAGCGAACGCCTTCAAACTGCTACGATATCAAGGGTGAGCACAGCATCTTGCGAATTATTGAAAACGCTAGTATCCAGTATCAATTACTATATCCGAGATAGCGGAAGACAGCTCGAAAGATGAAGAAATTGTCGACGCTATGATGTGTCTCCAACAGGGTTCTTGGGACCCAGCACGGTCAAATAAACTATACCCATTCCGGCATGAATTGTCAACTATTGGAACCATTATGCTACGAGGAGTTCGGATTATTATTCCATCGACATTGAGACAGAAAGTATTGGGTTTGGCACACGAAGGGCATCCTGGCGAATCGGCTATGAAGCGGAGAATGAGATCTAAAGTATGATGGCCCCAAATTGACAGAGATACCGAGGAATTTGTAAAGGATTGTTTTGATTTTATTTTGGTATCTCAGGCGACAAATCCACCGCCAATGAAGAGAACAGAATTTCCGAGCGGCCCATGGATTTCGGTCGCTACAGATCTATTAGGACCACTTCCCAACAATGAATACATCTTAGTTTGAATAGACTATTACTCAAGGTATATGGAGTTTAAATTCCTTCGGTCTATCACATCAGAATCAATTATTGGGGCGTGTAAGGAAATCTTCAGTAGACTGGGTTTCCCAAAAGAATTACAAACTGATAATGGACGACAATATGTAAGCGTTGAGTTCAGGAACTATTGTAAGTTATGCGGCATCGAACAAATAACAACTCCACCTTATTGGCCGCAAGCTAACGGTGAGGTAGAAAATATGAACAGGGCTCTAGTCAAACGTTTGAAGATAGCTCACCAAAACAAGAGAAATCTTAAGGACGAAATTCAAGCTTTCACTTTGATGTAGAGAGAGTTCTCAGTTGAGAGTGTTCACACGTATTTTTTTGTGCTCTTGAGTTTTAATTAAATTATCACTTATTATATCACTATAATTGTCACATTATCGCGTTCGGTTAACTTTGGATAACTATCATTACATTGCTGTGCAAGGTTTGATCCGCTGTGCTTTGTGCTTCAGTTATTACCGAATTTCATTTTCGGTTTTGGTGCATCGGCGATTTTGATTTCTATTATCGTTTTTGTTTTGCGTCACTGTTTGCCGGCTTTCTGTTTCATCTGCTCTCACTTGTTGTTGTATGTAACATTTTGCTTGTATACACACTTGTGTCTGTATTTTCTTTCATTAGTTTGTTTTGTGTACAGTATTCTTATTTGTGAGTGATTCTTATTAGTATTGCCGCTCTTTTTATTGTTGTTTGTATTTAGTGCTCTTAACACGTTCTTATCTCTTTTAGTTTTGCATTCTTTCGCTTTTTGTTTTTTTTTCTCGCTTCAATTTTGTTTAACCCCAATTGCCAATATGACATGCTGTAAGAAATCATGTTCTTTTAGGCAGGTTGTTGACTCTGCACAAGCACAATTTGTTAATTGCTGGTTGTGTGAGAACTTGATGCACACTAAATGTGCTGGCCTCACTGGGCGTGACTATGACAAAATCATGTCCACTACCAAAATTGGTTGCGGTCGTTTACGTTGGTCTTGCCCGAGTTGCTTGGAAAAACAAATTAATTTTTCCAAGATGTATAATTCGGTGAGAGTTAAATTTTTAAAACTGTGCAATATTTCACAACAGCTTTCTAGTGATATAGAAGCTGGTGAAGAAATATTAAAACAGTATAATTTTGAAACTTCACACAATCTAATGGAGACTACAACATTATTGGTACCACCTTCTGTACCAATGTTGTCTCCAAATTCTTTAGCTCCTACTTCCCCTAATCCAGAATCTATTTCCAATCCACCTTCTGTAGACTTGTCAACACCACCTAGTGCTACTGGTACTTCTAATAAAACTGTCGAGCCTAATCAAAGTCCCACTATAAAAGTAAGAGCGTCCCCGGTTGTTGTTCAGTGAATAACAATCTGTTAGCGACCTCTGAACCCATGGTGCCCACTTTATCAGTTGTGTCTCCTCGAAAGCAGGTTTTTTTATCCAGGCTTTCATCTGACACGACGTGCGAAGCAATATCAGCGTTTATCGCTAGTAAGTCTGCAGCAAATGTTTTTATCTCGAAGTTTAATTTCGCAACACCACGTGAAATTGCTTCGTTTAAAATCAGTGTGCCGGTTAAGCACTTCACAACTATATGTGATACCAAGTTTTGGCCACCGCATATAGTTGTACATGAATTCAAGCCTAAGAATCGAAACCGATTACCTCCCGTAACACTGAACCCTACTTCGGTACAATCTTCAGTTAGTATTGTATCAAAAAACTAAATAGTATAAATTCTTTACCGAATCTGTCTTTGGGATATCAAAACGTTCGAGGCCTAAATTCCAAACTTAATGGTTTATTTTTGAGCAGTTTCAGTTTTCAATATGATGTCATTGTGTTCACTGAAACGTGGCTTAGTCCTAAAATTTATAATAGTGAGATTCTCTCTAATAACTTCACTATTTATAGATGTGATCGAATGATTCGCAGAGGAGGGGGTGTCTTAATAGCTGTTAAGGCCGATATTCTCTCCGAATCATTAAGTTTCAAAGCACTTCATGATGCTGAGATTATTGGGGTTAAAATAACTCTCCCATCTCTTTGCATATATGTCACTTGCTCATATGTTCCTCCCTCTTCTGATGTACAAGTCTATGCACAACATTTAACTTGTATTAAAGAAATTTTTGAACATGTAAATGATAATGACTTATTTATAGTGCTAGGTGACTTTAATATACCTAACACTACTTGGTCGTCAGCTCCCAATTTTAACTACCTTGTTCCGTCTACAGATCATTATCTTTTTGATGAACTGTTTAGTCTATCAATGTTCCAAATGAACTCTATTTTGAATCATTTGAATCGTTCACTTGATCTGGTTTTTATTAATGATGATTCTGTCATTAATGTTACCAGAACAACCCCTATCTGTATGCCAGAAGATTTGCATCATCCCACCTTAGATGTCTTGTTTTCCATAAAGATGTCACCTATTTCTGCCCCGATTCCCCAAATAAGGCGTCGCTGTTTTTATAAATGCAATTTTGTCTTGCTTAATGATTTAATTAATGCAAATGACTTGACGCTTTTATACGACTCAGTTGATGTTAATTTGGCAGCTAATATTTTCTATGAAACTCTAAGCTCTATCCTTGATGTCTGTGCCCCTTCGTACCACTCTAGGCCTGCTTCTAATAAGCCCCCCTGGTTTACTCAGACTCTTTCTAATTTTAGAAACATTAAAACCAAATGTTTTAAGAATTTTAAAAAGTCTGGTTCAATCGTTGACTGGTCTAAATACTCAATAGCCAAGTCAAATTTTAATCTTTTAAATTCTAGGTGTTATGAGAATTACCTTTTACGTTGTAAAAGGAAATTCGTTCGTGATCCGAAGCAATTTTATTCGTTTGTAAACTCGAAGCGTAAATTATACAATTTACCTTCCATGTTTTTCCTTGGAGAAGAAAAAACTTGTAATGATCAAGATTCCTCAGATCTTTTTGCAAAATTTTTTCAATCCACTTATTCTTCCGATGTCTCACACGCCCCGTCGTACTCATTTGAAAGTCCTGCAACGAATATTATCAATGTTCCAAGTATTTCCCTTGTGTCTCTGGTTTCAGCCATTCGGACATTGAAATCATCTTTTTCTCCTGGTACTGATAATATTCCAAGTTGTGTTATAAAGGAATGCAGTTACCTTTATTAAAACTATTCAATTTGTCCCTGGAGACTTCTGTTTTTCCATCTATTTGGAAAGAATCATTTATTATTCCATTACATAAGAAATGCGGAAGGTCTGCTATTTAATTTAAAATTATAGAGGCATAGCTAAACTGTCTGTTATCCCAAAATTATTTGAAAAAAATTTTAACATCAAACTTACAACACTTTTGTAAATTGATTATTTCGCCATCTCAACATGGTTTTTTCCAGAATCGATCAACTTCAACTAATTTATTAGAATTTTCTTCTCTAATTAACGATAGCTTTTTAAATAAAATGCAAACTGATGTTATTTATACTGATTTCAGCAAAGCATTTGATTCAGTTAATCATAATATCTTAATTTGCAAACTTGATCATTTAGGATTTCACCCTAAACTTGTGTCTTGGATTTCATCCTATTTGAAAGACAGGATTCAAAGGGTATTGTTGCGGACATCAATTTCGAAGCTTATCTCTGTTTCATCAGGCGTACCGCAGGGCAGTCATTTAGGACCGCTGCTCTTTACCCTCTTTATCAATGATCTTCCTAGGTGTATTGTTCACTCAAAAATTTTTATGTATGCAGATGATGTAAAGCTCTGCCTTTCATACTCCAACTTACTTGACCATCTTCTCCTACAAGATGATCTTAATTCCTTTCAGCGTTGGTGTGCGACTAATCAGTTGCATTTAAATTGCTCTAAGTGTATAACAATGACCTTCTGTCGTACCACCCCACATATTGTTAATTACACTATTAACAACATTTCCTTGCAACGAATTTTGACTGTCAAAGATCTGGGTGTTATTTTTGACACAAAATTTTCTTTCAATCTTCATGTCTCTACTATCCTAAATGAAGCTAAAGGTGCTCTTGGTTTTATTAAACGCTGGTCAAAGGAGTTTAAAGATCCCTTTATCACAAAACTATTATATACTTCGCTGGTTCGACCTATTTTAGAATATTGTTCAATTATTTGGTCTCCACAGCATAAACTGTATCAGGATCGTATCGAATCGGTCCAGAAACAGTTTCTTATTTTTGCGTTGCGTGATTTAAACTGGGATCGTAATCTTCGTTTACCATCTTACCAGAGTAGGCTTCTTCTTATTAATCTTCCCTCATTAATCAATCGTAGAACAATTCTGGGGATTGTTTTCCTACATAATTTGATTATTGGTAAAATTGATTCGCCATGTCTGTTAGTTCAGCTTAATTTTTCTGTTCCCTCCAGAACAAGCAGACACTTTCGTCCGTTGTATTTACCTTTATGCACATCGGATTATTCTTTGCACAGCGCATTTCACGTGTTATGTAGTAATTATAATAAATATTATCATGTGTTCTCCTCTGAACTCTCTCTTCCCTTAATAAAATCATTGCTTGCAGGTCATCTTCGTGGTAGCCTGTAATCTTAAATCTTAAATTTTGTACTTATATCTTAGACTATAATTAATTTAATTTGTAAGTTTCCCACAAATACTCTCTATCTTGTATAGCTTCTATAATATCATTGACTAAAATGGCTGTGAATTGGGGCATAGCTGGCCGGACTGGCAAATAAAGTACCCCCACCGAGTTGGTGGTATTATTGATAATTTATGTTATTTTAGGCTTTATAATTATATAAATATTTCTATTGTTTAAATTTGATTTGACTCCAGTTTTGTCAATGTCTTAATAATAAATAAAAAAATAAATAAATAAATAAATAATGTAACACCTCATGGGACCACAGGCACGGCCCCAACAGAGCTTATGTTCAATCGAGTCATTCGGGATAAAATTCCAGGAATACAAGATTTGGTGGGAGAGGTCACAGAGTCAGCAGAAAGAGATAATGACGGTATAAATAAACAAAAGGGAAAGGAAATTGCTGATAAAAGAAGAGGAGCTAAGGAAGTTGATATCAATGTAGGGTTGTTCTCAAGAATATAGTGTTTCCTAATAAACTAACACCAAACTTTGACATCACCGAATATGAAGTCTTGAAAAGGGAAGGGAATATAGTTCAAGTAGGTGCGGGAGGCAAAACGCTCATAAGAAATGCAAACCACCTAAAAAAGGTTCCTGGTGAAATGAAATCGTCCGATGCTACCAACACGAAATCGGTCCCAATACCGTTCGCAGGTCAAGTCCCCGATCCTGAAACACAACCTGTGCAGCAGACACCAACAGAGGATGGCACAAACTCCACGGAGGGATTGAAGCTCAAGCTCGTGAGAAAAGAAGGGATGTGGGAACCAGCACCAAGATGCTAAGCGGCCACCGACGCCTACAAAAGAGAGCGACTTAACTCTCGTTTAATTATCTCTTTTCTTCATTCTTGTTCCATAGTTTAGTTCAAATGTGACAATTGAAGCGGCCGCATTGAAGCGGAAAAATATATATATTTTTGTAAATTACTGAGCTAAAGTCACCGCGTTTTAATTAAAGTACCGGGTTATTACATTGGCGACGAGGTGAAAAAAAATAACAATAATTATAATACATAGGCAAATAAATAGTGGCATTAAAACAAACGAAGTGTCATGTTAAAAAAAAAAATAAAAAAAGAATATAATAGCAGCGTGGCTGCGTGCGTGCATAGGCAAAGTGAAAAGTTATCTTGCTTAGATCCGTTAGTTTTTGTGTCTCTTTTGTGTGCATTCCTTTTGCTTATGAGTGAAAAAGGGGATTTGGAGTCTGAACTCAACGAGACGAAGAGATACTTTAAAAAAAAAGAGAACCCGAAGAGAGAGAACATTTTAAGAGAAACGCTAATGCGGTGTAAGCACAGTTAGCATAAAATAAGAAGCTGTACAGGGTACACTGCACATGTATGCTGGTAGATTTAATTAAAAAAAAAAAAAATGTGAATATGTGTTGTGCGTGACGCACATTTGAAAATAAAAGAAAGAGACAGAAATAAGAGATATGACAAAGGTCAAAGGCAAAATGCCTGTATAATATTAAACATATAAGTTAACACATAACACTTAATATAGGATATTTCATAAGTTTATAACTAACCCTCGCTATCGCGACACTGCATACTTTGTATCAGCGCGCTATAGCTGCAATGGTCAGCGGCGGTAACCGGACACTTTTGTTTTGATGCAAGAGTTTCCGTTATTGCCTAAGATTTTGCTGAGTCGGCTTGCCGACCATGACATTGTGGCGTGATGCCAGTTTTGGCTTAGCTTAAGTGAAATATTCTGTGTATTAAGAAATCAGTCTTGAATTCAGCGCTCTTCCAATGAGTCGCTTAAATAAATATTCACTCCGGCACTTAGCCGTTAAATAACTTGTTTAATTGTCTGAGGCAAGCAATAAGAGGCACAGTCGCCTCCCAACCTAATCTTCAGTCACTACAGGACTGGAAGGATATTAATTTACATATCTCTGCATTCGGACGGTTCACATTCATTTATAGTATATAACAAGTAAGAGTGCTCTAGTCGAGACTGCTCGACTTGGAGATACCCTGAGCTCTGTGAAGATATCTAATATCTAATCATTCTACCTTTTTAAGCACACATACAAACAACACATATACACACACATATGTACGCACGCATAAGCGCGCGCTCTGCCAACTGCGCAGTTGACGCAGCGACTGCGCTTGGGCTGCAATGTGGGCATTACTTTGGGAACTTAATTGTTGAATAACTTTTCTTAGCGATGGACTAACTTCATCAAACTTTCACAACTTATTATTGACATTCATATGTGTGTATTTGCCAAAGCACAAGTCTATAGTATTTGATTTTAGCTTTTTATAAACAGGGGGCTATTGGGGGCGAATGGGGCGCGGCATTAAAAATCGAAAGATTACGTAATCTCCGTATTCACTACACGCAATCACACAGTAAATTTTAAGTGTCCAGCTCAAACGATGTACAATCAACGCCTTAAAAACGTATTTTCGATAAGCATTAAAATCGATAACATTACAACAAAAATAGTTATCGTTCATACGAAGTTAACTTGACCTGCGCGTGCTACACACGGACCCAACAAAAAAATTCAAGTCCTATCTTACCTAGATGCTTCAATCGATGCGTTCAAACATACGGACAGACGTACTGACGGACGGACAGGAGTAAATCAACTCAGCTCGTCGCCCTGATCAAAAATATATAAACTTTGTGGAGTGTGGTACGCCTCCCTCTACCTGTTATATACATTTAACAAAACCATTATACCCTGATTTCCCTTTGCAGAACAAACTTACTGCGATATTATTGGACTTAAATGCTTGAAGGAAGGTAACGTATAGAAATATTTTAAAATAACACAAAAAAGTATATGTATTACATTTTATGTAAGTATTTAGTCGCTGTAGACTGTAAATAAAAAATTTATTAACCCATTCAAAGTTTAAAAGAATTAAAAAACAGGTAAGAACGTTGCATTCGGGCGTAAATTTACTAATATAGCTCAAATTTTGCATATAGACTCATGTGAATTTTATTCAATTTTGATTATTGTTACATTTTGGATACCGGCTCTTTTTACTAATTACCTACGCCCCTCATACACTGTCAATTGAAGGTCTGTTGCAAATATAACCATGTGAATGAGCTAGCATTTTTATAAAATGTAAAAAATGCAATAGAATCGAATGCTGAAATTTTCATCATATTCCGTTAGGTCAGTTCCGATTTATGAAACAAAACGTTTGCTCAATTATCACACGCACGTGGCAAACAGCGACGAGCAGCAAAATACATTCTCAAATGCACATACATTGTACATTGAAACGTTCAAGCGTGTCTGCTATGTATTTACATAAATAATTTCAATGCCATTCATTCTAGCATATTCTTCAACAAAAACTTTGTCTGAATCGTTTTTGCATTTTTACAAACGTTCATATGCGCGCATTTCAGCATATTCTAAGAATCACAATTACGATTGATCTGCTTCTTTAGCTTCTTTAGTTTTGTATTTGTCACATATCGCCCTTGTAGTACTAGTTTGCGTTTTTCCAACAAGAAATGCGTTATTGGTGTAGCGTAGTGGATAGACGCAAAGCGCGTAAACGAAGGGTCTCGAGTTCGAATCTCAGTGACGACAGCGTAACTTTTTAAATTTTTTTTTTTTAATTTATAAACATGAGGTAGTTGTGCTAGTTGAGATGATGCGCTCTATCGTTACATATGTAGTAAATAGATGCAGGTTCGAGTCCAGGTGATGTTTGTTTTTCTTCTTCTTTTTTGTTGATTTTTTTATTTATTTAATTATTTATTTATTTTTGATTTACATACATTCTAGTTGAATAAAATTTCAGAATTATAATTTAATTTTTGAAAATTTAATGTTAAATGCAAGCTATATAGCGTATTAAACAATGCAAATCGTACGGGGCTCAGGGGATCTCCTAGTCGGGCACCTCCGACTAGAGGTTTCTTACTTGTTTTTATTGCGACTATCCACCACTATCGATGGTACTATCGACGACCATTGATGGTTTGAAAATTACTATCGTCCACAATCTATGGCACCCACCATCGATAGTTTGGCACCTATAATACACATATGGACAGTGGAACGTGCAAGCGCGTCTGCTTATGCATGTGCACAAATAAATTCAAGACCATTTATTCTAACATATTCTTCAACTAAATCTGTGTTTGAATTGTGTTTGCATTTTCAGCCACTTCTGTAGCGGCGACAGCGTAACTTTATCTTTTTTTTTTTAATGTACAAACATGAAGTGGTTGTGCTATTTGAGATGATGTTAACGTTACTTACGTAGTAAATAGATGCAGGTCAAGTCCAGGTGCGGTGATAATTGTTTTTCTTCATTTTTTGTTATTTAATTATTTATTTATTATTAATTGGCATACATTCTAGTTGATTAAAATTTCAAAAATATAATTTAGTTTTGGAAAATTGAATGTTATATGCAAGCTATGGAGCGTATTAAAAAATGCAAATCGGACGGAGCTTAGGGTATCTCCTAATCGGGCACCTCCGACTAGAGTTTTCTTACTTGTTTAATATAGGCCACAGTTTGCATATAACATAAAATTTTACAAAATTAATTAAATAACACATCGCGTTGTACGACGAAACAGTGTAAAACATTAACATTTGTGCAAAATAGTGCATTCAAATTAACAATAAACTTCGTCGTACACGACAGTGCAAAGGGTTCAAATTTGTGCAAAATAATGCATTCAAATTAATAACAAATCTCGTCGTGTAAAACATTAACATTTATGCTCAAGTTGGTTATCTCATTGTGCATACAATAGTGTATGGAATTGTGCGTGCATTATCTTGAGTTTTTTGTTATTCCTCTTTAATCGTCTGTTTTGTTCGTCGCGTTTAGCGCCTGTTGTGCATCGTCTGCATATAGGTCCCGCTAAGCCGAAAAAGCTGTGTCAATCATAGAAGACACACATACAGACATATATAAAAGCTCAGATAAGCTTGCGGTCGCGCTTGCGTTGTGCTTATCTTTATCATCTTCTTGTTCGTCGGTTGTTCGTCGCGTTTTTGGCGCTTCTTTGTGCAGCGTTTGCATAGAAGGCCCGCTAATCCGAAAATAGCTGAGTCGATCAAACATATGCACCCACAGTGAAGCAGTGAGCCTGCATATTAGACCATTTAAAATCGAAGTGCATTAGAGAGTATATTAGCTTGTGCATTCATTTTGTAACCAAACGTGTTTTTTCGCGAGTAAACAAACTCTAATGAATAACTCAGAGTCGAATGTTGCTTAAGTGCCTGGATCTCAGGTTACTTTCTTAAAACTCAAAACAAACGCGCTTTTCGACAGACTTGAAAGGTTATATTCCGATATGGACATTGACAAATTAAGCCACATGGATTCGTGTGATTTACGTATGCTTTTGGATTCTCTAACCAAGTTAGTGTCAAACTTTGATTCAGTCCATACTAGCCTAGAAGAATCTAACTTTGAGTCCATATCTAGTGATTTACCTGCGCGGTTTGAATCAATCTTGTTAAAGTTTAAAGCCTTGATTCAACGTGTTCAGGCACGAACATAGAATACATAAATATGTAACCCTACCTGCTACACACTCAACGACTAGCACATGTGTGGAATTTAAGAATAGCAGGATGAACGCTGATCCTGACCCCCAGCGATAAGATAAGAATAGATAATAGATGAACGCTGAGCCCTACAACCTCAGCGATAGTATAAGAATACAATCCTTACAAACTCAGCAATAGACACACTAGTTTTAAGGGTTGAAATTATGAATATGGCTGGGTATATAAAATATGTTATTTTCCAAGTTGACTGAGTAACGCGAAATGATAATAACGGATGAAAGAAGTTACTGAGGGTTACGCGCACTTGTCGATTAAAAACATGTTAATTTATTTATCAACGTCGGTTGAAGTTAGTTATTTTCCTCTCGCTTAGGCTGAGAGAATAAAAGAACTTTTAATTTACGGCTGGTGCCGGAGTAATGAATTTATTGTGACGATACAAAACAGAACTAGAACTAAAGTGTGGGACAGCGAATCGGCGTGCCGATTTGCTCGACAATAATGCTGACCTTGCACAAAAATGTAAGGAGTCAGATTACTGTTGCTGTCCGCTGTGGTCAGGGAACTTAATATTGTTTCGTCAGCACCATGTCACAAGCGTCGGCAAGTGAGAGAGAAATATGCTTATGCTATGTTTGTGTTAACTACTCCCCCCTTAAGATTTTGACCGACCTCGTTCAAACTAAAATTTTCAATCACCCTCTGGATCTCGTGCGAGGCTCGTCTTCTCCTCCAGACTAAGTAGATGAGTGTGGAGCCACTGATGATGACGCTGATCACGGTGACAATGATAAGCCAGATTTTGGGTGACCCGGCAGATTGGACCTCTTCTTGGAGCTCTTGGATGACGCGTAGGTTGTGGTGATTCATCCTCTGAAGGTGTGGCATGCTGAGGACTGGGTCGTGGCTGATCACGTTGAGAAGAGGTGACACGGCGATGCCTGGTTTCTTGCTAAGGGCTTCGCGCTGGTTCACGTACTTGGTCCCGTTGATTATGGCCGATATTTTGAAAGTGACGAGCAAGGTGCCGTTTACTGATATTGTTGGGCCGTCGTCCGTGGTCACCTGGGCCGGGCTTTCGTTTATGATCAGAACGCCGTCGTCTACTTGGGTGACAGTCTCCAAGTGGCTGGGTTGTGTGCGGCAGAGTGCCACGGATCCCGAATGTAGTCCACGGGCGCAAGTGTCATATACCGCCAGCTTGCAGAAGGGCGCATATGTTGTTGCTGCGCAGCTAGTGACCGCCAGTACCTCGTTGTCACACTCCGCTACGGTGTCGTCATCCAGCTGTAGCACGATGTGTTCGTGCGAGACCGGGAAAATGCTGACCTTCTTACATATAGACTTAATCATGGGATAATCTATGATTATGTGTATTATGTTATCGGACTGTAGTACCCTTATGTTGGAAGCTTCCATCAGACAGACAATGGGGACAGATGTGGGGTGCTTAGTTAATATTGACTCCAAATCTTGATTATCAAATATTGTGGGATTTATTATGTTTGACCTCGCCAGCGTTACTGTGAGCATTAAATTTTGAATCTTTGTTATAAGCATCCTGTTCCTAGCTAGAAGAGCTTCGTACAAGTGGGGCGTGTCAATTTCGTGTTTTTTTACACTGATTAATTTATTTACAGTGTCTGTGAGTCTGTTTACTTGTTTCTGTGTTTCTGTGTTTATGGTTACCTGTTCGTTGTTTGCTTCTATGAGCTTGGATTCTGTCATGCGGATTTTCTCCAGATCTGCGACATCCGGGGTGCCGGCTACCACCTTAAGGGCTCTGCCCAGGAAGTCTAAGCTCCTGGCGATTCGGTGATGGACTTTGAGGACGGACAAGAGGCTTCTAATATGGTCGACGTCTACATCGAGTAGTTTTCGCATGTGCGATTGGGGGAAGAGTTTGGACAATTTGGCAGTCTCCTCAACCATGCTGGAGAAGCCAGACAGGTTGCTTGAGTGACTGATATGCCCTCTCTGCTCCCATACCAGTACGTTTCCATCGATTATTGGAATGTATTTGGAGTAGGAGTAGTCGGTGATCCGAGCTTTAGCAACTGTAATAAGAAGTAGGGACACGACGAGGAGCCTGTCCGGAGAGAAGTGATTAATTCTAGATGTTTTTTTTTTTTTTTATTTACGATTTTTGAAATTTTTTTGTGTGTTATTTTTCTTTTTATTTATTTATTTATTTATTTTTTTTTTTTTTTTTTTTTTACTTCAAGTTGTCCTTGTGGACCACCCTCCCCTTAATAAGAACAGACGTTCCTAGGTCTGCCTGCAATTTTTCCTCTGAGCATAAGGGGGTAAGTTTGTTTCCCAACCTTTTGTTGCTCTTCACTAAAACCGTCTCTCCGACTTCAAACACCCTGTTCTGTCTGGTCGGGTTGCACCTGTTCATGTTGTTCTTTTGTGCGTGTTCGAGTTTTCGCTTTATATTTTCCGCGATTTCCTCTGAGACTGAGTACATGACCTCGATTGGGCTCATGTCAGTTGTTGAATGTATTGTCCGGTTGTATTCTGTTGTCGCTCTTAGGATGAGCTCAACGGTATCGTCAATTTTTTTGTCTAGCTTCATGCATCTGGCTATTTCCGCCAAGGTGCTGTGGAAGCGTTCGACTTGTCCGTTAAAAACGCTGTGCAGAGGAGGCGTGTTTACGACGTCTATGTTGTAGCCGTTTTTTAGAAGAGACGTGATTGTCTCGGACTTGAATGCCGCCACGTTGTCGCAGTAGATTGTTTTGATTCTGGGGAACAAGTTTACTAGCAGTAAAATGGGCGTCTTGACGTCTACTATCGTCCGGGACGTTATTGTATATACCACGGCCATTTTCGAGAATTTGTCTATGCAAGTTAAAAACATTTTCTTGTCGGTGGAGAAGATGTCGATGTGCAACATTTCGCCGACGCATGAGGGGATCGGGGTTAAACCTAACTCCTGTTTTTTCGGGTGTCAGTCATACTTTGCCTTGGCGCAAACTCTACAATTCGCTACCACCTCATTAGCTATTTTTGTCATTTTAGGGAAGAAGTAATTCCTAAGAATGTGTTTGATGTTTTCCTGCACTGCCCTGTGAGCTCGATTGTGCTCGGCCTCAACTATTTCTCTTTGTTCCGACTTGTCTGTAATGTCTGAGACAAAATTCTTGCAGTATAAGAATTTTGTGTTTGGGAATGACTTGACCAACTCATGTTGGACTGCCGCCAACGTTGGCAAATCGCAGTGAAGAGCGTTAACCACGCTCGGGTTCACGACGTCTTTGATGTCATTTATGACTCCGTCTTTTTCTGTGAAGTGGATGATGTGGCGGTTTTTCTCGCCGAAAAGTATGAACTTACGATATCTTGGGAACTGGGCCTGTTCTAGCACTATCTGGTTTCTAAAGCAATTTAAGGGTTTTTCCGTCGTTTCGACCGTGTAGGTCAGGGAGAGCTCACTGTGTATTGTGGCTGCATCGGACATGGCCTCTTCCTGAAGAGCATTGATGTTCTGTCTTGAAAGGGCGTCTGCAACGAAGTTTTCCTTGCCTGGCTTGTAGTGTATCTTAGCGTTATGTTCGTCTATGTACGCTTTCCATCTCTTAATTTTTGCGTTGGGGTTCCTATCTGAAACAGCGAAGGTAAGAGGCTGGTGATCAGTATAGATGTTGATGTCTCGAGTTCCGTACAAGTAGTGCTGTAGTTTACCTAATGCCCACACGATGGCCAACAGCTCTCTTTCGTTTGTAGCGAAGTTGGTCTCGCAATCTTTTAGAGTCCTCGAGATCATTGTAATGGGCTTTCCTTCTTGGGATAATACTGCCCCTATGCCGTATGAGCTGGCATCCGTCGTCAGGTCAAATGGTTTTTTAAAGTCCGGGTACCTCAGGATGACATCCTCCGATGCCAAGATATCCCTTAGTTTCTGGAACGCGTGCCTCTGCGCGTCGTCGAAATTCACGATGGTTTTCCGTGAGAGATGCTTGCTGACGGATCCGTTTTCGCCTTTCATTATTGCCGTCAGCGGTCTCGCTATGGCAGCAAAATCTTTTATGAAGCATCTGTAATAACTGGCTAGTCCCAGAAACGACCTCAGCTCGTAGAGGTTCTTTGGTTCTGGGAATTCTTTTATTGCTTTAACCTTTTCGGGGTCGGATTTTGCTCCTCCCATGGTAACTATGAATCCCAAGTACTCAACGCTTTGTTTAAAGAACTGCGTTTTTTCCTTTGAGACTTTCATGTTAGCGCGGCATAAGATTTTGAGAACCCAGTCTATGTGCCTGACATGGTCCTTTTCGTTTTCGGAAAAAATTATGACGTCGTCTACGTACACATAGCACGACTTTCCGATTTGTTCTCGTAGGACGTCGTCGATTGCCCGCTGAAAGATACTGCCCGCATTCTTCAGGCCAAAGGGCAACCTACAAAATTCATACTTTCCTCCATTTACGGAGAACGATGTTTTTTCTCTGTCCTGCTCTGCTAAATATATCTGATGGTACCCGGATTTTAGATCCAGGGTCGTGAAGTATTTAGCTTTGCCTAAGTTGGCCAAGATCATTGAGATGTTCGGCATCGGGTATTTGTCTGCGATGGTCTTTTCGTTCAGTTTCCTGAAATCACTCGTCATCGATTTCAGGAAACTGAACGAAAAGATACCCTCTTCATCGTATCCCTTTTTATCAACGACCCATGTCGGGCTGTTATATGGGGATTTTGATGGCCTTATGATGCCGTTGTCTAGGAGATCCCTGATCTCCTTAGTGACGAAGTCGGCCACTCCCATTGGATGTGGGTACAATTTGGAGTAAATGGGCTGGTCGTCTTCTGTGCGTATCGTCGCTATGACCGAAGTGTTGAACGGCAGTGCCTCGTTAGAGGTCGAAAATGCCTTGATGTTCTTCAGAATCATTTTTTTTTAAATCTTCTTTTACCATCTCGGGTACCACGATATCGTTGACGTTAGTAAAATTAACGTTGTCACAGAAGTGATGCTGTAACTTTTCGTTAGTTTGCCCATAATTAATTGTACCTTTCTCAATGTCCAATGTTGCTCCTACTTGCGTTAGCAGGTCGAAGCCTATTATGGCGTTGAACGGCTGAAGTGATTCCAATAGGTAAAATTGAGCTGTTGTTCCAAAAATGTTTACTGTACACTTTTGGCTGATTTTGTTAGATCCATGAATGGAGCTAACTGTGAAGGGGGTGTCGACGGGTTTTATGTTTTTCAACTCCTTTATGGGTTGAATGTAATCCTTCGCCGCCCCTGTATCGATTAGGATTCTTACTGTTCTCCCAGCCAACTGCCGCTCGATGAACGGTAGCCGGGAGTGACCCCTAAAAAATTGACCAGGTCGTTGTCTCCTAGGGAGTCGGAGTCGTCTAGTATTTCGCCAACAGCTTCGGCTGCAGCTTCATCGTACTCGTTATGCTGAACCACTTGGTTCAGTCTTTGTCGCCTGGGGCCAGTGTGTCGTTCTGACGAATTGGGTCTCTTCGCGGCTTGTCCATTGTCGGACTGCTGTGCGGGTCTGTCCCTAAAGTTTGTTGGCTGACGGACCTTGGACATTGATGGGTCTACATCCATCGGCTCCGACTGCTGGGGCGGTTTCGGCTGTTGCTGCGCGTGATCGCCGCTTTGAGGTTGTTTCCCTTGTTTTTTGATCGCGTCAAAATTAAGAACCGTGTTGTGGGACGTAAGCAGGGCTCTTGCGTTTCCCCTAATCTTATTTCTAATTATGGTCACAGCTTGGTAATGAACGCTGCTAGTAGAGTGGGACCTAAATAGCTCGTAAGCGTCTGTTGCTGACTGCCGCCAGGCAACATAGTCTTCTTGAGCCCCGTCGAAGTCGGGCATTGACTTTACCACGTCTAGCGAGATTGGGCATTGGACTGTGGGGTCGACCACTATCCTTTGGTATACTTGAATTTCTGGGGCCGCGACTCGTAAGGTAGAAACTTGCTGTCTTAAAGCGTCGAGCTGCGCATCGAACGCCTGCTTCTGGGCCAACAACGCTGCCTGCACTATCCGATCGACACCTGCGGCGTCCATGGTTGGCTGAGGGGGAAGTTGAGGGGCAAAACCTACAACGCTATTGTCAAAATCTTCGAGGTTATCGTCAGATGGGAGAGGGCTGGACTCTTCGTCGCTAATAATCTCTCTTTTCACTTCTCTATACGGCCCTGCGAAACTCATTAGCAACCTACACAGAATCACGAATCGACATTCGGCTTGTATTTCATTTACTTTTGTTTATTTATTTATTTTTTTTTTTTTTTTGAACACGGATAAATGCTTTGTTAAAGAATGGACACAGTACGCTTGTCGAGTTAATATTAAAAAAAAAAAAAAAAAGATTTTCTATTTTTTTTTTTTTTGTCTGGAGTGAATTAACTGAGCACGCCACTTACATGTTTATTTGAAGGGGCGCTTGACTGTTCCTGGTGTTTCTGGCTCTCTGCTGACGTCGTCGTAGTCTTCTGAGTGGATTGCTTGCTTTAATTTGCTACGCTGCCGTAATCGGTCCGATTACGTGACAAACGCTGCCAACACCGGTCCGGTGCTGTGACAAAATGAGTTTTTTGCTTTCGCACTTTGGTGCGGAAATTTGCTTTTTGATTTTTAGTTTCGCACCGTTGGTGTATGCACTTGATAGTTAGCTTAGTGCCGCACCTTTGATGTGTGCCTTTGATAATTATCTGGTTTTAAACCTTTGGTGTATGCACTTGCTTGAGCTTTGTGAAAGTTTTGGTTATTCGCTGAGAGCTTTTTTTTTACGACTGCTTGTTTTTGCGGAATTTGCTGAGTTCGCACATGCACTTCACTTCCACAAGTAAGATGTTTCTTGTCAAAGTTGTTAAAAGTTGTTAAAGTTGCACTTTGGTTTTGGTTGTTAAGTGTGTTTAACATATGCACTTATTAATTGAGAGGGTTCTCGTGAGTACTTTTATTTCGTTGGGCGCTAAATATGTTATTTTCCAAGTTGACTGAGTAGCGGGAAATGATAATAACGGATGAAAGAAGTTACTGAGGGTTACGCGCACTTGTCGATTAAAAACATGTTAATTTATTTATCAACGCCGGTTGAAGTTAGTTATTTACCTTTCGCTTAGGCTGAGAGAATAAAAGAACTTTTAATTTACGGCTGGTGCCGGAGTAATGAATTTATTGTGACGATACAAAACAGAACTAGAACTAAAGTGTGGGACAGCGAATCGGCGTGCCGATTTGCTCGACAATAATGCTGACCTTGCACAAAAATGTAAGGAGTCAGATTACTGTTGCTGTCCGCTGTGGTCAGGGCGCTGAACTTAATATTGTTTCGTCAGCACCATGTCACAAGCGTCGGCAAGTGCGAGAGAAATATGCTTATGCTATGTTTGTGTTAACTTATATACCCAGCCTCAGAAGAATAAAGATCAGTACAGTACTAAACCCCAACATAGTCAAGTGTATTCATTCATGGTCCTTCGATCCGTACCACAGTCTACCAAACGTTGTAAAAAGTGTTTTCAATAGTGAAAAATTGTATAAGAGTTGTTTTATTTGGCTTACCAATCCACGCTGTGAGTAGAGGCACAGCAAGATCAACCAGGCGATCAAAACAAAAAAACCTCCAACGGGTTAAGCCAAAGATCAACCATACAAGAACAACAAATACACAACAACAACAACAACATGCTGTCCGGAAAATCTTTGGAATTGCTCAAGAAGCAAGAGAAGATTTATGAAAGCATTCTGCAGGCCATAGCTGATCAGAATGAGCTAGCAGCCCTGGAAAACTTGGAAGCAGAATTCACTGCCAACGACCTAGCGCTAGTTAAAATCGGTGTCATCAAGCATCCATACTTTATGGACAAAATATATGATGGCACCATGGAAAAAATCAGGATCTACAAAGAGGCCCTGATGAAGGCGGAAGTTGCTGTCCAAACTATGGACACCGATAAACCGTGAACGAGCGAACATGGGCAACTGCGGTTTGAAGCATCCAGGGAAAGACAGGAAAGTCCATTTTCACAAAGAAGTGCAAACCTAATGGATGTATTGGTAGAAGATGTGGAGAAGAAAGCTCTAAAAGTAAGGGAGCACATGGAAAATGTACATGCCAACCTAGAGCGCAGCGATAAGGAAGAAATTGTTGTCTTCAAGGAGACATTATCTTTCTGGTGGAAAAAAGTCCAGTCAGCGTTCGCGAAATTAGAGGCAAGATATGGAAAATCTGCCTACGACAGCGACGAAATCGAGGAACTGGAGTTCAACGTCGATAAACTGTTAAATAAACTTAACAGAAAAATAGACGAATTCAACAATAAAAATGAAGACGTCCCAAATCTACCGAAATCGGATCTTCGTCATTTTGACGGAAATCCCAAAGACTGGACAACGTTCTTTAATTTATTCTCCGATACAATTCACAAAAGGAAGGATATCAGCGACACAAGGAAGCTGAACTACCTCAAATCGTGTTTGAATGGAGAAGCCCAAATGGTAGTAAGCCACTTATTAAGTGGATCATCCGCTAACTACAATGCGGCGTGGGAACTTATATGCAAGCGCTACGAAAATAAGCGCAAAATATTCGCAAACGCCGTTAACCAACTAGTGGACATGGACCTGCTGAAGAACGATGATGAAGGCAGGATCCGCAATTTCTTGGACACAGCAAATGAGTGCATCCACATCGTTAAACATCGTTAACGATGTGGATATAGTAATCGCTCAGATTTTGCTGAGAAGATTCTCGACGGAAGTGCTACAACTTTACGAGCAACACGTAAAGAAAGCCAGAGAAATCGAGTCCTTGAAGAATGTGCTCGAGTTTATTGATCAACTACACAGTACAGTAGACTCAGTGCAAAAAAGAGCCATCCAGAAGCCTATGGAAGCAAAGAGAACGAGCTACAAAAGATGCCGTTTTTGCAAACTGGATGGCCAATAATATCCAGGTGCCAAAAATTTAAAGCCGAGCTAGTTGCAAAGCGCAAGTAATTTGTAACTAAAACCGCTCTATGCTCTAAATGTCTAGGCACCCATTGCACTAAAGATTGCAATAAGAATTGGACATGCATCACATGCGGCAAACCACATAACAATTTGCTTCACGAGAATGCAAATAAAACGGAAACCTTCAGCAGCAATTGTCTTAAAGAAAGCAAAGGACAAGATACGTTGCTGGCAACTGCGCTCATTCGGATTAAAAATAAATCCGGAAAATACGAGCAACTAAGGGCCCTCATCGATGGAGGCTCCCAAAAAACGTTAATTTCGGAAGAAGCTGCACAACAGTTAAAACTTCACCGAATCAAGCGGAACGTGGAAGTTCAGGGAATTTCACAAAGTGTTGAAATCCTGAAAAATAGTGTTTACTTGACAATCAAACCAAGAATGTCAAGTAAATTCATCACCACAACGCAGGCTCTTGTCATGCCAAAACTACAGAGAGCTCTACCGAGCAAGAAAATTGATATGGATGTCAATAAAGATTGGATGGGCTGCGAGCTAGCAGACCCATATTTCAACGAGCCAAGTAGAATTGATGTCATCATTGGTGTTGATTTACTTCCACTAATAATGTTGGGAAAAGTTAAGAAAATCAACGAAACACTGGGACAAAAAACTGAGCTTGGATGGATTGTTTCCGGCAACATAGCTAGATCATCAAACAACAAGGTGTTCAGTGCAGCAACAACGATGTGCCTAGACGACCTCGAACGATTTTGGGAGCTGGAAAGCAACTCAAGCGATTCAGAAGATAACAACTTTTGTGAGAAGACGTTCCAGGAAACAACCACAAAAGATAAAGAAGGCCGGTTAGTAGTCTCCATACCATTTAAAAGAGACTTCGAGTTGGGAAACTCTCGAAAACAAACTATGGCACGTCTACTACAAATGGAAAACAAATTCAAGAAGCATCCGAAAATCTTCATGGAATACAAGGCCTTCATGGAAGAATACGAGAAGCTAGGTCACATGGAACCAGTGAACACTATCGGCCAAGGCAAATACTACATGCCACATCAAGCAGTAATGAGACCAAACAGACTTACTACGAAATTAAGAGTAGTTTTCGATGTATCAGCGAAAACTTCCAATGGATTAAGTCTAAATGATGTGTGCTAGTCGGCCCCAAAATACAAAAAGATATTTTCCATATTTTGGTAAAGTGGCGACAATGGAAGTATGTAATGACAGCCGACATCGAAAAAATGTATCGCCAGATAAAGATTGCTAAAGCTGATCAGGAATATCAGTACATCCTCTGGAGAGACGACCCAAAAATGCCAATCAAGGAGTACAAGCTAACTACAGTGACGAACGGGACTTCAGCTGCACCATTCTTAGTTGTTCGTTGCCTTCAGGAATTGGCAAATCAACACTGTCAAGGGAACAACCAACTGATGAGAACAATCAAAGAAGATTTCTACATGGATGACCTCATCACTGGTGGCGATTCAACATACGGCTGCATTAACACTCAAACAGCACTTTTAAATATCATGGAAAAGGCTGGCATGCACCTACGAAAATGGGTGTCAAATGATGACACGATCATCGCTGAAATTAAGGACGGAGACTCAACAGAAAAAATTATTATCAACAAAGATGAGTCAATTAAAACCCACGGTCTACAATGGGACCCCAAAAAGGATGTCTTCACATTTGTTGTCGATTGCCCAAAATTAGTACGCATTACAAAACGTCTAATTTTATCCCAATTGGCAAGAATATTTGATCCACTGGGATGGCTTACACCAGTCACACTGCAAGGAAAATGCTTCATCCAAGAACTGTGGAAACTACCGCTAACTTGGGACGCAGAACTGGAGCCTAGTCTGGTCAACTACTGGCAAGAATACGCAAGCGCATTGCCAGAGTTAGCCAAAATTAATATACCACGCTGGTCTGGACAATCAAGCACTGATGCAACGGAACTACATGGATTTTGCGACGCATCAGAAAAAGCATATGCAGCAGTGGTATATACCAAAGTTGGAGCCAAAGGTCACTTTGCTAGCAGCAAAAAGCAAAGTGAACCCAATAAAAAATAAGAAAACAATTCCGAAATTAGAGCTATGTGCAGCTCATTTATTATGCAAGCTATTGGCAAAGGTACAAGAAATAGCTGGAAGTCACATAAAAACGCAAGCATGGAGCACGGATTAAGAACAAGCGTAGCAAAGATAAATTCGTCAAAACTAGAGTCGACGAAATAAACAAAAAACTGCCTCACGTCGAATGGAAATACTTAAAATCAGCAGACAACACAGCAGATGTTGCTTCAAGAGGAATTGCCCCGAAGCACTTAGCAGCATGCGACATATGGTGGAATGGGCCTGAGTGGTTGACAAAACACTCAAATCAGTGGCCACAATTTGAAGAGCCAGAAACAGTTATAGTAACAACTATAACATCAAAGGAAAACTACCTGCTCCCACTGCTAACTAAATTCTCATCAATGAATAAGCTAACAAGTGTTGTTGCTTATATATTACGCTTTATAGCACAATTACGAAGAAAGGAGCACCAGACGACGTATCTCACTGTCGACGGAATAAAGAAGGCCAAAACAGTCGTTGTAAAATTGCAACTTGATTTTGGACACGAAATTAATCTGCTCAAGGCTGGGAAATCTCTGGAAGCTAAAAGTAAATTACAACCCCTCTGCACCCCCTCAACCCCTTTCTGGATGGTGATGGAGTATTACGTGTAGGAGGCCGTCTTCAAAGTGCAATGGTACCATATGATGTGAAACACCCAAAAATAGTTGGAAAATCACATCTTGCCTGGCTGATTGTAAACAACGCACACAAAGAAACCTTACACGGCGGACTGAAACTGATGAGAAACCTTATCCAGCGGGAGTTCTGGATTTTTGGCTTACGTAATGCATTAAAAAAGTACCTGCAGGGATGTGTTACCTGCATTAGGTACAAACAGGAAATGGCCAGTCAATTGATGGGAAATTTCAAAACACTGGCATTGACTACGCTGGACCCTTTCAAATTCGCTGTTCCAAAGGAAGGGGTCAAAATGCATACAAAGGATACATATGCCTATTTGTATGCATGGCCACAAAGGCAATACATCTGCAAGCTGTCAGTGACTTATCATCAGATAAGTTCTTAGAAGCTCTACGCCGATTTTTTGCAAGACGCGGCAAAAGTGAACACATGTATTCAGATAACGGCACAAATTTTGTAGGTGCCGCTAGAATACTAGACAAGGATTTGGTCACCGCTATTAAAGAAAATAGCAGTATTGCACCGGTGCTGGAAAAAGAAGGCATCAAGTGGCACTTCATCCCGCCGGCAAGCTCTCACATGGGAGGATTATGGGAAGCTGGTGTAAAATCAGTAAAACATCATCTAAAGCGGGTCATCGGTGATAACATCTTCACATTTGAAGAATTCTCAACACTACTATGCCAAATTGAAGCAGTGTTAAATTCACGCCCATTAGTTACTTTAAATAGTGACACAGATGGAGACGATATATTGACACCTGGTAATTTTATTGTGGGAAGACCACTCATTGGAGCTCCAGAGCACTTCGATGAGCATAGAAAAATTGGATCTTTAGACAGATGGAGACACATATAACGCATTAGAGCAGAATTCTGGAGAAAAAAAAGGATGAATACTTAGCATCACTGCAACAGCGAACCAAATGGCGGCAAGAAAAATCAAATCTTACAGAAGGCCAACTTGTTCTATTAAAGCAAGGAAACACGCATCCCGCTAGATGGCCTATGGGAAAGATCACAACTACAAAAGGACAAGATGATAAAGTTCGAGTAGTAACTATAAAAACAAATATGGGTGAGGTCAAAAGATCAATAAACAAGATCTGTTTGTTACCAACTCAAAATAAGGATAAGCAAGCCGACCCTCCAAAAGAACAAAGAAAAACTCGATCAACAAAGTTTGCGACTGGAAAAGCGACAATTCTAAGCCTACTAATGATATTGCAAGTAGCAAGTACGAACATAATCTCTTCTGCAAAAACAAACAAAATAAAAATCCAGGATATGGATCAGCAAACAGCGATAAAAATGGACAAACTTGGAAAAGTGGAAGTCGTCTCATCAAGCTGGCAGATGCTGGTTTACTACAACATGGAAGCATATTTCGAAGTGTTGAAGCAAGCGGATGAGCTTATGACAAAAAAAGGAGGTGATTTGCGAAAAATTGGGTGTATTCAACGACTCCTGTATAACAGCAAGCACCACAGTAAAATTGAAAATAAAAAAGATTAAGGAGAAAAATAAAATCATCACCCAAACGACGAATAGAAACAAACGGTTTATAATGTTGTTTGATATTGGCACTGCAAACAGATTAAAGGAAAACATGCAGACAATCATCAAAAACGAGAAACGCCTAAATGATTATGTCAGCAACCCGACATCAATAATCAATGCAACGGCAAACCTTATGCAAGCTACTACAGAAGAGGTGAATAAGAATTTTGAAAAAGTCACAATGGAGATAAACAAGATCTCAAACACGATGAAAGAGCACTTCTTCGTATACAAGGAGTCCGTGAAGTTCTTCATGTTGATCACCCAAGTGCGAACTGGATTGATGAAACAGAAGAAATTCAGGCAGCTGTGATTGCCCTTTTGACGGATATCAACCAAGGAAGAGTTCATCCGTCCCTGGTTGAACCAAATAAGATGTTGACCGAACTCGACGAGATCCAAAAGAAGCTACAAAGGAACCAACTTCTTCCTGGCGGAAATTCTCCGAAGCGGCTTCAAATAATATATAAGCATATGAAAGCACAACCAATATTTAAAGACAACGTCCTAGTCATAGACGCAAGGCTGCCAATTTATGTAAACCAACATGCCACTCTCTTCGAAACAGTACCTATACCACTCGCACTCAATTGAAGAAAGGTAATTCCGACAATTAAAACGAAATTCCTGATCTTCAACACTGAGATAAATGCATACCACTCAATGACTGAAATGGAAGTAAGTCGTTGTCGACATGAAGACGAGGACACATACTTATGCGAAGGAAGTTGGGCGTGGGAAGATGCAGATGACGAGAGTTGGCAAATATCGCCTCTTAAGCCAAACAACCAGAACCCGTGCAAGATGACCGAGTACGAGGAAAATACTTTCATTAAAAGGCTGAACGGCTAAAACAGGTGGCTCTTCAAAATATTTGAGAAGAAGTCAGCCCACATCATATGCGGAAACTATGAGGAGATGACGCTATTACCTAACCAAGGCATTATTGAGCTATATGCTGGATGCTCAGCCAGGATAAGAAAATTCAAAATCGTAACGCCGCAGGAATTAACATCTACAAACACTGTGAAGTACTCGCCACTCTTCCTCAAGATAATCGACCACAACAACACATGGGCTCCGACACCACTCCACCACATTGTAGTAAATAATTCAATGGAACTACAACAAGTACAACAAAGCATAAACGAGCTGCACCGTAAAAAGGTACACATTGAATTTCTGGCCTTCCACACTATGAACGGACACATTTCTTTAGGCTTAGTAATAATTATAATAGTTATTTTTGTCATGTATATGATTAAGAGGAGAAACCAGAGACAGCAATTGCTGTCGGTCGCATTTTCTGGCGCCCCGCAGAATGTTCAGGCACGAACATAGAATACATAAATATGTAACCCTACCTGCTACACACTCAACCACTAGCACATGTGTGGAATTTAAGAATAGCAGGATGAACGCTGATCCTGACCCCCAGCGATAAGATAAGAATAGATAATAGACGAACGCTGAGCCCTAAAACCTCAGCGATAGTATAAGAATACAATAGACCAATGCTGAGCCTTACAAACTCAGCAATAGACACACTAGTTTTAAGGGTTGAAATTATGCATGAGGCCTCAGAAGAATAAAGATCAGTACAGTACTAAACCCCAACATAGTCAAGTGTATTCATTCACAACGTGAACTAGAAAACCGGTCGGATCAACAACTTTCGTCTACGCTTAATACAAGTGGTTCAAATGCTCATCCAATACTCGTTATGGTTAATCGATCGCGTTTGCCGCAGCTGGAGCTGCCAAAATTTAGTGGAGTCTACATTGAGTGGGAAAACTTCTACTCTATGTTTAAGACGATAATAGATGCTGATCCGGATCTCAGTCCTATTGAGAAGTTCCAGCATCTTCGATCCTGCTTAAGCGGTTCTGCGTTGGATACCATCAGCTCATTGGAAATCAACAAAGCCAACTATTTCGTCGCTCTGGATATTCTTCAACGTCGATTTGATAATAAACGCTTTATTGTACAGGCACACATCAGAGCAATATTCCGGCTTGAGAAAGTGGATGCATCTGTGGGCAGGCTGAGGCAGTTGGTGGATAATATTACGTCTCACATTCGTGCTATGGATTCCTTAGCATCGAGGGAAGAAGTTGCTGACTGTGTCATCGTGCAAACAGTGTTGCAAAAGCTGGACAAGACTCCTCAGGCTAAATGGGAGAAAGGCTCATATCTACTAATGAGTTGCCATCTTGGTCGAGATTGTCAGAATTCTTGCAAGGACGGTGTCGAGTCCTTGAAAATGTGGATCAAGTCTTGCAGGATGGTCAGGTTGGCAAGTCAGGAAAGATCGTGAGTACTCCTTTAAGAAAGGCATTTGTTGCTTCGAAGACTCCTATTCGTTGTGTTTTTTGTGACGATCCAAGTCACGCGCTATTCTAATGTAAGCGTTTTGAGCAATTGTCCCCAATGGCAAGGCATAAGGAGGCCAAGAGGCTCGCCCTTTGCCTCAATTGCCTAAGAAAAGGACATCAGCTAAAGGATTGCAAATCTGGTTCCTGCCGTACCTGCCAATTGAAGCATCATACTTTATTGCATTACAATCAGTCTTCAACAGTTATATCGAACGTAGTCCCTCAACTTAAACAACAAGCAAATGCAATACATCCCACTGCCATGGTTGCAATGTCACCTTCTCTGCCTCAAGTCCACATATCTCCTAACTCGTCTGATGTAGTGCTTCTAGCCACTGCTATAATCCTTGTCAAGAACCGAGCTGGCACATTCGTTCCGTGTCGTGCGCTCTTGGACTCAGGATCTCAACTTCACTTCGTCACCAGTCGGTTTGCAAATCAGCTTCAGCTTCGAAAATGTAAATCACTGACTGCAGTGTCTGGCATTGGAGATGCCAGCTTCTCAACTGAAGGATATTCAGTCAATCTCGTTCTGAAACCGCGGATTTCTGATTATTCTGCCTCCATCACTGCCATCGTCGCCCAGACTATTACTGACAACCAGCCTGGCATCTCAATTTCTACTAACACTTGAAATATACCCTCAAACTTACAGCTCGCTGATCCTTTGTTCCATAAGTCACAACGGATTGATCTTCTCATCGGAGCTGGTCTCTTCTTCGAGCTGATGTGTGTTGGGCAAATTCAGTTGGCACCTGGATTACGAGTTGTGCAGAAAACGCAGTTCGGCTAGATCATTTCAGGTGGCGGGCAACATGCCCCCAAACTCTGTTCGTTTATCGCAACCCAAAGAAATTCGGATTACGCCAATCACAGCACTCGGCTTGATGAGTTGTTGCGTCAGTTTTGGGAAGTGGAACACGTTTTCGAGCCTATTACCAAGTTAACCACAGAAGAACTTAATTGCGAGCAGCATTTCATTACCAACTATCGTCGATTACCTTCTGGGGAATATTCAGTCTGTTTGGGCGATTCCTATTTGCAGGCCAAGCGTCGATTGTTGAATTTAGAGCTTAAGCTTGCTCGAAATCAAACTTTAAGGGAGAAATACTCAGCATTTATAAAGGAGTATATTGATCTCAATCATATGTCTTTGGTGCCCAGCGCAGAGATCAATAAATGCAAATATTTCTTACCTCATCATTGCGTATACAAAGAAGAGCCATCCAAATTCAATGTATTGGTCGCCAATACGATTTGCGCCATACAGACATTGTTGGCCTAGGCACTGCTTGGCTGAAGCATGCCTTCCTGAAATGCGTCAAAGAGTTCTGTTCTCGGCAGAGCATGTGGATATCTCGTTATCATTCAAACATATAAATTCATTCAGAACAATGATGCGTATTTTTGGTTACATCAACAAATTCATTAGGAGAACAAAGACACCTGGATTGTCAACGGACGATCTTCTTCAAGGATCGCACATATTGTGTCGTCTTGTTCAAAGAACTCAGCTGCACCGAGAATACTCTGCACTACGATATGGAAAGAATGTTCATTCGTCAAGCGCCATTCTTTCGCTCTCTCCGTTTATGGATGACTTTGGTCTACTTCGAGTTAGTGGCCGCTTGCGGCACTTTACTTTCGCGCCACCCAATTATTTTGCCCAAAGAACATTCCTTGACCTTCTCTAAAGTATCTCATCTTCATCTGGCGCATCATCATGCAGGACCGCAGGCCTTGTTTGGAGTAATTCGACTCCAGTTTTGGCCCATAGGCGGCATGAAAACTGTCTCCCGAGCATTGCGAAAATGTGTCATATGCTGTAGATCCCGGCCTCGTCTAGTGGAGCACATAATGGCGGACTTGCCTAAGGATCGTATACAGATCTCACCGGCATTTACCGTCACTGGAGTCGACTACTGTGGACAATTTTACTACAAAGCCGATGGACGAAACAAAACATCAATAAAATGCTACATCAGCTTATTCGTTTGCTTCGCAACTAAGGCTGTGTGGTTGGAGCTCGCAAAGGATCTGTCGACGGAGCATGCTTTCTTGGGCGCCCTCAAGCGTTTCATCAGTACGCGCGGCACTCCAAGCTGCATTTGGTCTGACAACGCTACTCACTTTGTGGGTGCACGAAACGAAATTATTTGCCTTCGTAAATGATTGGAGCCAGAGTTGCCGAAAAAGCTCGGCAGCTTCCAACAATGACTTATACCACTTTCAAAATCCAGGGCTCAATTATTATTATGTATGCGCACGCACAAAAACGGTGGTCTGTTTGAATGTAAAAGAAGCAACTGAAAATGCAAACATAATTCAAGAATAAATTTGGTTGAAGAATATACTAGAATGAATGGCCTTGAATTCTTTTGTGCTTGCACAAAAAATGTATGAATGTAATTAGTAAAAAGAGCCAGTATCCAAAATATAAAATATATTTTACGTTGGTCTTGCCCGAGTTGTTTGGAAAAACAACTCGGGCAGAAGCTGGTAATGAAATATTAAATCAGCATAATTTTGAAGCTCCACACCATCGAATGGAGACTACAACATTATTGGTACCATCTTCTGTACCATTGTTGTCTCCAAAATTACTAGCTCCTACTTCACCTAATCCTGACTCAATATCCAATCCACCTTCTGTAGACTTGTCTACATCACCTTGTAATACTGGCTCTGTTACTGAAACTGTTGAGCCTAATTTAAGTCCTACTATAAAAGTAAGAGCGTCCCCGGTTGTTGTTCAAACAAAGAATAACAATCTATCAGCGACCTCTGAATCCTTAGTTCCTACTTTATCTGTTGTGTCTCCTCGAAAGCAGGTTTTCTTATCCAGGCTTTCATCTGACACAACGTGCGAAGCAATATCAGCGTTTACTGCTAGTAAGTCGCAACACCACGTGAAATTGCTTCGTTTAAAATCAGTGTGCCGGTTGAGCACTTCACAACTATATGTGATGCCAAGTTTTGGCCACCGCAAATAGTTGTACATGAATTCAAGCCTAAGAATCGAAGCCGATTACCTCCAGTATCATTGAACCCTAATTCGGTACAATCTTCAGCTAATATTGTATCAAAAAACTAAATAGTTGAAATTCTTCACTTTAACTGTTTTTGGCATACCAAAATGTTCGAGGTTTGAATTCTAAACTTAAGCTAAACTGCTTAAAAATCAGTTTCAGTTTTCAATATGATGACAATGACAATTCACTGAAACGTGGCTGAATCATAATATTTATAATAGTGAGATTTTCTGTAATAATTTCACTATTTATAGATTTGATCGATTGATACGCAGAGGTGGTGGTGTCTTAATAGCTGTTAAGGCCATTATCCTCTCCGAATCGTTAAATTTCACATAATTTCATGATACTGAGATCATTGGGGTTAAAATAAATCTCCCATCTCTTTCCATATATGTCACTTGTTCATATGTTCTCCCTTCTTTTGATGTACAAGTCTATGCACAACATATAACTTGTATTAAAGAAATTTTTAAGCATGTATAAGATAATGACTTATTTCTAGTGTTGGGTGACATTAATATACCTAACACTACGTGGTCGTCAACTCCCAATTTTAACTACCTTATTCCGTCTACAGATCATTATTTCTTCGACGAACTGTTCAGTCTCTCAATGTTTCAGATGAACTCTATTTTGAATCATTTGAATCGTTCACTTGATCTTGTTTTTATTAATGATGACTCTGTCATTGATGTTACCAGAAAAACCCGTATCTGTATGTCTGAAGATTTGCATCATCATCATCTTGTTTTCCATAAAGATGTCACCTATTTCTGCCCCGATTTCTAAAATATACCGTCGCTGTTTTCATAAATGCAATTTTGTCTTGCTTAGTGATTTAATTAATGCAACTGACTGGACGCTTTTATACGACTCAGTTGATATTAATTTGGCAGCGAACATTTTCTATGAAACTCTAAGCTCTATCCTTGATGTCTGTGTTCCCTTGTATCTCTCAAGGCCTGCTTTAATAAGCTCCCCTGGTTTACTCAGACTCTTTCCAATTTTAGAAAAATTAAAACCAAATGTTTTAAGAATTTTAAAAAGTCTGGTTCAATTGTTGACTGGTTTAAATACTCAATAGCAAAGTCAAATTTTAATCTTTTAATGCTAGGTGTTATGAGAATTAGGTTTTACGGTGCAAAAGGAAATTCGTTCGTGATCCCAAGCAATTTTATTCATTTGTAAACTCTAAACGTAAATCATCTAATTTACCTTGTAATGATCAAGATTCCTCAGATCTTTTTTCAAAATTTTGTTAATCCACTTATTCTTCCGATGTCTCACACGCCCCGTCGTACTCATTTGAAAGTCCTGCAACGAATATTATCAATGTTCCAAGTGTTTCCCTTGTGTCTCTGGTTTCAGCCATGCGGACATTGAGATCATCTTTTTCTCCTAGTGCTGATAATATTCCAAGTTGTGTTATAAAGGAATGCAGTGCTTCGTTACAGTTACCTTTATTAAAACTATTCAATTTGTCCCTGGAGACTTCTGTTTTTCCTTCTATTTGGAAAGAATCATTTATTATTCCATTACATAAAAAAGGTGGAAGGTCTGACATTTCAAATTATAGAGGCATAGCTAAACTGTCTGTTATCCCAAAATTATTTGAAAAAATTTTAACATCAAACTTACAACACTTTTGTAAATCGATTATTTCGCCATCTCAACATGGTTTTTTCCAGAATCGATCAACTTCAACTAATATATTAGAATTTTCTTCTCTAATTAACGATAGCTTTTTAAATAAAATGCAAACTGATGTTATTTACACTGATTTCAGCACAGCATTTGATTCAGTTAATCATAATATCTTAATTGGCAAGCTTGGTCATTTAGGATTTCACTCTAAACTTGTGTCTTGGATTTCATCCTATTTGAAAGGTAGGTCACAAAGGGTATTTGTAAATAATGGTACAACGTTATAGTTTGAGCACAAAAATTGAACTGTCTTTATTCTTTAAATCTTCCTCCTTAAATACCTAGTTTGAGGAGTAAGAGAGGAGCATCTCTCAATTACATTGACATTTCTTACATTCTAACAACTGTCCTATGCAAACACTTGAGTTCTATTTTAGTCTTATCTTATTTCAGGCGTCTCTTACAAGCATGAAAGAGGATCACACGTACTGAATTTTGTAATGTTTGGTTTACATTATCTTAAGGGTCGTTTACGTTTCGTAATCTATTTTTATGTTGTCACCACATGGCGAGATCTGTGTTCATGCTTGAACATTCTGCCAAGGGCCGAGAAAGTGACGGTAACAGAGAGAAGGTTAAAATGTTACTTTTATTTGTGGAAAAGCTATGGCTTGTAATCGTCTGCGTACATGTATTTTTCTTACAATATATATTATTATAATTATTATAATTATCATACCAAGTCCTAAGGATATGTGACCGGTCGCGTGATGCCATTTAAGAGCATTTATTTTAAAATTATGATTTTTTATTTGTCTAAGTTCGTTTTTTAATTGATCTAGTTCTGAAGTATGATTAATAATTGGAGTTTTTAGTGGATCCCATACAATTTTGGGTATTTCACTTATATTACTTATATAGGAAGTTGATACCGTTTCGTAACTTTCAGAGTGAAGTATGTAATTTGCCATTAGTATTTTGTCCAAAGTTCTAGCCGTACAATCTGATTTTAATGTCAAAATACCTTGTTCTGGCAAGTTTATTATTTCTTGATGTGCATGATTACATTTAATGTTCACTTTTGTATTTGTAGGTATTTTAAATAACCAACTACCTCTTCTGTGTAACTCAACCCAATAATTTGATGAGGTTGAAATCATTTTGTAAAAGCAATTAACTGGTTTGTTAGGCTTAAAGGGTGACACCTCACAAGAGTCGTCATTTGCACTATTCCATGGCCAATTTCCTTCGCAAATACGTGTATAGGTTTGCCAGTGCTTACATTTATTTAATGTTGCTTCTGATATGAATCTATTGCAAAGTTATAAACTATAAATGGAAGTTTCACTTCTGCTATAATAACCCCCTGTTGGTTTTTAATTGGTAAGGGTATAATTTTAAATACCTGAGATGTGTGTTGACTGAATAATGGTATTTTAGCATTTATAATTATTTTCTTATGTAAATAGAATCCTTTAGCTGTTAACAAAGTGTAAACTTCTTTAAGTTCTGTGCCTGTTCTTTTCCCGGGTAAAACTAAATTGTCGGGTATTTTAACTTTAATTCGAGAGATTTCATTTTGAAGTTGATTTGCTTTTAAAATATTTCTATTCAACTTTCCATGATTGATATCGATAAGCAAGCTGATTATTCCAGCTTGAATCTTTTCACATTCATCAAGCAAGGAGTCTAACTGCTTTGTCATCATAAAGAAATTAATTGATTCTTTATAAACAAAAAAACTTTCCTTGAGCGTTTCTGTCATGTTTGCAATACGCACATTTAAGTTAAGAAAGTTATGGTTTATCTCATTAATACTTTGTTTTATAATGTTTTCGGTGGAATCTATTACTGAAGCTTGTTTTTTGGTCAATTCATTTATGTTGTGTTGATTGTCTAAAAGAATTGTCATATTCTCTTCCAAAACCTCTCTGTCATCTGCGTCCATTACACCAAATAAAATATGATAAATTGAGCCAATAAAATTTAAGGGTGAATGTTTCTTTTTGGGATTTGTGCACCACGAAAAGTTTGTTATTTTCTTCGAGATCATTTATCTGCCTTTGCATGTTATTTAGAATTATGTCACATTGATTTTCAAAATCCTGGAGTTTGTTACATATTAATTTCGTTTTTTGTATTGCGTCTTTACCTTTCTCTATTACGACAAAATACGTGTTTATGTCATAAAATACAACTAAATCCCAAGATGATGTTATAACTTCAATATCTCCCATTGGGTCAAGATAGATTGCAGCTGTGCTGTTGATTTGTTCTACTGTCCATTTCTTTACTTCACTTTTTACGGTAGCTGAATTGGACACTTGACAAAATAGCATTAGCATTAGCAGGGATAGAAATGCCTTTAGTTTTGAAGTTCTACCTCCTCTTAGTGGGCGTTCTCTTTTTTCAGTACTATCGTCTGATTCTTGCGTTGCACTGAGTGGACATATTTTAGTAATGGGTCGTGTTACAAAACCTTCTTGAGTTTTAATTTTAGCAACTCTAACCTTGTCGTCAGTGCCTTTGTGAACTTCTTCAATTTTGCCAAGTGGCCATCTAGCTGGATGGCAGTTTTCCGACTTTACTAACACCATTTGACCTTTCTCAATATTTTGACTTCCGCGTTTCCATTTATTTCTTTGTTGTAGAGTATGCAAATAATCTTCTTTCCATTTGATCCAAAATTCTCTTTTCAATTTTTTAATTAGTCTCCATCTATCCAAATTGTTAATTTTTTCTTCGTTTACATTTTCTATTGCATCTAAATTCGGTCTACCAATAAGAAAATGCCCTGGTGTTAGTACTTCCAAATCATCTATATCATCTCCTGTTGTGTATAAGGGTCGTGAGTTTAATATCGCTTCAATTTGACATAGTAAGGTTGACATTTCTTCGAAGGTTAAGCTGCTCTCACCAATTGTTCGTTTCAAATGATATTTTACCGATTTAACTCCGGCTTCCCAAATACCTCCGAAGTGAGGTCCTGCCGGGGGAATAAAGGGCCAACTAATCCCCTCGTTTTCTAATAAAGGAGCGATTGTATTATTGTCTACTAAAGCCTGTTTATACTCTTGGTCTAGCTTTCTTGCAGCACCTACAAAGTTAGTTCCATTATCTGAATATATATTGGCACATTTTCCTCTTCTAGCAATAAATCTTTTTAAAGCTGCTAGAAAGGCTTCAGTTGTTAGATCAATGACAACTTCAAGGTGGATAGCTTTAGTTGCCATACATACAAATACTGAAATATAACCTTTATATGTTTTTATCCCACGATTTTTAGAACACTTAATATAATAGGGACCTGCATAATCTATTCCCGTATTAAGAAATGGGTAATTCATGATTATCCTATATTCTGGAAGATTTCCCATTATTTGTTCTATTGTAGTTGTTCTGTATCTAGCACACTTTGTGCATTCTTTTAATTGCTTCTTCAAATTATTTCTAAGTCCAAATATCCAATAGTTTCTTTGAATATAGTTTCTCATAAGGTTTAGTCCACCGTGTAATGTTTCCTTATGCGCTTTTCTTATAATAAGATTTGTTAAGTAACTTTTGTCCAAAATTATCGGGTGTTTAACTTGAAAACTTGCATTTGAGTTTCTTAGTCGTCCACCAACCCTTAATAATCCGTTTTTATCTAAAAACGGGTTTAAGCTTAAAATTTTATTTTTAGTATCAATGTCTTTTTTCAGAGCTAAATACTTTATTTCTTCACCGAATTGAAGTGCTTGTTGTTGTTTGATTATTAAATTCCGGGCAGTTTTTATTTCAATGCAGGTTAAAAATGCCGGGAATACTTTGTTTTTTACTTTTTTCTCAATGAATCGTAATACGTAGGCAACTACTCGTTCAAGTTTTCCTATACAAGAGAATTTAGCTGTCAACTGTAATTTCATCGCATTTTTCTTCTTTTGGCCAATGTTCTATCGTTTTAGCCAGCCATTGAGGCCCTTTCCACCAAATCTCACAATCTTGAAGTTTGTTAGCATCAATTCCTCTTGACGCTATGTCTGCTGGGTTGTCTTCTGATTTTACGTGCCCCCAAATTGTTTCTTTTGTTTTGTGAATGTCATCTACTCTACGCCTAATAAATTTATTTTTATTACCTCCGTTCTTTATCCAAGCAAGTGTTATAGTTGAATCGCTCCAAGCATAGGTTTTTATAGAGTTTCCTAAAGCTTCTCTGACTCTATCAATTAATTTTGCTAACAGATGTGCTGCACAAAGTTCCAACTTAGGGATCGTTTTCCTATTTTTTTTTGGATTGACTTTGCTTTTACTTGCTATAATCATCACTGAAGAGTTAACTTTAGCGTATACTACAGCTGCAAATGCTTTTTCAGATGCATCAGCAAAGCCATGTATATGTGTTATTAAACTGTTTTGCATTTTCGACCATCGAGGAATTCTAATTTTTTCTAATGTTGACAAATTTTGCATAAATAATTCCCAATAATTACTATCGTTAATTGATAAATCTTGATCCCACTTTTGTTCTGTAAACCAAAGTTTCTGCATAAACAATTTACCGACTATGGTTACTGGAGATAGCCAGCCTAATGGATCATAAATTTTAGCCAATGTGGATAGAACTGATCGTTTATTAATTTTTTGTAATTTTTGGTATTTAAGGTTAAATTTAAATTCATCTAACATAGGTTCCCACTGTAATCCAAGGGTTTTTATTGATTCAAATTCTTCAATATCTAAAACTTTGTTTTCTTCTGTTCGTTCGACACTCTCTATTACTTCTGGTATATTAGAGATCCATTTCCTTAAGTTGAACCCCATTGATTCTAGATCTAGTGATAATAAATTTACTATGTTTTTAGCTTCTTGTACTGTGTCTGCGCCTGACATTAGGTCATCCATGTAAAAATCGTTTTTAATAATTTCTTTAATGTTTTCATCGCTGCATTTGTTAGCAATTTCTAATAGCGTTCTGGTCGCTAAATATGGGGCAGATGCAGTTCCGTATGTAACTGTCGTAAGTTTAAATGTTTTTAAAGTATCAGATGGAGACTCTCTCCAAAGTATGTTAAGATATTTTTGATCTTCTTCATCAATATTAATCTGACTATACATTTTTTCTATATCTGCAGAGACTACAACTTGCCATTTACGCCATTTTAGCATAATGTCAAATATGTCTTTTTGGAATCTTGGTCCGGTCCACATGATATCATTAAGGCTCTTGTTGTTCGTGCTTTTAGCAGAAGCATCAAAGACAACTCTTAATTTTGTTTTTAAGCTACTATCTCTGAGCACTGCTTGATGTGGGAGGTAATATCTTCCCATAGCGTTTGTCTCAACCATGTGCCATAATTTAATATACTCATTCATAAACTTAACATAATTTTCTTTAAGTGAATGATTCTTATGTAATTTTTTTTCTAAGTTATGAAAACGTGCCAATGCTTGGGCTTTTGAATTTCCTAATGTTTTATCCTGATTAAAAGGGATTTTAACGACAAACCTACCATTATTGTCTCTTCTTGTTGTTTCTATAAAATGTTTTTCGCATATTTCAGCTTCTATGTCATCATTATCTTCTTCTTCCATTTCCCAAATTTTTTCTAAATTTTCAACTTTCATAGTGGTTGCTGTTATCACTGTACTTCCTTTTGATTTTGTACACCCTGATACTACCCAACCAAACTCCGTATTCTGTCCAAGAAGTCCGTCTTTTTTTACTATCCCATTGTTGATGATTTGGGAATATAAGTCGGTTCCTATAATTAAGTCTATTCTACTAGGCTTATTAAATTTGGGATCGGCTAATACGAAATCTTGCCATTTTTGCTTATTAATTGTTACAGTTTTACCAGGCAAGGCTTTCATTAATTTTGGCAGAACAATAGCTTCGGTTGAAAATGGTGTGTTTTTTGTGTTAAGCGATTGAATGCATATCTTAACTTTGTACTTTGAAGTACTTGAATTCGTTTCTGATACGCCACTTATTTTTGTGACAGTTTTGATTCTGTATAATTTCAGAATTTGAGCTGCCTCTTCTGAGATAATAGTGCATTGAGATCCGCTATCGATCAATGCTCTAAAATTTTCATATTCACCATTCTTTGCTCTGATCTTCACTATTGCTGTAGCCAATAGTGCTGTATCTTTTGAAACACATGTGTTCACTTTTTCATTTGAAATGTGAAGCATAGTGTTATGAGCTTTTTTGCAAAACGCACATGAATATTCGCAGGAGCATTTTTTGTGCTTTGATATTTTAAGGCACTTCCAGCACAGCTGCGCTTTTTTTGCCGTCTCGCATCTATCTTTTGGATTCATTGCTTTAAACTTGTAGCATTGTGACACATAGTGTCCAGGTATTCCACAAACTGGACAGCTTTCTTTACCATTTGAATTTTTATTAAATTTATTGTTAGAATTTTTATTTCTTTCTTCATTACTCAATGAAGTTATAGAATTATAACGCTGTTCCAAAAATTCCATTACATCTGACAACTCTTGAATTTCTTTTGTCTTTTTGACGTGAGATTCATAGAGCTGCAGCGTTTCTTTGTTGAACTTTCTCAACAAAGTGTGGTCGAAAATTATGTCCACTTCTGTGGGTAAATTTGTTTTAAGTTTTATTATGTGTATAGCCTCATTGCTATTATCAATAAAACTTTTAATATTTTTTGCGGAATCCATATTCAAATTTGGTAATTCAATTAATCGATTCATTTCATCGGAAAAAATTTTCCTTTTATTTTCGAATCGCTTAATTAATAATTCCCAAACTGAATGGTAATTCCCAACTGAGCCAGTGAGCAAATGAGAAACCATGCTCTTGGCTTCACCCTTTAATGCCGTTTTTAAATAATTAAATTTTACTGGCATACTTAAATCTTCCCTACTATTCTGTAAATAATTCATAAAAAAGATCCCACGCTTTGGGTTCACCAAAAAATGTGGGTATTTGAATTTTAGGTAGCGTCGGAAGATCCTCCGTTTTTACGTCTACCTTCAATGGTTTTGTATCCTGAGATACGCGCTCTAAAGTGTCTACCATATTCTGAGCATCGAATTTCAACTCATCAACATCTTCGTTTAATGAATATTTTAACGAAGTAAAATAATTTATTTTTTCTTGGATCCTACTCCAAAGAAAATTAATTTTGTTTTTTCTGATGTTACTCCATCTCAAGGTAGAATTATTCAACCCCTTTTCGGTTTCTTCTAAATATACCCTGAGCTGATTTAAATTTTGTTCAAAATTGTCGGCTTGTTTTTGTACTTCGCTTTTCTCTGACATTATTACTGTCCCGGTATCAACAACCTGTTTTGAACACGACTGTATTTCAATGATACTTTTAATTTTACCTATTGTTTTTATACCCTGAGCCCATTGAAAATGGGAAATCAGGGTATAATGGTTTTGTTAAATGTATGTAACAGGCAGAAGGAGGCGTGTCAGACCCCACAAAGTATATATATTCTTGATCAGGGCGACGAGCTGAGTCGATTTAGCCCTGTCCGTCTGTCTGTCCGTCCGTCTGTCCGTCCGTCCGTCTGTCCGTCTGTCCGTCTGTCCGTATGTTTGAACGCGTCGATCTCAGAACGTAGTTGACCTAGAGACTTGAATTTTTTTTGTTGGGTCCGTGGATAGCACGCGCAGGTCAAGTTTGTTACCAAAAAACGATATCTATTTATGTTGTTTTGTTATCGATTTTAAACCTTATCGAAAATAGGTTATAAAATTCTATCTGCCACACCTTTAGAGCTAGACTCCTCAAATTTTGCATATAGATTCACGTGAATTTTATGCAATTTCTATTTTTTTATTTTTTGCGTACCGGCTCTTTTTACTAATTACCCCCCCCCCCTCAGCTATCAACACCCATTGAGAGTCTGTTGCAAATATAACCATGTGAATAAATTAGCATTTTTATAAAATGTAAAAAATTCAATAGAATCATATGCTGAAAGTTTCATCAAAATCCGTTAAGTCAGTCCCGATTTATTAAACAAAACGTTTGGCCAATAATCACACGCACGTGGCAAGCAGCGACGCGCAGCAAAAAACATTTACACATACACATACATTGAAACGTGCAAGCGCGTCTACTATGCATGTGCAGAAATACATTCAAGGCCATTTGTTCTAGCATATTCTTCAACCAAATTCTGTTTGCATTTTCAGCCGCTTCTGTAGTTTTATATTTGTTATATATCAGCCCTTTACACGCATACATTGAAACAGACCACCGTTTTTGTATGTACACATACTCATACGTTCATATGGGCGCATTTCAGCATATTCTAAGAATTACAACTGTGATTGATCTGCTTCTTTAGTTTTGTATTTGTAACATATCGCATTGTAGTAGTACTTTGCGTTTTGCCAACGAGTAACGCAATACTGGTGTGGCGTAGTGGATAGACAGAAAGCGCGTAAACGAAAGGTCGCGGGTTCGAAACTCAGTGACAACAGCGTAACTTTTTTTATTTTTTTTTTAAATCTATAAACATAAGGTGGTCGTGCTAGTTGAGATGACGCGCTTTAACGTTACACATGTAGTAAATAGATGCAGGTTCGAGCCCAGGTGCGGTGATGTTTGCTTTCTTTTCATTTTTTGTTTGTTTATTTAATTATTAATTTATTTTTGATTTACATACATTCTAGTTGAATAAAATTTCAAAATTATAATTTAATTTTGCAAAATGTAATGTTATATGCAAGCTACATAGCGTATTAAACAATGCAAATGGGACGGGGCTCAGGGTATCTCCTGGTCGGGCACCTCCGACTAGAGTTTTCTTACTTGTTCTTATTTATACTATTTATCTCTAAACTTATCTGGAAATGATGTCCTTTTGCTGCTCCTCGGTTGCTCCCTGGATGCTGCTTCTCGGCTGCTTCTTCTCGGCTACTTCTTTGGATGCTGCTTCTCTGATGCTGTTTCTCGGTTGCTCCCTGGTTATAGATTCTCGGTTGCTCCGTGAATGCTGCTTCTTTGATGCTGTTTCTCGGTTGCTCCCTGGTTGTAGATTCTCGGTAGCTCCGTGAATTTTCTTTTCCGATGTTTTTAGCCTCGGAACGCTTTCTAATTTTATATATATATATATACATATATAGTGACATAATCATAATGATTACGTCCAAAACACACAGAATATTGAAAACTAGTTCATACTGGATTTTCTTAGATCACGAAAATCCAGAATAAAGCGGTTCAAAAATAGCCAAATCATAAATAGTGGCGCAGGCCTGACAAAATGCCGTTGCATTTTGCTATTGCATAGCAATAATGTTGCGAGCCGAAATTCTTAGAACGACGCGTCCGACTGATCATAAATACTGGCGCCGGCTTGACAGAATGCCGTTGCACGTTGCTATTGCATAGCAATAATGTTGCAAACCGAAAATGTGAGAACGACGCGTCTAACTGACGCCGATATTCTTTGTCTGCTGCGTAATTTCAGCAGCCTATAAAATAGCCTTTAACAAAATTGTCTTCAGTCTTAAGCTATTGTTCAATAAAGCAAGTTGTCATAATCTTACTTTGACTTCGTCTTTTAATTAGCGTTGCTGTTAGCATATGTCGCGGCATTTATTCTACTGGTAACATATATCTAATTATATATATATATATTTTTTTTTTGTAGACACTCACTTTCCGATGTTTTAGCCTCGGAACGCTTTATAATTTTTTTTTTTTATAAAAAATTTTGAAACATAAACCTTTTTTTTGTTTTTTGTTTCTTTAAAACAACTCTTAGGGGTTTTTTTAATTTTTTTTTTTTTTACCTTTGAGTGTTAATTGTTATTTTCTGTGTTTCTTACCACGGGTGGGGGAAAACGACAGAATATTTTATTTTGCTACCTTAGCTACAGAACTGTAGAGTCTAAGGAGCTGGTTAAAAATTCTAAGTCTCTTACCACTGGTGGGGGAGGCAATAGAATGCTCGAAGGACCAAAATGTAAATAATGGTACAACGCTATAGTTTGAGCACAAAAATTGAACTGTCTTTATTCTTTAAATCTTCCTCCTTAAATACCTAGTTTGAGGAGTAAGAGAGGAGCATCTCTCAATTACATTGACATTTCTTACATTCTAACAACTGTCCTATGCAAACACTTGAGTTCTATTTTAGTCTTATCTTATTTCAGGCGTCTCTTACAAGCATGAAAGAGGATCACACGTACTGAATTTTGTAATGTTTGGTTTACATTATCTTAAGGGTCGTTTACGTGTTGTAATCTATTTTTATGTTGTCACCACATGGCGAGATCTGTGTTCATGGTTGAACAGTATTGTTGAGGACATCAATTTCGAAGCTTATCTCTGTGTCTTCAGGCAGTCATTTAGGACCGCTGCTGGTTCCCTTTTTATAAATGATCTTCCTAGCTATATTATTCACTCGAAAAATTTTATGTATGCAGAAGATGTTAAGCTCTGCTTTTCATACTCTAACTTGCTTGATCATTTTCGTCTTCCAGATGACCTTAATTCCTTTCAGCTTTGGTGTGTGACTAATCAGTTGCATTTAAATTGTTCCAAGTGTATGACAATGACTTTCAGTCGTACCATTCCACATATTGTTAATTACACTATTAACAACATTTCCCTGCAGCGAATTTTAACTGTCAAAGATCTTGGTGTTACTTTTGACACAAAACTTTCTTTTAATCTTCATATCTCTACTATCCTAAATGAAGCTAAAGGTGCTCTTGGTTTTATTAAACGTTGGTCAAAGGAGTTTAAAGATCCCTTTATAACCAAACTGTTATATACTTCGCTGGTTCGACCTATTTTAGAATACTGTTCAATTATTTGGTCTCCACAGCATAAATTGTATCAGGACCGTATTGAATCGGTCCAGAAACAGTTTCTTAACTTTGCGTTGCGTGATCTAAACTGGGATCCAAATCTTCGTTTACCGTCTTATCAGAGTAGGCTTCTTCTTATTAATCTTCCATCTTTAATTAACCGTAGAACAATTTTGGGTGTTGTTTTCCTACATAATTTGATTATGGGTAAAATTGATTCGCCATGTTTGTTAAATCAGTTTAGTTTTTCTGTTCCCTCTACAACAACCAGACACTTTCGTCCGTTGTATTTACCTTTATGCACATCGGATTATTCTTTGCATAGCGCGATTATAGTAAATTTCATATCATGTGTACCCTCTGAACTCTCTTTGCCCTTAATAAAATCCTTTCTAACAAATCATCTTCGTGATATCACTGATAGTGCCCATGAGTGAGCCGGTAGTTCCTAGATTTTTACTTATATTTAAGATTATAACTTATTTAATATATAAGTTTTGTGCAAATACTCTCTTTTATAGCGTCGATAATATCACTGTCTAAAATGGCTGTGAATTGGTGCATAGCTGGCCGTACTGGCAAATAAAGTACCCCCACCGAGTTGGTGGTATTATTGATAATTCATGTTATTTTAGGCTTTTCATATATAAATATTTTTATTGTTTACATTTAAGTTGACTCCAGTCTTGTCAATGTCTTTTTAATAATAAATAAATAAATTAAAAAATAAACGTGATGAAAGGTGTAATGTATTGAATATTTCGATAAGTGTACATACTATTGCTGCAAAACCATCGATGGACCGTCCATCGATTTTGTTTGAGTCCGATGGATGAAAATATCGATAGTACCGATGGTTTCATCGAAAAAAGGTCCATCATTCAAAAATTGCTAAAAAATTCATAGAAAAAAGAATTAACTTTATAAACATATATACTTAATAAGTTCAAAACAATTCACGATTTTTCATGACAAGTGACAGTTAAATAACTTTCATTGCTGCTTGATGTCCAGCAGTCTGAAGTTATTGCACAATATTCGATATCATTTAATTTCTTTTTCAATTGCAGTATCATGTTATCATACATGTCTTTTAAAAGAACATGCTGCAATTTTGTGCGACTAGGCAACGCATACTTTGGATCAAGCGCATTGACAAAATTTTTAAAACCCTCGTCCTCAACAATACTAAATGGTTGCAAATCGCTCGCAACCATTTCGGCCAGTTTTTTTTGTCAAGGTATGCCTTTCTGGATGACGAGGGTTCATATAAATCCGTGCGCTCAATAAACTTATCTATTGTCTGCGATTTGTGTTCAATGATTTTTAGAGGATGTGCACGCTTTAAATGCTCTTGCATATTTGATGTGTTCCCGCTCGTTTTATATTGCTGCCCACACAACAGGCATTTCACAAAGTTTTTTTCTTTGCATTTTTCAAAAAACTTCCATACCTGAGATTTCTCACATTTCATTCGCTTATTCGGAGGCGCAATATTTTCAGTGTCTACCGCAACAGGAAATGCAGATTCCTCATTGGTGTCTGCTGAAGAAGCACTTTTATCTAAAATCCAAAACAATTAGATAAAACGTGTTTACTATTAATTGTATGAGTCTTACCAGATGGGATCCAAAATTTTTCCATTTTGGAGGAACCGCCAACAATTTAATAATCTGGAAAATATCTATGTGCTATCTATGTACTATATAGTAAAAAATAAATCAAATTGTTTGTGTAAAATATATTCTAATTTTAATAATAATTTGAGTATCAACGTATGAACTTACTTGTGGATTGGCGTCTGTAGCGATTTATCGACATCGAGAAAATTCCATCGATCTATCTAACAAAAAAAAGTCCATCGATACTATCGATATCTCCATCGATGGATTTACAGCACTAGTACATACATTGAAATTTACAAGTTTTCACGTTCGGACGGAGCCTTTTTTACCCGTTAGATAGCATTTATATTGAACATATTTCATTTTAGATCTTATGAAAGTATCAAATAAAAACACACGCTAAATGTCACTCTAAGTGAGAAGTACTCTTTCGCATATGCTATTATGCGCAGGTCAAGTTTACTTCGTATGAACGATAACTATTTTTGTTGTAATGTTATCGATTTTAATGCTTATCGAAAATACGTTTTTAGAGCGTAGTTTGTACATCGTTTGAGCTAGAGACTTCAAATTTTCTATGTAGTTGCGTCTAAAGAATACGGAGATTACGTAATAGATTTTAGATGACATGCCCCGTTCGCCCCCAAAGCCCCCTATTTGTTTCATAGTTTCATGAAAAAAGTCCATCGCTAAGAAAACTTATGCAACAATTAAGTTCCCAAAGTAATGCCCACATTGCAGCCCAAGCGCAGTCGCTGCGTCAACTGCGCAGTTGGCAGAGCACGTGCCTATGCGTGCCTACATATGTGTGCGTGTGTATATGTTGTTTTTATGCATGTTTAAAAAAACCGTAGTATAATTTGATATACATATTCATGGGGTGTACAATTTTCGGTGACGCATACTGTATATAGGGTAAGATTAGCAACGTCTGTACTGGTCAACGGTCTGTAGTAAATGTTCTGTAGTTAAGTTGACACTAGATTAAGTGGCGCTAAGAATAGCTGTACCATTGTCAGGCCTTCGCCTCTTGACCGCTTGCGGTAAAATCTTTTGATCATAAAATTTATAGCCTTGCTGCACAATCGTATGATCATAAGCATCTGCAGTTATTGCGAATATAAACCAAAAGGTAAACAGAAAACTATTTGTTTTCCGTATTCTATTATATTTAAAATTTTGTTTTCAATGTCTTATGTTTATTTTTTAGCTGGAATATCCGAAAAAGTAATAAATTACGTTGGAACCAATTTGATTTGCTTGCCCTCGTGTTTAGAGCAACAAATAAGTTTTGTAGGGTAAGTAAGAATTTGTTTCAAATATAATATAAATTAAATCGTTAACCCTACAATACAATCGTAAGACACAAAAACAGTGATAGCTGCTTAAATAAACACACTTATGAAATAGACTAATTATTAAGTAAGAGTTCTGCAGTCGAGACTGCTCGGCTAGGAGATACATGGAGCCCTGTGAGGTGCTGATTTTCAAAAACAACAAAAACCACACTTGTACACGCACATATGTACATACTTACAAAAACGTAAAAATTCACGCAAGCAGTTGCTGCGGTGACTGCGGATGGTTATCGTATTATATGGATTACATTCATCAAACTTTCAGAACTTAATAATGATATTCATTAGTGCAAATTAAAATCAAAAGTCGTTAGTTTGGTTTTTATACACTGAACCCATTGAAAATGGGAAATCGGGGTATAAGGACTTTGTTAAATATATATAACAGGCAGAAGGACGGGTGTCAGACCCCACTAAGTCGATTTAGCCCTGTCCGTCTGTCTGTCCATATGTTTGAACGCTTCGATTTCATAAACTTTTAATTTTTTTGTCGGTGCGTGTAGTTGTTTCTTGAAATAATTCCATAACTAACTTTGTTGTAATGTTATCGTTTGCAAATTTGATCGAAAACTAGTTTTCAAATTTCATCTCCTACATTAGAGCTAGGGCCCTCAATTAACATATAGAGAGTTATGTACAGTAGCATATCTACTCTTCCATTACCATTTATCAACGGGTACAACAAGCAGTTAATACATTGTGACACCTTGTTATAATAAATACAAATATAAAAAGTGGGTACATGTCATAACGCCCAGTGTCATAAGGCCCATGGGCGCTAAGACACACATTTTTGCGACATAAAGCCCACGGGCGCAATGACACTTTTAAATGTGACATAAAGCACGCCGGACTTTATTTCACTTTTTTGTGGGCGTTATGACACGATTAAAAATTTTTATTGAAAAATTTTAATGTGATTCTCAACTATTTGTCTACAATATGGGCAGAGCAATAAAGAGTTAGCAGTTCGATTTTGTAAATTTGTGTGACACTCCAAACATATCTTGAAGTGGTTGCAAGGCAGAAGTACCACATCTCTCGGTTTGTCAGCACAAATTATGCATTTTAATACATCAGTCATTTGGCTGAAGTGCAAATTGCTATCAATATCCTCCTCTTCAGAATCTGAAGATAACTCTTCATTTTCGAAGCTGGTGTCCCACTTAATTAGGTCATTATTTTCGTTTAAGAGACAACTAAAAAATTCTATTTCGGAAATGTTTTTGCTCTCCAAATCCTTGAGAAGGTCATCAATTTTATTTTCCTTTGCTTTTTGTTTTTTGCGCTTTGTGCTAAGAGCGGTTATATCGCCATCAATAGCACTAGCTAGCATAACGGACGAAGCATAGTCCTCATCTCGAATAACTTCGAGAAATTTGATAAATCGGCCATGCTTCTGTAATTTTCTCGATAATACCGCGTTGAAGGATTTGAAAGAGCTAGTTGTTCGCATAATCTATGAGCGCACAGAGAAAACATCAGGTGTGATCTGGAAAAATATATTTTGGTGAATGATGAAAAACGTACGAAGGGTGATGAAACGAAGTTATTATTCTTACTTTGACCATCCATTCCTTTTCAAAATATTTCAAGAACCGTTTGAGAATATCATGCTTACTTTTTGGTAGTTCAAGCAATTGGTCTTTCAAAATGGTAAACATATCAAAAATTTGCCAAGGCTGAATTAATGGGAGGCTGAGAAAAGTTCTGTACCATTTATAACAGTCTCTATTATTTTTCATTGTTGCTCGAAAATTTGATATCTTTAAACTATTGCGCTTCAATGCTTGACAATAGTGAAACCAACAGCCATTTAATGTTGCCATTGGGAAAACAGTTTTCAACGCTTTTCTTAAGGCCATCTCATAGTCAGTTGTAAAGCTTTTTGGCTGAAACTTAAAGTAGTTTGCATTCAAAAATGCAAAAAGGTGTTCGTAAGCATCAGTTGTTTTTTTTGTCATCAAAATGTATATGAATGGAAAGGTCTGTAACATGAAGAAAGATATATGTTAATTGAGAGCAACTAATTTGAATATAGCACAAGTATTTATTTACTTACGTAGTTTCTATATTGATAATGAACAATAAGTAGTTGTTTAAAGCCGCATGAAGGGGTTATATTAAACGTTCCATCTATCAAAAAGTGACGCTCTCCTACTCTATTTTCAATCATCTTTGCAATGCTTGGCGATAAAAAAATACAATAAGCAAACTTCTCTTCTAATAATGTCGTCCTATAAAAGGGTTGCTGGTTGTGCTTGCCGAAATTCGGTATCGTCAAATAGCAATTTAGTTTCACTTGGTGAATTTGGATTTTTCTGCGTGACTTCACTCCGAATTCTAAACAATTGCCGTCTTATTTTCGGATAAGCAACTGAATGTCCACTCTTTTGACACTCCTCATAAAAGATTTCACGCACTCCTTTTCTTTTTAAGTTTTTTTGCTCACATTGGCTTTTTACATTATTGATTAGTTCGAGCTTTTTTATTAACTCTTAAGGAGACGAATGATTATGGCTGCACTCGAGACTCAGTTGAGTGTAAACGCCAGAATTGGACAAGCTCACGGTCACATTACAGTCTTTAATATAACAAATATACCGCGAAATATTCTTCGAAGTACTTTTAATTTTAAATAATTGTTGCTGGCTTGGTAGAAGCAATAACTTCGAATTTTTTCGAAAGCCAGCAACAAAATTATATTCATATTCCATTTTAAGTGCACTTTGCCTGAAGATTAATGACAAACTGATGACAATTATTCTTGGCAAATGCGCCAAGAACGTGAAAAACACCAAAACAGAAGAGATAACATATTAAACGGTACTTTTGGTACGGATCTTTCATCGACAATTATTCTTAGCAAATGCGCCAAAAACTTGAAAAAAAAAAAACACCAAAACAAAAAAGAGATAACATATTAAACAGTACTTTTGGTACGGTTCTTTCATCGATTGATAATGCGCTTTGCAAGTTTTTAGAAATTTCGGGCGTTATGACACTCTTCAATTGTGTCGTAGCGCCCTCGGACGCTATTTCGCTTTTGGAGTGGGCGCTAGTTCACATTTAAAAGTGTCATTGCGCCCGTGGGCTTTATGTCGCAAAAATGTGTGTCTTAGCGCCCATGGGCCTTATGACACTGGGCGTTATGACATGTACCCATAAAAAGTACATAAAGTGACTACTTAGAAATACATAAATATTGCAGCGCATAAGCAAATCGCTTATATACAACCGATCGATCACCAAGGGTGATGCTCGAGATAACCTGCTGGAATCGATGGTGCACGAGTTACAAGGAGCTACATAGCTACTGACCTACAAATCCGCAACTGGAGTCCACCTTGGTCGTTCCTTACGGATGTTTTTATATATAATTGTAATGGAATAAAACTTCTGCCTGCTTCTCTGACTCAAATCAGACTGAATGTCAATTTATTCAGCAGAAATATATATATGGACCTAAACCAAGCAAGCTGTATTATGTCCATGTCTCACGACATTCCGTCTAAAGCTGATGTTGCGGTTTCGCAATATAGCACTGGTCAGCAAGTGTTGCCCATACGATTTATGCGGCATCAAGGCGAGACGGCTGGTTGGAGACATCTCAGAGGGGAGTGAGGGGACTGAGATGGTAACTCCTCCCCCCTAGTGTGGAGCGACGGCTGTAACGATATTATAGTTATGAGTCCGTCTGTAGAGCTGTTAATTTTTCCATTTGAATGGAAATGCAAAATGGGTTTTCAAAAGGTAAAACCCATTTGGAATTTCCATTCAAATGGAGAAATTAACAGCTCTGTCCGTCTGAAGGTGTTTTCATCGGGGTGAACAAAATTTTGTTGGCTCTACAGGTCCAGCAGATGCTAATTGTTATATCAAATAATACCAATAAGACATATATTGTTGTTAAGTGGGTGGAGCTTAAGTTTTTCTCTATTATTCTCTCTATTCCATTTTGCGCGTTTAGAGCTTGCAGATGGAGCTTATGCAGATTGATATCGTTTATTGTATTATTTATTTTTATGTCTTCGAGTTCGGAAATTGAGAGAATGTATTCTTCCGTAAAGTCTATCTCGGTGTCATCGTATTTCAATCCATTCATATCAATGGAACAATTTTTGAACGTGTTTATGTTAGATTCCATTAAACTGAACTGCTCCTCCCTCCACATCCCCATGCTATGTTATTAACAGCGCTTTTATTAGCATAAGCTCCAACTCCAGCTCTCCTGCTGGTTCTCTGGCGTTTTTCTTTGTACTTTCCTCCTATCTTCCTTTTCTGAACTCACTTTTTCTTATATTCGTTTTGTGTGCACGTTGACTGTGCACTTTCTATATTTAAATAAACGCAAATTATTGTCAATCAACCAAAAGAAAAAGTGTTAATACTTATCTACGACGCCCCCCTACAAGCATTGGTAGCATTTTTTCTTTTTCCTCCTTTTCCGTGCACAGAGCAAACATATGTTGTGGCACCTAATCCGCCATACTCTAACTCTATATATGCTCATAGTGCAAACGTTTCTATATCTATATATTCTTATAGATATACATGCGTATTCAGCTGTGTTAAATTTCTATTTGCACCAGCACTCACTTCTTCGTGTGTGTGTGTGTGTGTGTGTGTGTGTGTAGGTCACTAACCTCGCGTCCGTCAAATTCATATATATATTTCTCCACAAATATATTTGTATGTACTTGGTATATAACTCCTATATATCAGTCCGAACTTCAGAACGACAATAGAGCGCAACTAACCGACTCCCGGTAAGCTTGCATGCGCATATATATATATTTATGTTTTTCGTTCGTATATTTAAGAAAAAAATATATAAACTTTATTTTGAATATAAACTTCTTATTTTAATCGGCAACGTATTAGGCTTATCGGCGGCTTATACTGAAGATACAATAGTACTTAGAGCTATATTTATACGTATCGGGTTTTCTATGTATTTGTGAGTTTTACATATGTTCGTTCTATGTGTGTGTGAGCTTCTTGGGAAAGTTTACATTTATTGGGGAAATGCTGATTAGGCGTTCCCACGCTTTTCGTGAATTTGGGGAGCTTATGCTCAATTGTTTATGCTATGCGTTTGGGGGACAATTGTTTATATTGCGAGTGCAAAGATTGTTTATGAAAGTCTCGAAGAGTCTCGATGCTGGACTTTGGTCAAGTCTACATAATTCAAGATGCGTGGTTGTATATGAGTGTATGAGGTGCCGGATATGCCACCCCCCATCCTAAAGAAAATAGCCTGTCCTCAGGCGTATACAGTAGGGTATAGAGAACTATTTGTTTCAACTATAGGGTTTGATGTTTCTGACCCTTCTATCTTTGCCTCTTTTTGGATATATTTTATAATTAATTTATTTAGGAATCGTTATAAAATTATATATGTTAAGTACAATAATGAACTTATAATAACTATAACTGTTTATGTCAGATTCCATTAAACAGAACTGCTCCTCCCTCCACATCCCCATGCTATGTTATTAACAGCGCTGTTAATAGCATAAGCTCCAACTCCAGCTCTCCTGCTGGTTCTCTGGAGTTTTTCTTTGTACTTTCCTCCTCTCTTCCTTTTTTTTATATCACTTCACTCTATCTTCTATTCCGCCTTGTACGCACGTTTACTGTGCAATTTCAAGTTAAAACACACAGGGGCATCTGGTATTTTAAATTTAATAATTTATCTCAAATTTTGCATTTATGTAGATTCATGTGAATTTTATGCAATTTCAATTTTTGCAAATATAACTATGTGAATGAATTAGCATTTTTATAAATTGTAAAAAATTCAATAGAATCATATGCTGAAAGTTTCATCAAGTTCCGTTAAGTCAGTCGCAATCTATTAAACAAAACGTTTGGCCAATTATGACACGCACGCGTTAAGCAGCGACAGCAAAATATATTTACATTTACACATATGTACATACATTGAAACGTGCAAGCGCGTTTGCTTATGCATGGTCACAAATAAATTCAGCGCCATTCATTCTAGCATATTCTTCAACCAAAATTGTTATTGAGTTGTGTTTGCATTTTCAGCCGCTTCTTTAGTTTTGTATTTGTCAAATATCGCCGTTTATACGCATACATTTAAACCGACCACCGGTTTTGTATGTACACATATAAATACATACGTTCATATGCGCGCATTTCAGCTTTTTCTAAGAATTACAATTGCGATTGATTTATGTTTATATTGTGTTTGCATTAACAGCAGCTTCTATAGTTTTGTATTTGTCAAAAGTCGCCCTTGTAGTGAAGTAGTTTCAGATTTGCCAACAGGCAATGCAAAACTGATGTGGCGCAGCAGGTAGATGAAAAGCGTGTAAGCAAAAGGGTCCGCGTTCGAGACGCGGCGGCGACGGCATGAAAATAGTTGCGCAGCTGTTCGTGCCTACATACATACATACATACCTGATGGGACCTATCGTCAATTTTTTTGTGTGTGAATAATTTTTGTTCGGACTAAGTCGATTACACAAATATCGGTATTTGATATTTACATTTTTTGTCACATAACATAACTGACCTAGGCTATACGAAAAATGATAATTTTAGCAGATAAATTATTTGCAGAACTTCAACATTAAATCGAATTACATATATTTCTCAGAAGTGACATTTGTCGTCTTAGCAATTCTTATTAAGCTTTTTTATGTAGGTGGCATAGGCATATGAATTTTGCAGCTGGGCGTTACAAATTTTGCTGCCAATTTGCCACGCCCCCAGTAGGCTAGACATATCATATTTGGCAAGTTCCTAGAAGGAGTCTAAGGTAACGTAACTGCAAAGTTTGGATGCTTACACTCCAAATATGTGAAAGTTACAGGGTATTTTTTCGATGTACCACGCCCCCAAAGGGGCGTAAGATTTATTTTTGGGGAATCAATAGAGGAGGCCCCCAGTAATACAAACATCCAATTTTGAATCGTCTAGCTCTAAAACTGTAGGAGCTATTAGCTTTTTGCGATTTGCCACGCCCCCTGAAGGCGTAGGTACGTCCGCCATATCTTTTTGATCTTGGGGTACTTATCCGAGTATATATATCAAATTTCAAGTCTCTAGCATAAATAGTGCTCAAAATATAGCTGATCTTGTAAAATCACTATATTTACAATCCGATTTGCCACGCCCCCAGTGGGCGTAGACATCAAATCTTTTTATGAATCTTTATAGAATCGTAGAGTTAAGTTACGTGCCAAATTTTAGCATTCTAGCTTTAAAACTGTAGAAGTTACAGTTTTCCCGATTTGCCACGCCCCCAATGGGCGTAGATATATCCGCTATATCTTTTTGAGCTTGGGTGGTCAACGCAAGTATACATTCCAAATTTCAACTCTCTAGCTCTTTAATTAATATGATTTCTTGACTATGGGCGCAAGCATTTTCCGATTTGCCACGCCCCTAGTGGGCTAATCCGGAAAATCTTGACACTTTATAATTCGAGGGTATACACGAGTATATGTTCCAAATTTCAAGTCTCTAGCTTCAATAGCGTAGAAAAATATTGCATTCATACGGACAGACGGACTTTTCACAAAACCAATATACTCTTTTTATACCCTGAGCCCATTGAAAACGGGAAATCAGGGTATAATGGTTTTGTTTAATGTATGTAACAGGCAGAAGGAAGCGTGTCAGACCCCACCCCGTCCGTCCGTCTGTCCGTCTGTCCTTCCGTCCATCCGTCCGTATGTTTGAACCCGTCGATTGAAGCATCTAGACAAGCTAGAGACTTGATTTTTTTTTGTTGGGTCCGTGGGTAGCACGCGCAGGTCAAGTTTGTTACCAAAAAACGATACCTATTTTTGTTGTTTTGTTATCGATTTTAAACCTTATCGAAAACCAGTTATAAAATTATATCTCCCACACCTTTAGAGCTGGACTCCTCAATTTTTGCATATAGATTCATGTGAATTTTATGCAATTTCTATTTTTTTTTTTTTGGATACCGGCTCTTTTTATTACTTAACCCCCCCCCCCTACACCCTCCCCTTCTCCACTCTTGAGAGTCTGTTGTAAATATAACCATGTGAATAAACTAGCATTTTTATAAAATGTAAAAAATTCAATAGAATCATATGCCGATAGTTTCATCAAAATCCGTTAAGTCAGTCCCGATTTATTAAACAAAACGTTTGGCCAATTATCACACGCACGTGGCAAGCAACGACGCGCAGCAAAAAACATTTACACATACACATACATTGAAACGTTTAAGCGCGTCTGCTTATGCATGTGCACAGCCGCTTCTGTGCATTTTCAGTCGCTTCTGTAGTTTTTATTTATCATATATCGCCCTTTTATTATATTTATATATTATTATTATTTTTGATTTACATACATTCTAGTTGAATAAAACTTCAAAAGTATAATTTAATTTTGCAAAATTTAATGTTATATGCAAGCTATATAGCGTATTAAACAATGCAAATCGTACGGGGCTCAGGGGATCTCCTAGTCGGGCACCTCCGACTAGAGTTTTCTTACTTGTTCCCTTTGGGAAACGAGTATAACAAGTAAGAACGTTGCCTTAGGACGAAACCTAAAGCGTGATACTAGTTTCCCACAAGGGCATCTGGTATTTTAAATTTAATAATTTATCTCAAATTTTGCATTTGTGTAGATTCATGTGAATTTTATGCAATTTCAATTTTTGCAAATATAACTATGTGAATGAATTAGTATTTTTATAAAATGTAAAATATTCAATAGAATCATATGCTGAAAGTTTCATCAAGTTCCGTTAAGTCAGTCGCAATCTATTAAAAAAAACCTTTGGCCAATTATGACACGCACGCATTAAGCAGCGACAGCAAAATACATTTACATTTACACATATATTGAAACGTGCAAGCGCGTTTGCTTATGCATGGTTACAAATAAATTCAGCGCCATTCATTCTAGCATATTCTTCAACCAAAATTGTTATTGAGTTGTGTTTGCATTTTCAGCCGCTTCTTTAGTTTTGTATTTGTCAAATATCGCCGTTTATACGCATACATTTAAACCGACCACCGTTTTTGTATGTACACATATAAATACATACGTTCATACGCTCGCATTTCAGCTTTTTCTAAGAATTACAATTGCGATTGATTTATGTTTATATTGTGTTTGCATTAACAGCAGCTTCTATAGTTTTGTATTTGTCAAAAGTCGCCCTTGTAGTGAAGTAGTTTCGGATTTGCCAACAGGCAATGAAAAACTGATGTGGCGCAGGAGGTAGATGCAAAGCGTGTAAGCAAAAGGGTCCGCGCTCGAGACGCGGCGGCGACGGCATGAAAATAGTTGCGCAGCTGTTCGTGCCTACATACATACATACATGATGGGTCCTATCGTCAATTTTAATTTATAATAATTTTGTTCGGACTAAGTCGATTACACAAATATCGGTATTTGATATTTACATTTTTTGTCAGGGTCACACACACAAAAAGAAAATAACATAACTGTTCAAGCATAAACACAGATCTCGCCATGTGGTGACAACATAAAGATAGATTACAAAACGTAAACGGCCCTTAAGATAATGTAAACCAAACATTACAAAATTCAGTACGTGTGATCCTCTTTCATGCTTGTAAGAGACGCCTGAAATAAGATAAGACTAAAATAGAACTCAAGTGTTTGCATAGGACATTTGTTAGAATGTAAGAAATGTCAATGTAATTGAGAGATGCTCCTCTCTTACTCCTCAAACTAGGTATTTAAGGAGGAAGATTTAAAGAATAAAGACAGTTCAATTTTTGTGCTCAAACTATAACGTTGTACCATTATTCACATTTTGGTCCTTCGAGCATTCTATTGCCTCCCCCACCAATGGTAAGAGACTTAGAATTTTTAACCAGCTCCTTAGACTCTACAGTTCTGTAGCTAAGGTAGCAAAATAAAATATTCTGTCGTTTTCCCCCACCCGTGGTAAGAAACACAGAAAATAACAATTAACACTCAAGGGTAAAAAAAAAATAAAAAAACCCCTAAGAGTTGTTTTAAAGAAACAAAAAACCAAAAAAAAAAAAGGTTTATGTTTCAAAATTTTTAATACAAAAAAAAAAAAAAATTATAAAGCGTTCCGAGGCTAAAACATCGGAAAGTGTCTACAAAAAAAAAAAATATATATATATATATATATATATAAAATTAGAAAGCGTTCCGAGGCTAAAAACATCGGAAAAGAAAATTCACGGAGCTACCGAGAATCTACAACCAGGGAGCAACCGAGAAACAGCATCAAAGAAGCAGCATTCACGGAGCAACCGAGAATCTATAACCAGGGAGCAACCGAGAAACAGCATCAGAGAAGCAGCATCCAAAGAAGTAGCCGAGAAGAAGCAGCCGAGAAGCAGCATCCAGGGAGCAACCGAGGAGCAGCAAAAGGACATCATTTCCAGATAAGTTTAGAGATAAATAGTATAAATAAGAAAATGATGTCCGAGGCGACAAGTCAGGTACTAAATAATCAGTCGACACTGATGACAGAAATCCAGCAAATGGAAGCTGGTATAATAAGTAGTGAGGAGGTTCAAAAATTAGAATCCATTAGAGCAAAGTTTATGAACAATCATAAGTCACTATTAAAAATCGGAATAGTAGATCATGACTATTTCAACAAAAATTTATATGAAAAAACAATAGGTAAAATTAAAAGTATCATTAAAATGCAGTCGTGTTCAAAACAGGTTGTTGATACCGGGACAGTAATAATGTCAGAGAAAAGCGAAGTACAGAAACAAGCCGACAATTTTGAACAAAATTTAAATCAGCTCAGGGTATATTTAGAAGAAACCGAAAAGGGGTTGAATAATTCTACCTTGAGATGGAGTAACATCAGAAAAAACAAAATTAATTTTCTTTGGAGTAGGATCCAAGAAAAAATAAATTATTTTACTTCGTTAAAATATTCATTAAACGAAGATGTTGATGAGTTGAAATTCGATGCTCAGAATATGGTAGACACTTTAGAGCGCGTATCTCAGGATACAAAACCATTGAAGGTAGACGTAAAAACGGAGGATCTTCCGACGCTACCTAAAATTCAAATACCCACATTTTTTGGTGAACCCAAAGCGTGGGATCTTTTTTATGAATTATTTACAGAAATAATTCATAATAGGGAAGATTTAAGTATGCCAGTAAAATTTAATTATTTAAAAACGGCATTAAAGGGTGAAGCCAAGAGCATGGTTTCTCATTTGCTCACTGGCTCAGTTGGGAATTACCATTCAGTTTGGGAATTATTAATTAAGCGATTCGAAAATAAAAGGAAAATTTTTTTCCGATGAAATGAATCGATTAATTGAATTACCAAATTTGAATATGGATTCCGCAAAAAATATTAAAAGTTTTATTGATAATAGCAATGAGGCTATACACATAATAAAACTTAAAACAAATTTACCCACAGAAGTGGACATAATTTTCGACCACACTTTGTTGAGAAAGTTCAACAAAGAAACGCTGCAGCTCTATGAATCTCACGTCAAAAAGACAAAAGAAATTCAAGAGTTGTCAGATGTAATGGAATTTTTGGAACAGCGTTATAATTCTATAACTTCATTGAGTAATGAAGAAAGAAATAAAAATTCTAACAATAAATTTAATAAAAATTCAAATGGTAAAGAAAGCTGTCCAGTTTGTGGAATACCTGGACACTATGTGTCACAATGCTACAAGTTTAAAGCAATGAATCCAAAAGATAGATGCGAGACGGCAAAAAAAGCGCAGCTGTGCTGGAAGTGCCTTAAAATATCAAAGCACAAAAAATGCTCCTGCGAATATTCATGTGCGTTTTGCAAAAAAGCTCATAACACTATGCTTCACATTTCAAATGAAAAAGTGAACACATGTGTTTCAAAAGATACAGCACTATTGGCTACAGCAATAGTGAAGATCAGAGCAAAGAATGGTGAATATGAAAATTTTAGAGCATTGATCGATAGCGGATCTCAATGCACTATTATCTCAGAAGAGGCAGCTCAAATTCTGAAATTATACAGAATCAAAACTGTCACAAAAATAAGTGGCGTATCAGAAAAGAATTCAAGTACTTCAAAGTACAAAGTTAAGATATGCATTCAATCGCTTAACACAAAAAACACACCATTTTCAACCGAAGCTATTGTTCTGCCAAAATTAATGAAAGCCTTGCCTGGTAAAACTGTAACAATTAATAAGCAAAAATGGCAAGATTTCGTATTAGCCGATCCCAAATTTAATAAGCCTAGTAGAATAGACTTAATTATAGGAACCGACTTATATTCCCAAATCATCAACAATGGGATAGTAAAAATAGACGGACTTCTTGGACAGAATACGGAGTTTGGTTGGGTAGTATCAGGGTGTACAAAATCAAAAGGAAGTACAGTGATAACAGCAACCACTATGAAAGTTGAAAATTTAGAAAAAATTTGGGAAATGGAAGAAGAAGATAATGATGACATAGAAGCTGAAATATGCGAAAAACATTTTATAGAAACAACAAGAAGAGACAATAATGGTAGGTTTGTCGTTAAAATCCCTTTTAATCAGGATAAAACATTAGGAAATTCAAAAGCCCAAGCATTGGCACGTTTTCATAACTTAGAAAAAAAATTACATAAGAATCATTCACTTAAAGAAAATTATGTTAAGTTTATGAATGAGTATATTAAATTATGGCACATGGTTGAGACAAACGCTATGGGAAGATATTACCTCCCACATCAAGCAGTGCTCAGAGATAGTAGCTTAACAACAAAATTAAGAGTTGTCTTTGATGCTTCTGCTAAAAGCACAAACAACAAGAGCCTTAATGATATCATGTGGACCGGACCAAGATTCCAAAAAGACATATTTGACATTATGCTAAAATGGCGTAAATGGTAAGTTGTAGTCTCTGCAGATATAGAAAAAATGTATAGTCAGATTAATATTGATGAAGAAGATCAAAAATATCTTAACATACTTTGGAGAGAGTCTCCATCTGATACTTTAAAAACATTTAAACTTACGACAGTTACATACGGAACTGCATCTGCCCCATATTTAGCGACCAGAACGCTATTAGAAATTGCTAACAAATGCAGCGATGAAAACATTAAAGAAATTATTAAAAACGATTTTTACATGGATGACCTAATGTCAGGCGCAGACACAGTACAAGAAGCTAAAAACATAGTAAATTTATTATCACTAGATCTAGAATCAATGGGGTTCAACTTAAGGAAATGGATCTCTAATATACCAGAAGTAATAGAGAGTGTCGAACGAACAGAAGAAAACAAAGTTTTAGATATTGAAGAATTTGAATCAATAAAAACCCTTGGATTACAGTGGGAACCTATGTTAGATGAATTTAAATTTAACCTTAAATACCAAAAATTACAAAAAATTAATAAACGATCAGTTCTATCCACATTGGCTAAAATTTATGATCCATTAGGCTGGCTATCTCCAGTAACCATAGTCGGTAAATTGTTTATGCAGAAACTTTGGTTTACAGAACAAAAGTGGGATCAAGATTTATCAATTAATTATGCAAAATTTGTCAACATTAGAAAAAATTAGAATTCCTCGATGGTCGAAAATGCAAAACAGTTTAATAACACATATACATGGCTTTGCTGATGCATCTGAAAAAGCATTTGCAGCTGTAGTATACGCTAAAGTTAACTCTTCAGTGATGATTATAGCAAGTAAAAGCAAAGTCAATCCAAAGAAAAATAGGAAAACGATCCCTAAGTTGGAACTTTGTGCAGCACATCTGTTAGCAAAATTAATTGATAGAGTCAGAGAAGCTTTAGGAAACTCTATAAAAACCTATGCTTGGAGCGATTCAACTATAACTCTTGCTTGGATAAAGAACGGAAGTAATAATTCAATTTCAATTTCAATTTATTTCACTCTTTGTTATAATTACAATTTTTGTGAATGGTATCTTACAATAATTAAAGAGTTTAGACTAGGAACTAGGCCTTTTCTGCTTAGATATTTACTTAGAAATATGACATGGTATATAATATGACTTAATTATTTGGGGGAAAAATCAAAGAAATAGAAAACCCCGAGGTTATTTATTACAAACTAACTTAAACACTAAATAATACTTAAAATTAAATGGCTATGCCAGTTCATTTATATGTGAATATGTTGATTCATGACATTTGGTTATGAAATTTTGCGATAGTCGCGATAATCTAATATCTACCAATTCAACATTGGCTCGACAGTGTAGATCTAACGTGGAATGATGCCAAGGAAGATTCAAAATAAGCTTCAAGACTTTATTTTGTGCGATTTGCAATGACTTATGTGACATTTGGCTATATCTGACCAGACAGGTGCACCGTAAAAAGTAACTGATTGGAAAATTGACCTAAACAAAAACATTTTGTTTTCTATGCTTAGCCTCGAGTTTCTATTTATAAAGGGATATAGCGTACGGAGTATATGTTTGAGCTTTTTGTTTGTATTGGTTATATGGTCCTTGAATGTAAGTCTTTTGTCCAGTGTAATACCTAAGTACCTGACATTTGGATCCCATTTTATATATTCCGAGCCCAATCTGATGTCTGTTATTGGCACGTAGATGTCCTTACGTTTTTTTGTGAAAAATATTGCCTTGGTCTTTTCTGGGCAGACTAAAATTTTCCATTGGGAGAAATATGTACCTAAAGAGTCATATGCTGCTTGGAGGTTTCGAACTATATCTGCAGAAAGAATTCCACCACAAAGAATTGCTGTGTCGTCCGCAAAGACCGAGGTTGTGCAATGAGGTAATATTGGGAGATCAGAGGTATATATATATTATATAGAATAGGGGATAGGCATGAGCCTTGGGGACAGCCTGCTGAAATGTTAACTGCTGTGGATGAAGCATTTCCTAAATATACAATAAAAGATCTGTTTTTTAGATAACTTTGGATTATCTTTATGGCTGCAGGTGGGAAATTAAGATGTAGCATTTTGTGTATTAGGCCGTCATGCCACACTGAATCAAATGCGGCTTTGATATCTAGCAGTACCATTCCCGTTGACATAGAACTAGAAAAATTATCTTTAATGATTTTTTTAATTCTACAAAGGGGCTGAACAGTATTGTGTTCGCTTCTAAATCCAAACTGGTGACTTGGAAGGATATTATTGGATTCAACAAAATGAGTTAATTTATCTTGGATAACCTTCTCTAGTATTTTGCTGACTGCCGACAAAAGACTAATAGGCCTGTATGATGAGAGCAACCCGACAGGCTTATTTTGTTTTGGAATAGGAACAACTTTAGCACATTTCCAGACAGAAGGGAAATAACATAGCTCTAGGCATTTATTGACTATGTAAGTAATAAACTTTATTCCCTTCGTAGGTAGGGTTTTTAAGCATATATTGTCAATTTTATCAATACCTGGAGATTTCTTCTTCTTCAGCCTTTTCAGTATACCTTTTATGACGCTGGAGCTAACAAAGTAATCATTCAGCGGCTCTATAGATAATTGCGCGACTGAGAGGATTGAGGCATCAACAGCGGCTTTAGTTAGCGGATCACCGAGCCCAGCAGCTACGATATGATTTAGTCGAAAGGATTGAGCCAACGCCTCAGCCTTTTCTTCTTCTATCGTGTAACTGATGTTATTATTGACTAATGTTGGAATATTTAAGTGTTTCTTTTTAACAATTTTGGAGAGTTTCCAAAAAGGGGAAGAACCTTTATCTAAGGCTGCAAGAGTGATATTCCAGGATTTATTTCTAAATTCTAGTATCGCTTTGGTGATTAGTTTATTTAACCATTTTAAAAGGATGAGATCGGACTGGTGACGATATCTCAGCCAGGTGCGCCGTCGTATGTTCCTACTCTTTATAAGGTTGAGAATGTTTTGTGGCAGTGGTTTTGGAGAAAATTTGATTTGTTTTTTTGGGATGCTAATATCTTTGGCTTCACGAAGGACATCACTAAAAACATTAATCATATCATCAACATCTTCTGTGCGGCACATTAAGTTGGAGTTTAGGGGTGGAAGCGAATTTTTGACAAAACGGGCGAATCTTACCCAGTTTGCTCTTTTTACATCGAAGTAAAAGTAGTTTGCGGTAGTGGCAGAATTGACAGATACCTCAAGCAGCACTGGAAGGTGATCAGAGTTTAATGTGTGTAGCACACTTGGGCTAGCTAGATAACCAGGACGATTGGTAAGGAAAAAATCTAAAGTTGAGGGTTGCCCGTGACTTCCTGCAGGGTAATATGTATGTTCAGAGGGATGCATTAGATAAAAGTTCCTGCAGTCTACCTTAGATTTAAGTAGATTACCCCACGAGTTCGCTCTAGAGCATCCCCATGACTGATGTCTGCAATTAAAATCCCCTCCCAGAATAAATGTTCCATTTGCACTACACAACTTATGTAAATCGGCCTGAAAAAGCTGTTTTTTAGAGGAATTTTCGCGGCCCCCTGGGAAATAGCATGAGTAAATGGACGTCTCAGTGCCATCACTAATGAAGATTCTTACGCCAATTGTTTCAATAATTTTAGTATTTGGGAGAGGTAGCAAAGAGTGGCGGATATTTTTTTTAATAAAGATTGCTACCCCTCCTCCTCTACTAGTCGTACGGTCGTTTCTGTAACAGCTATAATTACGAATCTTGAGGAAAATACTACTTTTTAACCAGGTTTCAGATACAAGGCAGATGTCAATGTCGTTGTCAAACAGGAAGTGACAAAATTCTTCTTTTTTGTTTTGAATGCCCCTGGCATTCCACGCAATGATCTTTACTTTGTCTATCATTAAGAAAGAAATTTGAAGGCAAGTGAGGTTATTACCTCAAACTGATCAGACTTTGATTTACAATTTCTGAGATTACTAATGAGCTCAAAAGTAAGACTTTTTAGCTCGTCTAGCGAAAAGAGATCACTGCTTAACTCTGGTTGCCTGGCCCAGGTTGTCTTTAATGGTTCAGATATCTGTCCATTAAGAGTTGGGAAGGTTTTTACGCAGTTTATCTGTGGAGACTGTAATGGTGTTCTGACTACCCGTGCTTTGGTGACGCCCCTATCCCTTGCCTTTATATAATTTATTCTGCCTGGGCACTCCACTGAATTAGACTTATGAGAGCCGTGACAATTTGCACACTTAACAGGTAACTTTTCTAAACACTCAATAGTTTTATGGTTTCCTGCGCAATTCATACAGTATGGTTTTACACTACAATAGGAAGATCCGTGCCCGAACATCTGGCAGTTATAGCACTGAGTCACGGTGTTTGGTCTGCGTCTTTGATAGTCCCATTTGACTCTGATATGGTCAATGACAGAGTAGTTTTTCTTCAGCTCGTTTAGACTTGTTGATTTGTTGACAAAGTAAACTACATACAGCGAGAAATTACTATTGTTGGCTCGTTTCCTTTGGATAAGCTTGTTCCTAACCTCATCAGCCGGAGTGTCATCAAGTCCCGTAAGCACCGCTTTGTATGGTTTATTGTGTTTTTTTGCAAAGGAGAAAAACTCATTTTTAGAGTTTTGCAGATGGGTGCAGACATTGGCAAAATCCACCTCTTCTTCGCAGTGTAATTTAACTCCAATAGAAATTTTTCTAATTGAGTAGTCTTTGACATTCAGTAATTTGCAAATACCATGCAGTTGTTCAGCAGTAGTTTTAAGTACCGTAATAGGAGGAATGTGAGTTTTGGCTTTGTTGACAATTACTTCCTCACAGTTGTCGTTATCAGTTTCGTCATCCAGCGCTTGTAACGGTTGATAATAGTTGTTGTTGCTCTGCCGTTGACCAGTGTCCGTTTTTGGAACTTTTCTGCTCTGTGTTGGCGACATAGCGACGCCAGCCAGACTAACTGTTCTCTTAATTTTGTTTTTGTTTTAAGTCGAAAGTGAAAGATAAGAATTTCGCTATCGCGATGCGCTCACACGTGCGTACAGTTTGGCAGATCACACCGAACTGTTGACGGAGGTAATAAAAATAAATTTATTAGGCGTAGAGT